>BLSH010459855.1:149579-161162 GCA_018402905.1 Glandirana rugosa | reverse complement strand
AGTCATCCACCTCAGTTGTTTTCCATGGTCTTCCGGGTCTTTTGGTGTTGCTGAGCTCACCATGCGTTCTTTCTTTTTAAGGATGTTCCAAACAGTTGATTTGACCACACCTAATGTTTTTGCTATCTCTCTGATGGGTTTGTTTTGATTTTTCAGCCTAATGATGGCTTGCTTCAATGATAGTGACAGCTCTTTGGATCTCATATTGAGAGTTGACAGCAACAGATTCCAAATGCAAATAGCACACTTGAAATTAACTCTGGACCTTGTATCTGCTCCTTGTAAATGGGATAATGAGAGAATAACACACACCTGGCCATGGAACAGCTGAGCAGCCAATTGTCCCATTACTTTTGGTCCCTTAAAAAGTGGAAGGCACATATACAAACTGTTGTAATTTCTACACCATTCACCTGATTTGGATGTAAATACCCTCAAATTAAAGCTGAAAGTCTGCAGTTAAAGCACATCTTGTTTGTTTCATTTCAAATCCATTGTGGTGGTATATAGAGCCAAAAAGATTTGAATTGTGTCAATGTCCAAATATTTATGGACCTGACTGTACATAGCAAAAATTACACCCCAAAATACATTCTGCTGTTTGTCCCGAGTATGGTGATACCACATGTGTGAGACTTTTACACAGCCTGGCCACATAGAGAGGTCCAACATGCAGGGAGCACCATCATGCTTTCTAGGAGCATAAATTACACATAAAATATCCTAATGACCTATTACATTTTTGAAGGTCCTGGAGCACCAGTACAGTGGAATTATCCATATAATGAACCAACATATATTCTATGAGGCATTATGAGTCTTTTGTATGGTTAATTTTTTTCCACAAGTCTTCGGAAAACGTGCAAAGAAAATGAAAATGTATTTTTTTTACACAAAGTTGTCAATTTATATGATATTTCTAACACATAGTATGTACATAGCAAAAATGACACCCCAAAATATATTCTGCTACTCGTCTCAAGTATGGCGATGCCACATGTGTGAGACTTTTACACAGCCCGGCCACATAGAGAGGTCCAGCATTGAAGTAGTACCTTCAGGCGTTCTAGGAGCATAAATTACACCTCTAATTTCATTCCTACCTATCACATTTCTGAAGGTCATGAAGCACCAGGACAATGGAATTACCTACAAAATTACCCCATTTTGAAAAGCAAACACCCCAATGTATATTTTATGAGGCATGGGCTGCAGAAAGGTACTCGGGTACCCTTATGGGCTGCAGATAGGTACTCGGGAACTCTGATGGATTAGTAAAAGGTACTTGGGTACTCTGAGGGGCTGGTAAAAGGTACTCGGGTACTCTATTGGGCTGGTGAAAAGTTCTCGGGTACTTGGATGGGCTGGTGACAGGTACTTGGGTACTCAGATGGGCTAGTGACAAGCACTCAGGTACTCAGGTGGGCTAGTGACAGGTATTAGGGTACTCAGATATGCTAGTGACAGGTACTCGGGTACTCTGATGAGTTGGTGACAGGTACTAGGGTACTCAGATGGACTAGTGACCAGTACTCGGGTACTCAGAAGGGTTGGTGACAGGTACTAGGGTACTCTGATGGGTTGGTGACAGGTACTCAGGTACTGTGATGGGTTGGTGACAGGTACACGGGTAAGCTGATGGGTTAGGGACAGGTACTCGGGTACTCTGATGGCCTGGTGACAGGTGTTCGGTACTCAGATGGGCTGGTAAAAGGTACTTGGGTACTCAGATGGGCTAGTGACAGGTACTTGGATACTCAGATGGGCTAGTGACAGGTACTAGGGTACTCAGATGGGCTAGTGAAAGGTACTCAGATGGACTAGTGACAGGTACTTGGTACTCTGATGGACTAGTGACAGGTACTCGGGTACTCTGATGGGCTGGTGACAGTACTCGGGTACTCTGATGGGCTGGTGACAGGTACTCTGATGGTCTGGTGACAGGTACTCGGGTACTCTGATGGGCTGGTGACAGCTAATCGGGTACTCTGATGGGTTGATGACAGGTGCTTGGGTACTCTGCTGGGCTGGTGACAAGTACTGGGGTACTCTGATGAGCTGGTGACAGGTACTCGGGCACTCTAATGGGCTGGTGACAGGTACTCGGGTACTCTGATGGGTTGGTGACAGGTACTAGGGTACTCTGATGGGTTGGTGACACGTGTTCAATGCTCAGATGGGCTGGTAACAGGTACTTGGGTACTCAGATGGGCTAGTGACAGGTACTTGGATACTCAGATGGGCTAGTGACAGGTACTAGGGTACTCAGATGGGCTAATGATAGGTACTCAGATGGACTAGTTACAGGTACTCGGTACCCCGATGGACTAGTGATGGGTACTTGGGTACTCTAATGGGCTGGTGACAGTACTCGGGTGCTCTGATGGGCTGGTGACAGGTACTCGGGAACTCTGATGGGCAGGTGACAGGTGCTCGGGTACTCTGATGGGCTGGTGACAGATACTCGGGTACTCTGATGAGCTGGTGACAGGTACTCAGGCACTCTGATGGGCTGCTGACAGGTACTCAGGTACTCTGATGAGCTGGTGACAGGTACTCGGGTACTCTGATGGGCTTGTGACAGGTACTCTGGTAATCAAATGGGCAGGTGACAGGTAAGTTGGTACTCTCATGGGCTAGTGACAAGTACTCGGGTACTGTAATGGGCTGGCGACAGGTACTTGGGTACTCAGATGGGTTGGTGACAGGTACTCAGGCACTCTGATGGTCTGGTGATGGGTACTCTGATGGGTTGATGACAGGTACTCGGGTACTCTGATGGGCTGGTGACAAGTACTCGGGTACTCTGATGGGCTGGTGACAGGTACTTGGGTACTCTGATGGGCTGGTGACAGGTACTCGGGTACTCTGATGGGCTGGTGACAGGTACTCGGGAACTCTGATGGGCTGGTGACAGGTACTCAGGAACTCTGATGGGCTGGTGACAGGTACTCGGGTACTCTAATGGGCTGGTGACAGGTGTTCTGTACTCAGATGGGCTGGTAAAAGGTACTTGGGTACTCAGATGGGCTAGTGACAGGTACTTGGATACTCAAAAGGGCTAGTGACAGGTACTAGGGTACTCAGATGGGCTAGTGACAGGTACTCTGATGCTCTGGTGACAGGTACTCGGGTACTCTGATGGACTGGTGACAGGTACTCGGGTACTCTGATGGGTTGGTGACAGGTACTCAGTTACTTGGATGGGCTGGTGACAGGTAATAAGGTACTCTGATGGGCTGGTAACAGGAACTCAGATACTCTGATGAGCTTGTGACAGGTACTCATGTACTCTTTTGAGATGGTAACAGGTGCTCAGGTACTCTGATGGGTTGGTGACAGGTGCTCGGGTACTCAGATGGGCTGGTGACAGGTACTCGGGTACTCTGATGGACTGGTGATAGGTACTAGGGTACTCTGATGGACTGGTGACAGGTACTCAGGTACTCTGATAGGCTGGTGACAGGTACTCGGGTACTCTGAGGAGCTGGTAACAGGAACTCGGGTACTCTGATGAGCTGGTGACAGGTACTCGTGTACTCTGATGAGATGGTGACAGGTGCTCGGGTACTCTGATGGGTTGGTGACAGGTGCTCGGGTACTCAGATGGGCTGGTGACAAGTACTCGGGTACTCTTATGGGCTGGTGACAGGTACTCTGGTACTCTCATGGGCTGGTGACAAGTACTCAGGTACTGTGATGGGCTGGCGACAGGTACTCGGGTACTCAGATGGATTGGTGACAGGTACTCAGGTACTCAGATGGGCTAGTGACAGGTACTCTGGAACTCTGATGGGCTGGTGACAGGTACTCGGGCACTCTGATGGGCTGGTGACAGGTACTCGGGTACTCTGATGGGTTGATGACAGGTGCTTGGTTACTCTGCTGGGCTGGTGACAAGTACTCGGGTACTCTGATGAGCTGGTGACAGGTACTCGGGCATTCTGATGGGCTGGTGACAGTTACTCCGGTACTCTGATGGGCTGGTGACAGGTACTCAGGTACTCTGATGGACTTGTGACAGGTACTCTTGTACTCAGATGGGCAGGTGACAGGTACTCGGGTACTCTGATGGGCAGGTGACAGGTACTCGGGTACATTGATGGGCAGGTGACAGTTACTCGGGTACTCAGATGGGTTGGTGACGTGTGTTCGGGTACTCTGCTGGGCTGGTGACAAGTTCTCGGGTACTCTGATGGGCTGGTGACAGGTACTCGGGTACTCTGATGGGCTGGTGACAGGTACTCTGGAACTCTGATGGGCTGGTCACAGGTACTCGGGTACTCTGATGGGTTTATGACAGGTGCTCGGGAACTCTCCTGGGCTGGTGACAAGTTCTCGGGTACTCTGATGTACTTTGTGACAGGTACTCGGGTACTCAGATTGGCAGGTGATAGGTACTCAGGTACACTGAAGGGCAGGTGACAAGTACTCGGGTACTCTGATGGGCAGGTGACAGGTACTCAGATGGGTTGGTGACAGGTACTTGGGTACCCTGATGTGTAGGTGACAGGTACTCATGTGCTTTGATGGGCAGGTGACAGGTACTCGGGTACTCTGATGGGCTGGTGACAGGTACTCGGGTACTCTGAGGGGCCGGTGACAAGTACTCGGGTACTCTGATGGGCTGGTGACAGGTACTCAGGTACTCAGATGGGCAGGTGATAGGTACTCGGGTACACTGAAGGGCATGTGACAAGTACTCGGGTACTCTGATGGGCAGGTGACAGGTACTCAGGTACTCAGATGGGTTGGTGACAGGTACTTGGGTACCCTGATGTGTAGGTGACAGGTACTAGTGTACTTTGATGGGCAGGTGACAGGTACTCGGGTACTCTGATGGGCTGGTGACAGGTACTCGGGTACTCTGATGGGCCGGTGACAAGTACTCGGGTACTCTGATGGGCTGGTGACAGGTACTCAGGTACTCAGATGGGCAGGTGATATGTACTCGGGTACACTAAAGGGCAGGTGACAAGTACTCGGGTACTCTGATGGGCAGGTGACAGGTACTCAGGTACTCAGATGGGTTGGTCACAGGTACTTGGGTACTCTGATGTGCAGGTGACAGGTACTCTGGTACTTTGATGGGCAGGTGACAGGTACTCAGGTACTCTGATGCATTGGGGACAGGTATTTGGGTACTCAGATGGGCAGGTGACAGGTACTTGGGTACTCTGATGGGCAGGTGACAGGTACTTTGATGGGCAGGTGACAGGTACTTTGGTACTTTAATGGGAAGGTGACAGGTACTTGGGTACTTTTATGGGCATGTGACAGGTACTCTGATGGGCAGGTGACAGTTACTCTGATGGGCTGCGACAGGTACTTTGATGGGGTGGTGACAGGTACTCTTTACTACTGGGGGGGCAATCAGTGTGATTGGTGCACACAGTAAGTGGTAACGAGCTGTTACTGCTATCTCCTCCTTACACAAGATCGGTGTGTGAAGAGGAGAACCCGGTAACAGCTCGTTACCGCAGATCCTTGTCATTCTGTGGCTGGCTGTGATTGGACACAGCCAGTCACGTGGTAAAGAGGCAATATCATTGGCTCTTTACCCTGATCAGGGTTGGGCTTTGTCCGAGGCACAAGCCCGAATCCCGATCGCCGCACTGCACGCCCCCGGGGGCGCGCATGAGCAGCGTGCAGGCCGCTGTTTGTTATTGTCGGAAGTGACCAGCTGTGATAGGACATAGCCGGTCACGTGGTAAAGAGCCAATTTCATTGGCTCTTTACCCCAATCATGGAAGGCCGGGGTCCCGAGGGACATGACCGATCCCCGATCGCCACGATGCGGGCCCCTGGGGGCCCCTGGGGACCCGCAGAGCGGAGAAAACGGGAGGATGTCAAATGATGTCCACCCAGGATGGAGAGTGCATCTTGCCGGCGTATTATTACTATACTCAGGTAAGGAAGGGGTTAATCCTTTGCTATATGTTAAATATTTATTATTTATACAAAGAAGTACCTGCCAGTTTAGCAGAAAAAAATTAACTGTCTTTACTGCAGGTAGCTCATGGATGGCTAATCTTGTGAGAAATGTGATCAGATCAACCTAAATTGATTTTCTGAATGATTGCTATAGTTATTATTATTAATGTACTGCAAGTGTCTCTCTCTATCTATCTATCTATCTATCTATCTATCTATCTATCTATCTATCTATCTATCTATCTAGCAAGATACCAATTTTCCTCTGAGAAAGATCAGTCATGGAGTATCAGCCATGGCATGGTGATGTCTACCGGCAAAGAAAAGTTTTGCAGTCTGGCCATAAATGGCTGGATCAGATAAGCATTCTCTGAAATATAAGCAATTTAAAGTGTATGTAAACCCTAACAATGGGCTCCTTATATTTGTTCCCTGTTAATCCTATTAAATATACCATGGAAAATGTTTTGCTATACTTGTTTGATAAGTGCAAAGAAAATTGTTGTTTCTTCCAAAAATGTTGTGAGCTGAATCTTGTTTTCAGTTTCCATTGTTCCCACCTATCCTCTTGGACTACAGAACATCTCCCCTTATGTTAAGGAGAAAAGAAGAGGGGAGGTGTTCTAAAGCCCCAGGAAACATCTTGTCAATGATAATACAAATAATACTACTACTAATAATAATAACTAAAAATAAAAAATACATTTTGTTCTTGTGTATAGATACACTGAAAGACTGGCACTTTAAGTTTGCTGATTGCATAAATATACTAATAGACATGGGCTAGTTCAAAGGGATTATTGCAAACAAATAAAGAGACAATATACAACCAATCATTTTCAAATATTTATTTGTTTTGGCAAAATTGTAACACTGGTGTCGGTGTTATTCAAGGGGTAACCTGATAACAATATATTAATGAAATATGAAGCCATCCTGTCTATTCAACAACTCTTAACAAAATTCCAGACATGGTGTCCATCCAGAAAATGCAGGATGACTAATCCCCACGAAATAACTCCATTATTATTATACAGGATTTATATAGCGCCAACAATTTACGCAGCTCTTAACAATTTAAAAGGGGGACCATACAGGTACAATACAATAGAATACAAAAGGATTAAGAGGGCCCTGCTCATAAGAGCTAACAATCTAATAAGGGGGGGCAGGTGGTTACAAAAGGTTGTAACTGTGGAGAGTGAGCTGATGGAAGTGGTAAAAAATGAGTTGGAGACGTGATAGGCTTCCCTGAAGAGATGTGTTTTCAGAGATCGCCTGAAGGCAGCTAGAGTAGGAGATAGCTGGACAGGTTAAGGTAAAGAGTTTCAGAGGATGGAAGAGGCTCTGGAGTAGTCCTGGAGACGAGCATGGGAGGAGGTGACAAGGGAGCTTGAGAGTAGGAGGTCTTGAGAGGAGCGGAGAGGACGGTTTGAGTGATATTTGGAGACAAGTTTGGTGATGTAGCTTGGGGCAGAGTTGTGGATGGCTTTGTATGTTGTGGTTAGTATTTTTAATTTTATTCACTGGGCGATCTGGATGGACTTGTGTCTTTTTTCAACCTGACTAACTATGATCTGGAGCCAATGTAGGAATTGGTGGAGAAGGGGGGCAGACGCTGAGCAGTTGGTAAAGTGGATAAGTCTGGCAGCAGCATTCATAATAGACTAAAGAAGGGATAGCCTATGGAGAGGTAGGCCAATGAGAAGGGAATTGCAATAGTCAAGGTGAGAGATAACAAGGGAGTGAAAGAGGAGCTTGGTGGTTTCATTTGTTAGAAAGGGGCGTATTTTAGAGATGTTATGGAGGTGAAGTCTACAAGCTTTTGACACCATGACATTATAGAGACACCAAAGGGTGGGTGGGAGTCATGATCCGGTTTTGAGGGTGGCAATTAACGGCAGATGCACTCCATTTTTTTTTTTCCCAAAAAAAGCTTTATTGTTTATAGTAAGCACAAAAGTACAGCATACCAACAAGTGCAAGATTAGAAAATTAAACAAAATCGAACTGGACAATTAGATTTGGTTAGCAACAACATGTACATATGTCAAAAGGAAAGATGGGAATGTTGCAATATTAATTTGGAAGAGGGGGGATGAGATCTTATTATACAGTGAACTTTTAGGGGAGTTGGGGATGGGGGTCCAGAGGGTAAGTGACCAGCACATGCAGTCTAGTGTTTCATTCAAATAGATTTTTATTGGGTTTTCCATGCATAAACAAGTATTAATGCAGAAGATAGAGTTACAATTATACACAGTTTGCTCAATACACTTATCAGAAATCTAATAAAGTTACCACTCCAGTTATTATTATTATTATTATACAGGATTTATATAGCGCCAACAATTTACGCAGCGCTTTACAACTTGAGGGTAGACAGTACAAATACAATACACTTAAATACAGTAGGAATCAGAGGGCCCTGCTCGTTAGAGCTTACAATCTAAAAAGGGAAGGTCAAGAGATACACGAGGTAATAACTGTGGGGGATGTGCTAATAGAGAAGATAAATGTACAGTTGTTAGGTGGGAGCCAGATAGGCTTCTCTGAAGAGATGAGTTTTCAGGGATCGTCTGAAGGTGGACAAACTAGGAGAGAGTCGGACAGATTGTGGTAGAGCATTCCAGAGGATGGGAGAGGCTCTGGAGAAGTCCTGGAGACGAGCGTGGGATGAGGTGACAAGGGAGCTGGAGAGCAGGAGGTCTTGGGAGGAGCGAAGAGATCGATTTGGTTGGTATTTTGAGACCAGGTTAGTGATGTAGCTGGGAGCCAGGTTGTGAATTGATTTATCTCCATATAGTATGCGTATCTCGGCCAGTAAACTTCTTTATTTTTGGAGTATGTCGTTAGGAAGTGTAAAGTTAGTAGGTAATGGCCCTTAATCTTCCCTCGGCAGAACGTTGTTGAAGATGGCTTGTAAGGCTTGCCCTAGCCTCCAGGGGCCCCATCGGGAACTAACTGCCCCCGGGTGCCAGGCAAACAATATTTGCGATCCGCCAAGGGCGAGACGCGCCATTTGTTCCGTTGTCGCATGCGTACATGTCAGTAGATAATGTATGCATATTTTAAATATAGATAAAGCTGTAACCCATCCTTTAACGTATCCAAGAGTGAATAGTGGAACTTAAAGCTCTAGTATTAAAGGTTTCTTCCGGAAACAATTCTTCCGGAAAGGAGGAGGAGAGAGCTGCCTTGTCAAAAAGTTTTTTAATTTGAGGGGCCAATATTTGTGAGAAAATTGATAATATTCGGCTGAGAAGCCGTCAGGACCTGGTGATTTATGTTTAGGTAGGTTGCGAATAGCATCAACAATTTCTTTTTCTGTAAAATGGGAATTAAGTTGTGAAATTTCATCATCTGATAGTGTAGGGAGGTTAATAGATTTGAGGAATGCTTCAATATCTGTACTGTTGGGTTGTAATGTGTCTGGGTCGTCTTTTAAATTGTATAGCTTGCTATAGTAGTTTGAGAAAGCGTTAGCTATTTTGGAGGGGTGGAATACTTTTTCGTTGCTGATGGGGTCTTTTATCGAGCTAATTCTAGTCATCTGTTGTTTTTTCCTAAGTTGGTTTGCCAGAATTTTACCTGCTTTGTTGCCATGTGCATAGTAAGTGGCTTTAGATCTTTTTAAGTAAGATTCGTGCTCTGTTATAAGGTGAATTCTAAGTTGTTGTCTGCTATATACTAACGCAGATTGGTTTTTAGGGGAGGGATCTTGTTTGTTTAATGCCTCTGCTACCTGTAGATCAGAAATCAAAGTTTTAAGTTTAGCCTCTCTCCTCCTCTTTTCCCTCGCGGCCGCTTGTATAAGTAATCCTCTTATATAGGCCTTATGGGCACACCAAGTAGTCATTACATCGCTTTCAGGGGTCAAGTTTAACTCAAAAAACTCCTTAAGCGCTTTAGTGATAGTTTTTTGATAAGACAGGTTGTTCAATATATGAGAGTTGTTCCTCCATAAAAAGCAAGGATTGAAGGCAATTTTTTCTCTGATTGATAGAGAGGTAGGAGCGTGGTCCGACCACGTGATAGCATGAATTTCCGCTCTAGATGTTCTTTGCAATGTATCCAAGTCAGTCAGAAATAAGTCAATCCTAGAGTAGGAATTGTGAGGGGTTGAGTAGAACGTAAAATGCTTTTGTGTTGAGTTGATGCATCTCCATGCGTCATGTAGGTGGTGCTGTGTAATAAATGCTTTCTGCTCATACCTGTGGCTGCCTGTAGGAGGTGAGCAGTCCCAGTGCTTGTCCACTACGCAGTTAAAGTCTCCGCAGATGATAAGTGAACCTTTCTTAAGGCTGGTAACCTTCTTCATGAGGGACCGGAGAAATGCCGCTTGTCCTGAGTTAGGAGCATATAGATTCACAAATGTGTAAGTCATATTATTAATTTCACAGATGACAATAATATATCTCCCTTTCTTGTCACTTATAGAATCAATTAGTTTAAAGGCCACGCGTTTGCTGAAAGCTATTAATACACCCGCTTTTTTAACATCTGCACATGCCTCATAAATAAAAGGGTAATTTTTGTGCGTGCATTTTGGGTGGGCATCTTTAGAGAAATGGGTCTCCTGTACGCATATGACATCCCCCTTAAGGTGCAACATCTCTCGCCAGAGGGAAGAGCGTTTGTATGGACTGTTTAATCCATGAACATTCAGTGATACAATTTCTAGTGTCATTGTAGTAGGATATTAGATGCGCTAGTGAGTAGCTCGGTCCAGTTTCGAGCAAGGTGAAGTTTATTTAGGTTACCTGTAGGTGGCAGCAGAGGGCTGAGGATACCAGGTGGCCTGGAGAGGATCTTCTTCTGCATGAACTTTTTAGATGGTCTTCCAGATACCTTCAGTGGATGCTTGATCAGATAGTCTGGCACAGAAATGATAGAAGAAGTAGGAAAAAGTAAAACAAAATACCAGGTAAAAATTGTGAAGGTGAATTCACAGTGCGAAGTCATTCACTATGTCACTGTGGGGGTCAGAGTTCTCCCATGTGCCCCGAAGCCATTCCCAGCATAAGCGTTAATGCAAAACGCAGCTTTGGGTTCAGTGATTCTTCTTTCTCCTAGTTAAGTTCTTTCCCAGCTAGGTGATACTCTTGTTGCTTGCATTTTGTTAGAAAGGGTCTCTTCTTCTGGAAGTAGTGCCCACTGTCTCGCCAGTTTTAGGCCTTGTTCCAATGTGTGTATGACATGGGTGCGGTTGCCCTTGGTAATAATTATTTTTGTTGGAAACCCCCAAGAATATGGAAGGTTATGGTTTTGAAAAAGCTTTGTTAGGGTAGCAAGGTTCCTTCTAGCTTGCATAGTGTGTTGTGAAAGGTCTGAATATATGATGATGTTTGCATATGGTTCAGGTAAGGCCTTGTGCTTTCTAGCCGCCCTCATCAGCTCATCTTTGACATGAAAGAAGTGTATACGGGCTATAACATCTCTCACAGTGTTCTCAGGTAGGTGTTTGGGTTTGGGGAGACGCTGGGCTCTATCAATCACTAGCTCTCTCTCAGGGATGTCTGGTAGGACTGAAGCGATAAAGTCCTGCACATACTTGCGCAGATCTGCTGGAGGAACCGATTCCGGTACTCCCAAGGTCTTCTTCTCTGGGAAAGATTGTTTTACGTTCGTTGTTCTCATAGTGGATCG
>BLSH010459855.1:138384-149569 GCA_018402905.1 Glandirana rugosa | reverse complement strand
ATTCCGGTACTCCCCTCATTTTTATGTTGTTCCTTCGGTTCCTGTCCTCTATTTCTGCCATTTTGTTTTTAGCCGCTTGCAATTCTTCATCAATGTCGTTATGTGCGTCCACAAGTTCGTTGTGGGCCGTGGCAAACTCTCCCATTTTATCCTCTGTGTGGCTCCCCGATCCCCTAGTAGAGAAATGTCTGTTTTCAGCTGGGTGACACATTCCATCATATCTCTATGGAGGGACCCCCTTAGTGAAATAAGCATGTCTCTCATAGTTGTGTCAGTGAGAGGAAGCCCTGATGTGGGGAATTGCTATATTTGCTCGATAAACTCCCTGGTACTGTCCTGCTCTCCCTCTTGCTCCCCTAGCTCACCTGGGTATCTGTGGTCTGCGGAGCGTTTCTGGGACGCTTTCTGAGGACTTTGGATAGACGAGTTGCTGGGGGATGTGCAGGAGCTGTGTCCGGGGGAGGACGTGCGATTCTGCCGTCTTTCCTTCTCCTCGCAACCGTTCCTTGTGTCTCGTTCGGAGCCACACGCCTCGCCGCCATCTTGCGGCCTAGTCGCGCCAGCCGACCCGAAGAACTCCGTGAGTTTCCTCGGGCCCTGGGTACCTTTCCTTTTGCCCATTTTTCACTGGGTAAGTAAGTGGATCTTCCGTCAGGGATTCCAAGAGGTTTGGATGCTGGCTGTTGCTTTTAGCAGCTGGATGCTCGGGGATGGTGGAAGAGCTCTCTCCTCACGCAGCCATACTCCTCAGCCGCCGGCCACGCCCCCATGCAGTCTAGTGTTTAAACAGGTTGTGTGGATGGTAGAGGGTGGGTGGGGAGGGAGGTAAGAAGAGAGAAGAAAGACAAAAAAAAAGTGAAAAGGGCGGGGCTTAGGTGTTCATGATGAGTAAGTATGTCGGGCGGATGCTGGGCTAGTTTGATTGTAAGGCCAAGATTAGTTGGGCTTCTTATTAGCGGCCCATTGTCAAGGCATACTCAGGAGATGAGCGGAAGTGGGTCCAGCAAGCCCATTTCTTAGCAAATTTGGATGGGGGGTCTTGAGCGATGGCAATGAGCTCTTCCATCTCCGCAATCTTTTCTACTCTTGTGAACCACTCTTTAAGTGATGGAATGGGAATGAGTTCCCCATAGTCTGGGGATGCAAAATTTAGCTGAGTTGATTAACGACATTGCAAGAGACTTAAAGTAAGAGGGTTCTGTATTAATCTGGTGGTGAAGGAGATAGTTCGCTGGTGTCCGGTCAAGCATAGAGGTAGTGATTGCCACAGTATGTTCATGTTCCCTTTTCCAAAAATCTTGTATACCTGGGCACTCCCACCAAATGTGTAAGAGGTCACCTTTCGCTCAACGGCATCGCCAGCATGTTTCTGGGATAGCCACGTTAAATCTGTGGAGAAGCGCCGGAGAGCGATACCAACGTGTAAACAATTTATAATTGTTTTCCTGGATAGCAACATTAATCGATCCCTTGTGGATGCATCTTAATATTTTTTCCCAATTGGATTCGGACAGGTCGAGGTGTAGCTCACGGGCCCAAGAGGAGCACATCCAGCCCTCGTTAGCCTTAGTGTTTTGCCATAACATGTTGTAGAGGAGTGATATAACATGTCGCTGAGGGGTTTGATTTAAGCAGAGCTCTTCGAAAGGGGTTAGCGGTCCTGAAAGGTTGTGTGGTTTTTGAATTGTGCATATGAAATGGTGGATTTGTTGATATTACCAGAGTGAGACTTTTGATTTAGCTCGTTTGGCATTGAAAAGTTCAACAGGAGGCAGTTTTCTGTTCTGTAGTATGTGGGTAAGTCTAAGGCCAATACTGGGTTGGTCTACAGAACAAGGGTGGTTTGCTAGTCCTGGGGGAAAGTCAGGGTTGCCACAGAGGGGGGTCAAGGGGCCTGGGACTCTTGCTATTTGGTATTTGTGACACGCCTCCTTGAAGCACCGTAGGGTGGGGCCCATACATGGGTGGTCTAGTTTTTTTAAACGGTTATCATGGTGCTGGGTCCAAGGAGAGCCGCATAATGGCATTTGAGAGAGGTTTTTTTTCTAGATTGACCCAGTCTTTGCTTTTTGCGTGGAGGTGCCAGTCTATGATCCTTTGGAGGTGGTAAGCTCTATAGTATTGGGTGAAGTCTGGAAGGCCGATCCCTCCTTTATTTTTGGTCTTAGTGAGTTGGTCAAAACTGATTCTAGGTTTTTTGTGGTTCCATAGGAACGTTGTGCAATCTGATTTTGAAGAAGTTCTTAGGAATGTCGATAGGTAAGGTTTGGAAGAGGTAGAGGATACGCGGGAAGATATTCATTTTAATAATCGCTGCATGGCCAAACCATGAGAAATGTGCTTTTTTCCAGTCCGTGAGGTCTTTCTTTATGGTCTTTAGAATTTGGGAGAAGTTTTTAGTGTAGAGGTCACCAAGGCACACTGGGAGCTGAGTTCCTAGATAGGTTATGGCCTCTTTTTGCCAAGTGAACGGAAAATTTTGTGAACAGACCTGGACTTGGGTAGACGGGAGTGAGATGTTCATCGCCTCAGATTTGTGATAGTTAATTTTTAAGTGCGCTATATATTGGAAGAGCTGTAGGTCTTTCAACAGGTTGGGGATTGTAACAAGGGGTTCTGACAGAAATAGCAGTACGTCGTCGGCGAATGCCGCTACTTTGTAATGTTTAGGTCTGATCGACACTCCTTTGATGTTTGGATTATTTCGGATGCATCTCAGGAGCGGTTCCAGGGTCAAAATAAATAATATGGGGGATAGGGGGCAGCCCTGGCGAGTGCCGTTACTGATGGAGAATGCATCTGACAGGAGGCCATTAGCGCAGACCCTGGACGTGGGGCCGTTGTATAGGGCCATTATAAGTCGTGTCAAGTGGCTGCCAATGCCCAGGGTTCGAAGCGAAATGTGTGCTTCAAGTACAGTCGTGTGGGAGGAAACTAAATCTGGGAGTCGATTGTAAGCTTTTAAGAAGGGTTCGATTAAGGAGTCGGAGAATGTCCTGTAATAGGCCAGGGGGAAACCGTCCAGGCCCGGGCATTTGCCTTGTTTCATTTGTTTAAGTACGCATTTAACTTCATCGGGCGTGAGCGGACCATCTATGTCCTTTGCTTGCTGTGCCGATATGGGTATGGGGCTGTATTGACTAAGGAATTCTTCAATTATTGTTTATCTGGGCCTATTCTCGCCTTTGCTCGGATCTTAGGTTATAGAGGTTTGAGTAGAACTCAGCAAAATGCTTAGCGATGTCTTCGTTGACTGCTAGTACTTGTCCGGAGGGCGTGCGTAGGGAGTGTATAGTCGAGTTAGCTTTTTTGTTTTGAAGTGCTCTAGCCAAGTACTTGCCACACTTATTGCCATGCTCAAAAAATAGTTTTTGCGATAGGGTGAATTTTTTCTGAACTTTGTGGCCTAGTTCCTCTTTAAGTTGTGCATGTAACTGTTCAAGTTCCATCCAGGTCTGTTGGGCTCTGGTTTGTTTGTGGGTCAGTTCCAGGACATGTATTCGTGACAGAAGATTGTCGGTGTGTCTTTGATTTAGTTTTTTACGTGTGGCTGCCATTTTAAGTAAAAGTCCTCTGGTAACACATTTATGTGCTTCCCATTGGGAGAGAGGGCTCATGTCTGGGGTATTGTTTAGTTTGAAAAATTCTTTAATTTGTTTGTTGACAAAGTCTGCGCGCGATGGGTCCGTCAGTAGTGATGTATCAAGTCTTCAGGATTTGGTGGTCACTCGTTTGTCTGGGAGGCTTAAAGTAATGGTGATCGGGTGGTGGTCTGATAGGAATAGGGGTTCTATGTTAGCTTTAGAAAGAAGTGATAGGCCTTTTTGTGAGATAAAAAAGTAATTGTTTCTGGAGTATTGGGAATGGGGGGCGGAGTAAAAGGTGTAGTCTTTCACCCCAGGATTTAAAGTGCGCCATGCGTCATGTAGGAGAAGGTGTTGAAGTTTGAGTTTAATTTGACGGAGAGCTCTGTAGGGAATGGAAGAAGAACCTGTAGAGGTGTCTTCGATAGGATTCAAAGCTACGTTAAAGTCCCCGCCAAGGAGGAGAATTCCTGTTTGGAATGAGGTTAGCTGTTCTGTGATGCTGTGGAAAAAGGATATTTTGAGCGGAGTTGGGGCTATAGATGTTGGCTATTGTAAGTGGGCGACCCCACAAAGTCCCTTTCACGAATATATAGCGACCCTCCTCATCTACCAACGTGTCTGAGATAATAAAAGGGATGCGATTGGAGATGAGGATGGTGACTCCTTTTGTTTTTGCCAAGTTGTTAGTAGCGTGAAAGGCTGTGGGGTAAAATTTGTTCAAAAGTTTTGGGATGTGACCTGTTTTAAAATGGGTCTCTTGGATAAGGACAAGATCTGCTTTAGCTTTTTGCATATAAAGGAGAAATTGTGACCTTTTTTCTGGTAGATTGAGACCTTTAACGTTGAGCGAAACTAGTTTAATATTGGTCTTACTTGAAGTCTTGTTTTTGGCAGCCATTGCTATTCAGGCTAATCCACGGTAGTGTGCGTGCAAGAGGTGAAGGAGAGTGGAAGAAGAGAAGAAAAAAAAAAAAAAAGAGGGGGGTTATATGTATAGGGGGGAGGGCTTAAGAAAGCCCAAGGAGGATTTGTGCGTGTTCTTGAGGGGAAGGGGGAGACCGACAGAAGGGATAGACCAGCTATCCTATCTCAATGAACAGGGCGTGTCGGAGGGTTTCAGCGAAGTTCGGAGAACTAGGCTGTGTTGGGATGTAGAAGGGCGAGAGGAATCGTCTGTTGAATTGTTATGGGAGAGAGGAGTATTTGATAGACCGAACACTCCGCCACTCGTCAGTTTTGTCATGTTTGTATGATTCAAAGAGGATCTGTACACACCTTGTAAAACATCCTAGGTTAGACAGTCCACAACTCTCATTTAATAATGCAAAACTGTTGTAAAGCTGGCCTCCCAATCCCCCATCTCATATATATGAATAAATGGGGATGTAGGAGCGGCAGGGGTATATTGGTGGGGCAATTGCATGGGGGTAAGAGGGTTCCCTCATGATCGTGAGTGTGATTAGAATTTGGGCTGTGAAGGCCATAGAATTACTAGGAGGGTTACTGCGCGGGGTTGGACCCATGTCAGGTGTTGGGGATGGGGAAGCCAGCTCAACACAAGCAGGTAGGGGCAGGTAGGGGCAAAGGTTTTTGCGCTTCTGTAAGGTGATTTGAGACCGGTCTTGATACAGCTTAATCTCCACTCCATTAGAGAGGATTCTATTTTTGGCCCTGGCTTTGCGTAAGATTTCCTCCTTGACTTGGAAATTGTTAACATGCCCGATGACATCCCTAGGGGGGTCTGTGTCTCTGCGTCGCGGTCGCAGGGCGCGACAAAGGCGATCCATTTCAATTTGTGTCTCAGGAGGTCTTTCCAGAATGTCGTTGAATATGGTCGAGACTGTTTGGGTAAGTTGGGTCGGCTCCACAGCCCTCTAATTCTGATGTTGTGTCTACGGTTCCTGTTCTCGAGGTCTTCCAGGTGCCGGTGGATATCCCTCAGCTGTAGGGAGTGGGCGTTGAGGGCCTGCTGGGCCTCGTGTATATCTGTATCGTGGCAGTCAGTTAGCTCTTCCACCTCCTCTAGTCTTGATGTCATTACTTGCATGTCTTTGCGGAGATCAGATATGGCAGTAACGGGGAGTCTTTTATATCAGCAGCTACTGCTTTCAGATCGGCCAGGTTAAGTGTGCGTTCTTGGTCTTCAGGGCCGGTTGGGGACTTCTTGTGCGGCGTCCTCTTGTTGGATTGCATGGTGGCTCCTGAGAGTTGGGTGGTGGTTGCTGCTTCTCTGGGTTGGGTGTGAAAAAGGTTGTGAAACCCCTTGCTGGCCTGCGCGTTCGGAGCCCGTGGTGAGCGGGATCGAGAAGCTGAAGGGCTGCGGTCCGTTTTGCCCATATCCTGTGTGGTGGGGGTCCTCTTGTGCTGAAAGCCAACCGACTCGTGGTAGAGTAAGGGGTTAAGCTGCCATCTTAATCACAGATCAGCTAGTGAGCTGATGGAAAAAGAAAAAGAAAAAAAAAAACAGCAAAAAAAAAAAACTGCTGGACTTTGTTTGGGTGTGCCAAGATGGCCGCCGTTAGTAGGCCTGGAAAGATGTCTATGAAATTGTGAGCTTGTGGCAGATTTATGGTGCCCAGGTAGGTTGTGCTGAGACCCGGGGTTATAGGGAGGCTAGATCTGTGTGGATGGGCGTCTGGGTTTATGAGGAACACGACTATTGAGAGTCGCAATATTGCGGCTTTGGTAGGCCTTGGCGGGACCCCGGCCTCGCGTACTTTCTGTGCCCGATTTTATGGCGGCAGCCTCCTCGTGGGAGAAACTGTTCTGGGAAGGATGATCCAGGCACACTGGCTCCTGGATGGTTATGTGCCTGATTCTGGTGCCGCTGGGCAGTTCGGATGGCCCAGTATAAGCACCGGTAATGTGCCTAAGTGGATGCCCGCTCGCGGCTCCAGAACTGCCCGAAATTTTGGTATGGGCGAGCAGCCTGGGGTAGGGGGAGGAAAGTGAAGGTGGTAATTCTTGTCACCCATCCTCGGATTTGCAGGATTCCTTTGGATTGAGGTGGATGGGTTCGGAGCTCCTGCAGGATGCGTCCGAAGCCTTCTCGCGCCAAGCCACGCCCCAGCTCACTCCTTTTAACTGCTCCTGCAACACAGGCTTTCATTGCCCGCCAATTCTGCCCAATCCGCTCCTGTTGCTGGGCAGCCTAACCTCTGCTGTAGCCAATAGCAACCTGCGATTAGAGACCAGAGAAGGGGAGAGAGATATGCACCCTTTTGAGCTATCCCATGGGGTCCCTGCATATTGCTTAGGGACCCAACATGGGCTAGCACAAAGAGATTATTGCAAACAAATAAAGAGACAATATACAACCAATAATTTTCAAATATTTATTTGTTTTGGCAAAATTCTAACATTGGCCATGCTGTTTTTCAAGGGGTAACCTGACAAGAAATTAATGAAATATGAAGCCATCCTGGCTATTCAACAACTCCAGACATGGTGTCCATCCAGACAACGCTGAACAACTAATCCTCGCCAGCCTAAACAAGCAGGGGACCTACTGATTGAGGCACCCCCAACACCATGGCTTTCCAAATTAAATCCTGCAAGCCCATATTAAATATATCCAGACCAATCTCTGATAAATGAACCAGGTCACTCCTAAACAGCCCAGGCAGAAAACCTTTGAGATCAATATGGTGAAACGACACTCCACCCGAAGAGACCAGAAACTTATGGCTAGTTCTATTAAGGCATCTACGGATTCTAGCTACTTAAAATAGATTACTGAAAGGAGACCAAATAAGCCTGGGTACCATTTTCAAAAAGGCTAAAATAGAATTGGGGAACAGGAGTTTAATAGCTACTAGGTCTCTCATGATCTCACAGAGTAACTCCCATGTCTTAATCCTCCCTATATCGGTGTGAATAACTAATACATGTGGGAAAGGCCAACTGCTGGCCAAATGAACAAGATGGTCCCAAAGGTTTTGTCATTTGAAGCCCCTAATGCCTGACCAGAAAATGATAAAGTCATTAACATCCAGACCTAAATTGCTTGTATAAGTCCTTGATTCGGCTTGCTTCCAAACCCAGTAAATGTAGGAGTGACCTACTATCAAGACCTACTATGTGCATTTGGATGAGTCTGAAAAAGAATGTTACATAATTAATAGATCCGGACAAACACATATTTTATACCTATTACTGACCCAACGACCTACCCATTTAAGGTCATCTGGTGAAAAACCCAGATAACTGGCAGTGGTGGCAGCCCCTATCCTAAAGGAATGAGAAGAAAATTGAAAACCAGAAATTTGAAGGTGCTTTAAACAGTAAGATAGGACCGCTGAAAATTAACATCTCATTAAAGGAGATAGATCCTGATGAATGAAAAAGGAGCTAATAGATAAAGGCCTGGCCAATAGGTATCTACCAATATGTGAAATGGGACAAAATATTGGATTTGGAGACCTACCTAAAGTGGCACACTGCCCTTTACCCAGACAGTGAGTTTTAGACCTACAAATAAATAAACTCAGGCAATGAGATATGAGAAAAAAGAAGAAAGGAGGTAGGCAATCTATTGGATGCTGTAAATTCCCCAACCCGTAATGCCCCAAAAAGACTACTGTAAAGGCAGCTCTGAAAAGTAAAAGCTCAAAGTGTGAGAAACAAACCAGCTCAATTACTGAGAGTAGCTTTACTAATAGAGTAACATAAATAGGGTGCCTGGAATCCAGCACAGGGTGAGAATTTCTAAATCTTTTGAGGACCTAACTGACTGCCAATATCTTATTTACAGAGGCTGGACTGAGATTTGCCTGCATTAAACATGACACAAAAGATAAAGCAACATAGGCACTAACTTCCATAACATCTATGTGCATCTCTGAAAAAAAGGAAGACCTTTTTGACCATGAATGAAGATATTGTAGCCAAGTCTTCCATGAAATGGAGTTCTTGAGATTGGAAGAGATCAGTCCCATATTAAGCCCTAGAGGAAGTCTGGGCATGGAGCACCAAGCAGATCCGATGATGGAGCCAGTTATCGGAATCTCTTGAACTGTAGATGAGATACGGCATCAGCTGTTATTATGTATACCAGCAATATGCTTAGCCTTTAACCAGATGTTAAATCCCATACAGTGTAACACTAGGAAATGGAGTAACTTAATAACCATTTCAGACTTAGATGATAACATGTTGATGGAAAAGAATACGCCTTTGTTCTCTGTATGCACAATTACCCGCTGGTTTTTGAATTTATCTTTCCAGACCACTACGGCTATAATGACTGGGAATAATTCAAGGAGTACTAGATTATGCAATATCTCCGGCTGTACCCAATCTGGGTGCCACTCAGATGCACACCATTGATGTCTATATAAGCACCAAAACTGATAGAACCTGCGGCATCTGTAAATAAATTTAACTGAAAATCTTCTGTAAACACCTCCTGACAAATGGTTGTTCATTAAAATTATCTAAAAATGTATCCAAACCATTAAGTCTTCCTTAATGCTTCTAGAAATGGAAACAAGCGAGATGGGGTTCTTTAAGCCTTTAGAGGCTAGTGTAAACTCCCTAGAGAAGATTTGATCTATTGGGATAATTCTAGCTGCAAAGGCAAAGAGACCCAATAGCGATTGGATCTCCTTTAAGAATACTTTTTGTTTAGTAACAACGACTGAAATTATTGCTCTAATTCTTTGTAACTTCACAATTGGCAATCTGAATTCCATCAAAGAAGAGTCAATTGTAATACCCTAAAATTCAATAGTTGTTGTTGGGAATACTGTTTTCTCCTGTGCAAGTTGTGCACCAAAGGAATTACAGATATTAACAAATGTGTCCAGGGATTCCTGACATACTGTATAATAGTTGGGTGGGCCTACAAACAAAAAATCATCCAAGTAATGAAGGAAACCTCTTGTAGGATAATTAACTGATAATACCCATGGGGCGGCACAGTGGTGTAGTGGATAGCACTTTCGCCTAGCAGCAAACGGGTGCCTGGAGTTTGCATGTTCTACCTGTGCCTGTGTGGGTTTCCTCAGGGTACTCCTGTTTCCTCCCACACTCCAAAGACATACTGGTAGGTAAATTAGATCCTGTCTAAATTGGCCCTAGTATATGTATGAATGTGAGTTAGGGACCTTAGATTGTAAGCTATTTGAGGGTAGGGACTAATATGAATGTACAATGTATATGTAAAGCCCTGTGTAAAATGACAGCGCTATATAGGTTTTTTTAGAGTGGGAATAATACCCCAAACGAATAATATCCCCCTGGACTTTACAGGCAGTCATACAAAGTAAATAATGTGTAGAGAAAAACATGGAGATAGTAAAAACTAATACATTTTATTGGTACAAAAAAGTAGAATGAGACATTGGAGTGAGCGGGGACACATAAGTCGCCAGCTCACTTCAAACAATGCATATACATATACAATGATCCACAATCAATGTATAAACCATTGACAAGCTATAAATACAGATATTTTTTATACATGGTACCGCAGTTAACAGCAAACATTTAATAGCTTTGATGCATTTGAGATTAAGCACACTCAAGGAATCGCATTGATGGCAGGATCCTGGGGCAATATCACAAATATCCCAACATGTTTCGGTCAATCCTTCATCAGGGGATAATGGACATCAAATAAAACAGAAATTGTGCTGTCTGTAAAAGAGTTAAATCATATGTAACAGCATAAATCTTGTAAACAATACACCTAGTATATATTACAGGTAGTTTGGTAAAAATGCGCTTCCAAAAGGGGCAAGGAAAAGCAGAAGCAGGGAAGGGAAAAGTTTGGATAAACATCACTTACATCTGACTGAGGGTACTATCGACCAAATTTCAACGCAGCCCAGGAGGGGATCTGGAAACCAGGTCCAAAATGAGCCAAGGGGAAACAAGTGCCCCAAAGGGGGAAGGCAGTAAATGTTATGCAACCACAAGGGGCCCAAAGTGGCTAGGTCAGCTGGACCTCACATAGAGGTATGTGTTGACACTAATGAGAGGAAAAAAGGAAAGTATATGCATGTATGAATGTATAAGAATACTTTATGCTTTATTCTTATATATTCATACATGCATATACTTTCCTTTTTTCCTCTCATTAGTGTCAACACATACCTCTATGTGAGGTCCAGCTGACCTAGCCACTTTGGGCCCCTTGTGGTTGCATAACATTTACTGCCTCCCCCCTTTGGGGCACTTGTTTCCCCTTGGCTCATTTTGGACCTGGTTTCCAGATCCCCTCCTGGGCTGCGTTGAAATTTGGTCGATGGTACCCTCAGTCAGATGTAAGTGATAATTCGTGTGAGTTCCTTGGCGTAACTACCGTCCTAGGACCCCGTTATAGTGTTTATAGGGTTGTACAAAGCCAGTTAGGAAGTAGTCCCCTATTACCTGTAGTTTGTTTTGTCTTTAACACGACAGACATTCTCTCAATTTAGTATACATTGTCGTATTTAGAACATTTGTTATGTGGATCATATATAATGTCCATCAAACCATTTTTACGCGAAGGTTTTCCCCGTTCCTTTTCGTCTTCGTTCCTTCCCTTTTCAAACCTATTTGTAGTGAATGTAGACTGACTCCCATGGTAGCTGGTTTAAAGTTGCGTCGGGTCC
>BLSH010459855.1:112801-129978 GCA_018402905.1 Glandirana rugosa | reverse complement strand
TGATAGGATGAGGAGAGGTCTTGGAAGGAGCAGAGTACCTTATGGGAGTATAATTGTCCCACTGTGGTGATTCCAGCCGAGGTCCATTTTGGGTGTTGAGGTCCGGTATTATTTTTTCCAGGCAGGATAGTGGGATGAGATCCAGGGTATTTTGGGGCAAAGTAGCTGCTATGTTTCTAAGCGAAGACCATACTGTGTGGGTTGCGTTAATGTTGTCCAGAAAGTGTCTCTGGGGGTGGGGATGAAGGATCAAGGCGCCTAGGTAGGCTTTCAAGTCCTGTTGTAAGATCTCTTTGTCAAGTTGTAGTGTGGGTGAAGAGGAGTTGGGGGACCACCATGTTCTGGAGTGGTTTAAGATGCTGGCTTTGTAGTAAAAGGAAATGTTCGGGGCCCCCATTCCACTAAATTTAACTGGGCGGAGGAGGTATATTGTTTTGAATCTGGGGCGGTTCCCTTGCCAAATTGTGTTACTAATAATAGTTTCTAGTTTCTTCAGATGAGTTGTAAGAAAAGGTATTGGAAGGGCGCGGAAGAGGTATAGAATGTGAGGTAGAATAAACATATTTACTAGGGCGATGCGGCCTGTCCATGAAGGTGTTATCTTTTGAATTGAAGAGGAGATGCTGGAGATTTTCGATGTCAGTATATTGTAGTTAGTGTGGAACATATTAGAGCTTGGTGTAGTCAATTGGATCCCAAGATATTGAAGAGAGGATGCTGGAGCCCACGAGAAAGGGGTAAGTTTAGAAATATATTGTTTAGTGAGAGGGGGTAAGTTGATGGGGAGCATTTGACATTTATTATGATTTAATTTATAGAGCGAGAGCATGCTGAAGTGATCTAGAAGTTGAGTCAAGTGTGGGAGAGTGAGAAGGGGATTTGTAAGGAAGAGAATCACATCGTCAGCATATAGACCTATTTTATGTTGTGAATTTCCTATTTGTATACCGGTGATTGAGGGATTGGATCGGATATGTTCTGCTAGAGGCTCCATAATCAGGGAGAATATTATTGGGGAAAGAGGGCAACCCTGCCTTGTTCCATTAGTAATGGGAAAGGAGGCTGAGAGGAAACCCGACGTCCACACGTTGGCTGTTGGACATGTGTATAGGGCTGTGATTGCTGATAAAATTCGTCCCTGGAGGCCAAACCCCTGGAGGACTCCGATCATGTACTGCCAATGAACCCTATCAAAAGCTTTTTCAGCGTCTAGAGAAATTGCTAGGGCAGGTATATGGTGATGTTCAGCCCATTGGATAAGGTTAATTGATCGCTGTGTTCCATCCGAGGTTTGGCGACCAGGGACAAATCCAACTTGATCGGGGTTTATGAGGAGGGGGGTATATTGGGAAAGCCTATTAGCAATAATTTTAGCGAATAGTTTTGTGTCCGAATTGAGCAAGGATATAGGACGATAATTTGCAGGGTTGTCATGGGCTTTGCCTGGTTTGGGGATGGTGACTATCGTGGATTCTAAGAATTCTTGGGGGCAGGTACCTGTGTCCATGATTTTGTTGTACATATTTACTAGGTGGGGTGTTAGTTTATCAGAAAATAGTTTGTAATATTCATTTGTGAATCCACCTGGGCCCGGGGATTTGTGAAGCGGTAATGATTTAATAGATTTGGATACTTCAGTTGGGGAAATTGGGGCTGAGAGGCTTGAGAGTTGTGATTCTGAGAGGGAAGGAAGATTGATCGAGCTTAGGAATTGGGTCAGGGTTTCTGCATTCAGGGTCGGGGAAGAAGGGCTGTCTTTTAAGTTATAGAGGGAAGCATAGAAGTCTTTGAATAGGTTTGCGATTTCTGCAGGGTTGTATATTTTTTGGTTTTGCTTGTTCGAGAGGAACGCAATTTTTGATGTTGCTATTATTCGTTTATGCTGTTTTGCAAGGAATGTACCGGGTTTATTGTTTGAAGTGTAGAAGTTAAGCTTTAATCTCTTAATATAATATTCAAAGGATTTTTTAAAGATTTCGCTCAGTTGAGTCCTAAGGTCTTTCAGTTTACCAGTAAGGAGTGGGTCAATTTTTTGTTTGTTGAGGGTTTCCAATTGATGAATTTGGGTAGTGAGCTGGGAAATGGTGTGGAGGCGAGTCCGTTTCTTGTGGGCTGCTAGCTTTATAAGGGATCCTCTTAAGACTGCTTTGTGACTATTCCACAATATGTTGGGATCTGCGACTGTTCCTGTGTTCAATTCAAAAAAGTCGGTTATGGCAGAATTGATCTGTTTCTGGTATTCAAGTTTGGTTAGTAGGAGTGGGTTCAGTCTCCATGGTGAAAAAATATTTTTATCAGTTGTTGCAGAGAATTTTAGAGTTATAGGAGCGTGATCCGACCAGGTAATCAGACCGATTGACGTGGAGTCAACTTTTTGTAGTGTGAAAAGAGAAAGAGTGAAAGATAAAGAGAAGGAAGACTAAGTGTAAGTTTGTGTGCCTTGCACACCAATAAACTGGGGTGGAGGGATTCAACATTGGTGTTAACATCTTTTCGACAGATAATCTGTGTTATGAGACAAATATAACAAGAAAGAAAGTCGAAGAGGAACAGTTAGAGAAAACAGTTAAACCCGTTTGGGCTCTCAGCACAGGGAAGTGGTGGTAAACAATGATTGTGCATGGTTCACCTGCTGAAATGAGAGTACCTGAACAGAATCAGGTGTTGTTTGAGTGATGCTTGCCATCCGTGAGGTGTTGTCGGAAAGTGAATTTTGGTGGAGAGATCAAGTTCGGAGGGGACAGGCCCCAATTTTGTAGTTGTTTCAGGCCTTGTTTGAGATGATAGATAGTCACAGACTTTCCTTGGTATGTGACGATGAGTTTGGTGGGGAATCCCCATTTGTAGACGATGTGACGGTCTCTTAGGATGGTCGTCACCGGTGAAAGATCTTTACGCAGTTGCGCTGTGGCTGCAGATATGTCATTGTATACAGTGAGGGATGTATATGGATCCGGGAAAGTCGCTATGTTTCTGGCGGAGGCTATGATCCGGTCTTTGGCTTGGAAAAAATGTAGCCTTGCCAGCACATCTCTGGGTTTTTCCACCGGGATGTGAGAGGGTTTAAAGATTCTGTGCGCTCTGTCAATAGTTAGGTCCATTGGGGAGAGAGCGGGAACCAATGCTTTAAAGAACTGTTGCAGATATTGTGGGAGTTCCCCAGGGGTGACCGACTCAGGGATCCCCCTGATTTTGAGATTGTTTCTGCGCGAACGGTCCTCTAGGTGAGCCATTTTCGCTGTGATGCGTAGTAGTTGTTCTGCTTGGTGTTGGTGTGCGTCCACTAGTTCGTTATATGCAGTGGCGTAGTTACTCATTTGATGTTCAATCGTGTCTGTTCATTCGCCAAGCTCGTCTATTTGGTGTTGCATGTGGGCGACGGCTTGATTGATATCTTTTCTGAGGTCTTTCCTCAGATCTTTCTGTAATGAGAGTAACATATGCTTAAGAATGTTCTCTGATACTGGATTATCGGTGGTCGGGAGCGAATCGAGCGATTCCGAACGTTCGGGTGATTCCGAACGTTCTTGCTCCGAACGTTCTTGGACCAAAAGTTCGTTTGCGGTAGGATCACGGGTTTGGGAGAAGGTAAGATGTTTTTTGCTTACCGGACCCGGGTGAGATGGCTAGGCGTGAGGGGAAGATGCGGCCCTCTTAGTGGAGTCTCTGGCTCTGTTCCCTTGCGGTGCTGTGCAATCCATGTCGTCAGTGGGCTCTCCGGAGGAAGTGGAGTGGGGATGTGGGAGAGATAGTTTACTGGAGGCCCTGGCTCCGTTCTGCCTGCCCGCATGGCGGGCCTCACTGAAAAATTCAGTGAGCTTCCTTGGCTCTGCAGGATGTGATTTTTTCCCTGTCATTTGTGGGGGATTAGTAGTATCCAGAAATGTGATTTTGGATGGTGGATTGTCCAGTTAGCAGGTCCTGTGCTAAAAAATCTTCCCTGTGCTGGGATAGAGAGGAGATCAGGCAGCCATCTCAGTGTGCGGCCAAGCTCCGCCCCCCAGTAATTTTTTAAACACGTTTTCTTGGAAAAAAAACACTTTCATGTATTAAAAAATATGAAAACGGTAAAGTTAGCTCAATTTTTTTTTGCATCGTGTGAAAGGGGATGTTACGCTGAGTAAATAGATGCCTAACATGTCACGCTTTGAAATTGTGCATAATTGTGGAATGGTGCCAAACTTCGGTATTTAAAAATCCCCATAGGCAACACTTTAAAAATGTTTACAGGTTACATGTTTAGATTTCTAGAGGTCTAGAAATATTACTCTTGCTCTAACGTTCGTGGCGATACCTCACATGTGTGGTTTGAACGCTGTTTACATATGCGGGGGTGAGTTACGTATGCGTTCGCTTCCGTGCGTGAGCTCGCTGTGACGGGGGCACTTTACATTTTTATTATTATTGTTTATTTTAACTTTAGTTTTTTATTTTTACACTGTCTCGTTAAAAAATGTTTTTTTTTGTCACTTTTATTTCTATTACAAGGGATGTAAACATCCCTTGTAATAGGAATAGTGTGTGACAGGTACTCTTTTTGGAGAGATATGGGGTCAATAAGATCCCGCACCTCTCCTCTAGGCTGGAAAGACCTTTTCCAGCCGAGTCCCCAGGCATTGCTTAGAGCCGGCCAGCCGGACGTGATGTCATACGTCCCTCCCGGACCTCCGAGGTGCCTAGAGATGACTGGTGACCATCTGGTCACCAGTCAGCTCTATGGTCAACTACCGCCAGTGACGGATCAGTTCTTCGGGCCACCGATGGCACATATGGGCCCGGAGAAGCACCAGATGGCGGCGGGGGGACACTGCCTGTAAGAATGATCAAGCGGCTGAACTGCCGCTATGATTGTTCTTACGGTGCACAGAATCGCCGGTGAAAAAAATGATATCTGAATGGTGCCTGTAGCTGCTGGCACCATTCAGATATTCCTGCTCATATTCAGCAACATCATATGATGTGAGACCGGGGAGAAGTGGTTAAATCCCCACTTGGCTTGAAGTCAATTCTCCTATCTTCCTCAGTCCTATCCTCAGCTTTCCTCTCAGATTTGGACAGAAATTCTTTAGATGCAGGTAATAGGGACAGAATATCTATAAATTCTCCCCTCCAGATCTTCTCCTTGATCAAACTGGTCAGGTGAAAACACAAAGGAGAAATCTCGCATGGCATGGCTTCTTTAAAAGAGACTTCACCAATTACTGAATGAGGGTATTTGAAAGCCAAGGAGGGGTTAATGGCTTTCTTGGAGACACCAACGGGGACTCCAGACCTAAAAGAAGTAACAGAATCAACATAATTGGTACTGGGACCAAAATCCAACAATCCCTGCCAAACTGTACCCACATCCTCCTTAAAATTAGCAGCAGGATCAGCAAATGTATTAGCACCATGAGAATGTGCGCCTGTACCATTTGTATTAACACCAGTATACACAGCACCAGAATTCTGTGCCCCTTCAGCCTCATTTACCATAAAATCACCACTTGTATTTTAAGAATACTAGATAAAGAATTCACAATAAGATTCAACTCAGAAATGTTGACATTTGAGAGTATCACACCACCAGAGGAAGCTAGCACAGATTACCCACTGCTAACATCTACAGAAGCTGGCTGAGTAGCACTACTGTTGGAACAGGATGCACTTCTGTGAGGAATGCTGTGAGCTCTCTCTTCAGGCTGGGGAGAAGCATCCACTCGCTGTTTCTTCTTTTTCCTACCCGGCTGTCAGCGCAGACTGTGCATGCCAGCGGCTGTCTCCTCCATCTTCAATGGGGTTGTGCCTTCCAGCCTACTGGGTGGAGCAGAGCCGTGACCCTCCTCTAGGCAATGCAGAACCCACTCCTCACCTCCCGAGCTTTCAGCCTTCTCAATGAGGTGGCAGGGAGGACTTCCTGTCTCTCTGGAGAGCCGTGCTTCACCCTGCAGCCGAGTCATGATCTGGTCTTGAGGGCGTAAAGTAATGGCAGGTGTGCTCCTTTTAACTGCTCCTGCAACGCAGGCTTTCATTGCCTGCCAATTCTGCCCAATCCACTCCAGTTGCTGTGCAGCCTAACCTCTTTCTGTAGCTAATATCAACCTGCAATTAGAGACCAGGGAAGGAGAGAGAGATATGTGCCCCTTTGAGCTAACCCATGGGGTCCCCGCATATTGCTTAGGGACCCAACATGAGATGACAGTTACGCAATCTGGCTACCCTAAGTATCAAGTTACAGGTAGAAAAAGAGGCAGCCATACACTCTTATACAAATTTGAAGGGAAATAATAACCATTCTTGTTGCATTGATCATACTGAGACTTGGCAAATAATACTCTTATAGCCATGTGAGCATAGGATCAGGTTGTATTTATTTGTGGTGTGTGCCATGAATGTTTACAATTTACAATAAAGAGAGGTGAAAATGTACTCCTGCTGGCTTTAGAAGTGTACACTGTATCAATCTTAGAAAATGCATGAAGCATCTACAGTTTATTAAATATGATTTACTCTTGCTATTGGTAATTATTTAAAATAAATACATAGATAAATAAATACTCTTGCAGTGCCTGTGGGTTTGTGTGAAGCAATATTTGCTCATAAAGTATGCTTACCTTATCCTACTTATGAAGTGAAGTAGAATGAAAATGCCCTAAAGATAACTGCATGGCTCTACATGATGTTTAGCCTGGGGTTTCACAATCTGCTTTACTGTTTAAAATTTCAGTAAATATCACTGTATTTTCCCTAAAGCTAGACAGATCTCATATTCCCTCACAACTGAGGGTAGCCTGGGGGACATATGTAATGCATCAGGTGTGAGAAGGTGGTAAAGCAGAAACCATTGGGACATACATCATCGTTTAAAGTTTCTAACAGATGGAAATGTGCGGAAATAAACTTTACGTGTTTATTTCTGAACCAAGTTAAGAATTACATAAATTCAATATAGCAACTTGGCATATGTTTTAGAGATACATTTTGGGTTTAAAGAAAGTTAAATGCAAATATTTAATTTACATCTAAAGGACTGAGGGCATGAATATTTCACTAGTAATGTTTCATATTACCATATAAACTTGTTCTTATTGTATTTTTTTTTACACATAGTTATTGCTGTTTATAAAGGGCAAAATGTGATCTTGTGTGAGTGTGTTTGTAAGTATGCTTTATAATAATAATAATAAACGTTATTTTATATAGCACCTTTAAAGGTGGTTTCTCAAAGCGCTATACAAGGAAAATACAAGAAATACACAAAGAAAATAGAAATTGTATTTCCGCGCTTAGGATAAAATGTATTGGTAGGTAAGACTGCTGCCTTCCCACAATTCCCTTCTGAATAAACAGGATAAATGTACAAAGAAGGCATGGCGCTGTCTTTTTTTGTGTTCCTAGGGCCTGCCCAGTCTGGCCAAAAAACGAATAAGTTTACTTAATAAATATATGGCACCAGTGCGTGCACTGTGCAACCGAAAGAAAAAAAAAAACAAAAAATAAATTAAAAAACAAAAATAATTCATAGACCGTAATCATAAACTGTCCATATGGAATGTCCACAAAAAATATACACAAATCTAGTCCGTCCTCATAAAAATCCAAACTTATAATTTATGTGACATAAATTCTCCACAAATGATGGTGAAATAATCAAATGTAAAAAGTAAAAAGTACGAAATAGCAGCAAAAAGGTAGCAGCAAAAAATAGCAGCAAACAGTGTAAAAAAATATATAAAAGTGACTTTAGTGCTTCATCTGTGCATATAGCAGCATTGTGATTTCCACGCGTGCTCCCCCTCTTGGGTCCCCATTAACCAGATCTCTACACCCCTGCAGGGGTAACTTGCATGTGGCAAATGGGGTCTTTTATTCCTGTGTTCCAATCCTGTGCTAGTGCACCCAAACTCCGGTCCTCCGCTCGCCAGGTGCTCTCCAAACGGATTTCATATGAGAAGAACAAAGGATTCCAGAATAGTGTAATTCCATTCAAAAAGGGGTAATTTATTGAATAAAAATGAATAAAATTGCATGCAGGAGAAAGGGGTTTAAAAACAGTCCCCAACTGGTACACAAATCAGGCAGTTAAAAACTGCTGATTGAGGAAGGTAAGAACTCCTTCCCCCTCCGCCGATTTGCGCTCCACTGATGTGAATCACCAGTCTAGGATGTGACATGCGGCGTACACTGTAGCCCCGGCTTACGCGTTTCCTCATAAGATGTCGTCGGAAGCCGTGAACTGCTTCCGATGACGTCTTATGACGAAACATTTTGTACATGTGGCTCAAAGGTTAAACTAGCATCAAATATCACCCCTAGATTTTTCAATTTGGACTGAAGCTCAAGTACAGTGCCATCTATAGATAAGCCTTTTGGACTGGCCTTACTAAATTGATGGGGGGTGCCAATAAGCATGACTTCAGTCTTGTCACAGTTTAATTGAAGGAAATTATGGGCCATGCAAGTTTTTTTTTTTTATATAATTAAACTTTTATATTAAGTTTGAAGAAGTGAAGTACAGATAAATAGGTATGGTACATATCAGCATCTTGAATAGTACAGGCAAAATGCCTGATACAGTAAAAGGTATTTTGACATTTTCCAGTGAACAATAATACAGTGTACATTGACATTTTTCAATAGACAAGAATATGGAGTGAGTTGTAATTTTCCAATAGACCGTTAATAAGTTTAAAGGTTCTTGTATTTATCTGTCCATATAGACCAATTGTGGTCAAATGATGCTCTATGGAGTGTGCTTGTGGCTAACACTCGTTCATAGTAGTAGTTTGTTTGTACTATTTGTAGAACTTCGGTAGTGTGCTGTGGGGTATTAGATTTCCATGTTTTTAGTATTAGTGAACATGCTGCTAAGAGTATGTGTGTGATTGATTGTCTAAATTGGTGTGGGTATAGGTCTATTCCTATATGAAGAACGGCAAGCTCTGGACTAGGTGGTCTAATACATTCTGTGAGTGTGGATAGGATTCTAAATATATGGTTCCAGAAACAAATAATGTTTGGCCATTCCCTGAAGGCAAGTAGAAGGTGCCCAATCTGCCCGCACCCCCTCCAGCATAATGGTGAGGTGGCAGGGTAGATTTTGGCCATCCTATAAAGTGTTGGGTGCCATCTATTGGAAATGATATGTTGAATGGTCTGGACAAAAAAAACGGATGTGTACACTTGAGCTGCTGGACTGGAGTAAAGAGCAAGGGTCGCGGACAGTATTGGGCCCTGAAAGCCAAACCTCCTCAGCACTTCTGACATATAGGTCCAATGGACTCTGTCGAACTCCTTCTCTTCGTCTATAGAAAGAATCAGAGAAGGTGTTCTGGTCTTTTCAGCATAATGTTGTATATTCACTATTCTTTTAAGAAATGAGTCTCTTGAACGCAAAGTACATTGCAGTTGTTTTCGATCGCTAATTTCCAAAGTGAGGTGCGTTTGACAGGGTGATTCAGGCCATTTACGTTCAAAGATAGTATGTTGATAGGCATAATGGTGTGGGAGTACTGTGGATGATGTTACTCACAGTTGGTGGAGGTTTGGTGCTGTTCTGGTTGTATGAACCTTAGCGAGGTTGGGTAGATTGATGGCCCTGTGCTGCTTGCGAATGGTCCTGCAATAGTCTTCCCAGGGGTGCTTATGCTGGATGTTGCGGTGGAAAATGCTCAGATAGAGAGGAACAAGTGGAGATGGGAAAAAAGAAAAAAAAAATCGACAGAAAGAAAAACAGGATAAACAAATAATCAAAACAGTACGTAACCAAGATACCCAAGGGTATGTAACTCAAACGCAGTTCTATAACACTAGGTTGCTGCAATGTTAGGGGCAAAGTTCAGATACAGGGTTCACATGAGCTGCTTATTTGACCGGGAGAGATCCAGAGTGTGCGTTCGGAAGCGGGCTCACCTAGTAAGGTCAGTGGCGTAAGCCAGTGCAGGACTTCCCCCTTTGCTGCGGCCGGTCATTGGGAGGAGGATTATTGTAGTCGTCAGGGAGCTCTGGGATGATCCCCCAGGAGTGGATAAGTTTCAGGCCTTGCTCTAGAGAGGAGATAGAGTGGTGGGCGCCATTTCTGGTCACCAATAGCGTGGCCGTGTAGCGCCATTTATATAGCAATTTGTGGTTAGTAAGTGCCTCTGCTACAGCTTTCAGCTGCCTCCGCATCTGAAGAGTGTGTTGGGAAAGGTCAGGGAAGACCTGTATGCCATCATAAGGATGAGGAAGATTTTTTAGGGCCCTGGTTTTTGCCATGATTTGCTCCTTGGTGGAGTAAAAATGGATCATTAATAAGACATCTCTTGGGACTGTATCCGCTAGGTGAGCTGGTTTTGGGATCCTATGGATCCTATCAATCAAGAGTTCCAAAGGGGGCATTTCTGGCAGAAGGGAAGAGAATAAATCTGTGGCATATTTGTGAAGATCGTGTGTCAGAACTGATTCTGGAACTCCCCTCAGCTTTAAATTGTTGTGGCGACTGCGATCTTCCAAATTTGCCAATTTGGTTCTCACCCACCAGTTTTCCTCCTTTTCACCTTCATAAACATCCACCAGATCATTAATGGTGTGTGTGCATTCGGCCATTTTAATCTCTATGTAGTGCACCCTGTCTCCCATATGTTGCATGTCAGTAGTGACTTTATGAATCAGGGAGGATAGGCTGGACATTAAGGATGATTGTAATGAAAGTAACATGTCTTTCATAGTAGTATCAAGTACAGGCTGCCCAGAGGTGGGGAAGGCTGCATTCGGTGATAGCGTGATGTCTGGACCCCCGGCCTGAGAATCTGTACTCACTGCGGCGGCTTTGTGGTGAGGTGAATCCATCCTCATCCTGGCTTTCACCGGGCTGTGTGATGTAGGGCTCACGGGTAGGGAGCGTTGTGGAGAAGTGGAGCAGTAGTCCTGAGAGGACTCTTCTTCTGCATCGGGGAGATCAGTGTATGACGAGGCTCCGAGTGCGGCCTTCTCACCGGCGCCATCTTGTCCTCCCCCTGATCTGGCGCTGGTCTGAAGAAGAAGTCCGTCATCTTCTGGGGATGGCGGGTCTCTTTTCTTTTCTGCTGCATGGTGGCTCGGATCGGGAGGGTCTCTGCACCTGCTTGTTGGCAGTTCTGAGTTGCGCTGTGCCCGCTAAATCGTCGCTCCGGGTCAGGTCATCCGACGAGCTCTCGGCTTAAACTGCGCACGCGCAAGCCACACCCACCCTATATTCACTATTCTTCTAGTGCCATTGACGGATTGTCTTCCCTTCACGAATCCCACCTGGTCCTGTTTTATCAGAGACAGTAGTATGAAAAGTTTTGCATATATTTTGACGTCTGTGTTTAATAGTGAAATAGGCCTGAGGTTGACCGGTACATTGGGTTCCTTACCTGGTTTTGTTAGGGTCACCACATAAGCACCCAGCATCTCTTTTGGGAACAGTGAGGTTTGAGTCGCTTGTGTGAATACTTTTTGTATATAAGGGTAAAGTATGTTGTGATTAGAGTTGAGCGAACCCGAACTGCAAAGTTCGGGTTCGTACCGAACTTTGGGGTGTCCGTGACCTGGACCCGAACCCGGACATTTGAAAAAAGTTTGGGTTTGAGTTCTGGGTTCAGGTATTTGATCACGCATGTTGAATAGCTGCAGGGCAGCCAATCAACAAGCGTTTCACTGGTTTTCCCTAGAAGCCATCACAGCCATGCCTACTAATGGCATGGCTGTGATTGGCCAGTGCATCATGTGACCCAGCTTCTATATGAGGCTGGAGTCCCAGTGCTGCATGTCATATGCTCTCTGGGTAGTGTAGGGAGAGGATGCTGCCGGCGCTGTGAGGGACAGATTGCAGATAGATAGATAGGTAGAGATTACTACTACTACTGCTTTTAGAGACAGATTGCAGATAGATAGATAGGTAGAGATTACTACTACTACTGCTTTTAGGGACAGATTGCAGATCTCATCCTGCATTACAGAAAGATCTGACTGGACTAGGTAGAGTCTACTGCTAAGAGGGACAGATTATTGTTCTAAAATCATCTCCTAGTTCTATAGGGTCAGGTTCCTGCTGTTGCTGTAAGGGACAGATTATTGTTCTAAAATCATTTTGCAGCCCTCTAGCACTTTCCAGGACTCTTTTACAGTCATTTTTGTGCCGAAAAGTTTGGGTCCCCATTGAATTCAATGGGGTTCGGGGTAAAGTTCGGGTCAAGTTTGGTACCGAACCCAGACTTTTTTCCAAAGTTCGGCCGAACCCACCGAACCCGAACAGGTTCGCTCAACACTAGATGTGATACGTTTTGAAATATTAATTAGAGAGGCCTTTCCCATTGAGAAGTGATAAGATGGTCTCCTCTATTTCTTTGTGGGTGTATGGTGCATTTAATGCCTGCAATAGAGGTTCTGTACGTTTGGGAAGGTTAATTGTCTCTAGAAAGTTCTGTATCTTTACTAATGTGGGTTGTGTGGTGTTGGGGTCTGTTTTAAGGTTGTAAAGGGCCTCACAGTAATCTGTGAATTGGTTTGCAATATCCTTCGGGTTTGTGATGGTTTGTTTGTTTAGGGGGTGTATCAGGCGGGAAATACTCATTTTGGCTCTTGTTTGTTTTATCCTATTAGCTAGGTATTTTCCTGCCCTGTTAGCATTCGCGTATGAGTGTATTTTAATTTTCTTTAGGTATGTGTCATATTGTTGGGCTAGTAGATTTCTCAGCTGGTCTCTAAGTGTTGCTAACTTCTTTGAGGTTATTATGGTGAGGTTGTGTTTGTTTTTGGATTCTAATGTGTGTATTTCTGATAGTGTAGCATTCAGAGTGGCATTATATTTCTTTTTTGCTCTTGCCCCTAGTTGAATTAGAATGCCCCTTATAAAGGCCTTGTGGGCATTCCACAATGTGGTGGGGGAGGTTACAGAATTTTCATTATCTGTAAAGTAGGTTTTTAGATGCTTGGAGATCAGTGGTGAGCTCTATGGGTCCTGTAACAATTTAGTGTTGCAGCGCCAGATGGGTGTGGAGGGTGGGACATTCCCTTCTGCAATGACCATATGTATCGCAGCATGGTCTGACCATGTGATATTGTGGATTGAGGATAATACTATATTCTGTAATAGCCATTTGTCTTTTAGGTACATGTCTATTCTAGAATACGTGTTGTGTCTGGAAGAAAAGGAGGTGTAATCCCTCTCGTTGCTGTGTTGACAGCGCCAGACATCAAAGATTTCCTCTGCAGAGAGTAGTTGCTGGAGAGAGTCTGTGTGTCTCCTGGTCTATGAAGAGGAGTCTAAGCTTGGGTTAGTTGTCCAGTTAAAGTCTCCGCTTATTAAGAGGTGTCCATATTTGACTGTTGTAATGCATTTGAATGGCTTGCAGAGGAAACGCAACTGGTGTGTGTTGGGAGCATATAAGTTTACCACTGTATATGGTTGAGAGTTGATATCACATGTGACGATAAGGTATCAACCTTCAGGGTCTGTGATTTATTCTTTCAGTTGAAAAGCTAAGGTGTTTTAAAGACCAGAAGAACTCCTCTTTTCTTTTCTTGAGCATTGGATAGAAATATGTTTGGGTAGTCTTTGTGGGTGCATTTGGGTGCTGCGTTGAGTTGGTAATGTGTCTCTTGGACACTAAGGATGTCTACTTTATGTTTTATAGCATCTTTCCATAGAGAGTGCCGCTTGGCGTGGTGAATTAGGCCTCTGGCATTAAAGGATAGGCATGTTATAGGCATGGGAGAGTCTTATAGGTACTCTGTATGGTGTTCCAAGGATTACTCACAGTTAGGATGAGGTGAGGGTCCATGTCCTGTGGGTTCGGTCCGCTCATGTTATCTTTCATCGGTGGAGTGAAATGGACATTCAGGTTGTGCCTTGCTAGATGTACCAAACAAAGGAGTAAGGAAAAAAGGATTAACCACTTCCTTACTGGGCACTTAAACCCCCCTCCTGTCCGGACCAATTTTCAGTTTTCAGCGCTGTCACTCTTTGAATGACAATTGCGCGGTCATGCGGCATTGTACCTAAACAAAATCGGTGTCCTTTTTTCCCACAAATAGAGCTTTCTTTTGGTGGTATTTGATCACCTCTGCGTTTTTTATCTTTTGTGCTATAAACAAATAAAGAGCAACGATTTTGAAAAAAGAACAATATTTTTTACTTTTTGCTATAATAAATATCCAAAAATAAAAAATAAAAAAACAAATGTATTCATCAGTTTAGACCGACATGTATTCTTCCGCATATTTTTGGTAAAAAAAATCGCAACCGGCTTATATTGATTGGGTTGCGCAAAAGTTATAGCGTCTACAAACTAAGGACATTGGTTTATGCCGTTTTTATTTATGTTTTTTTTTTTTACTGGTAATGGCGGTGATCTGCTATATTTATGGGGACTGCGATATTGCGGCGGACATGTCGGACGTTTTTGACACTTTTTTGGGACCAATGACATTTATACAGCGATCAGATCTAAAAATAGACACTGATTACTGTATAAAAGTCATTGGCAGTGAAGGGGTTAACACTACGGGGCAGTGAAGGGGTTAACTGTGTTCCCTATGTGTGTTCTAACTATGGGTGGGTGGGGTTGGCAGGGGCATGACAGATCTAACTGATCCCAGTGACAGGGATCAGTAGATCTGGAATGCCCCCCCTCACAGAATGGGGAACCGCCGTGTTTACATCGTTCTGGCTCTCTGTGAGCAGATTGCGGGTCTCCAGCAGACATCGGGTCCGGCCGACCCACAGACACGCTCATGCGAGAGCGTACCCAGCATGAGCCAAAGGGGAGGAGGTCTATTGACAGCCTCCCTGCATTTTAGAGCCACGATGTAGCCGTCAATCGGCTATGGCGCGGATCTGAAGTAGTTAACTTCACACAACAGTAACCAAATGGCGTAACTACGCCAGTAAAAAAGGGGTCCTGTTTAGGGACCATGGGCAATAGTGATTGCCTGGGTGGTCTAGGTGGGAGGAATAGAGAGAACATTACTTCTGTAGGAGACTACGCATAATGGTCCTCTAGCCCAGGGGGTTTCTGAACTTATAGCATTGTTGTGTATGATTTAGGAGCTTCCATTGTGTTTTTTGCTGTGTGGTTTGTGCGAGACTACTTGCCACTCTTGTTCCATGTGAGAGGGTTGGTTGGAATGGTTGGGCGTTTGAAGTGGATCCGGTGTAATGCCCTATTGGCACAGTGAAGATATGCCTTCCTCCAGTGTAGAAACAGAGCTTGTTTCCCCCCTGTGGGCGATGATCAGTGTGGCAGAGTACTTCCACTTGTGTAATATTTTGTCATTTCTCAGAGCTTTAGTGACCGTGGCAAGGTTGAGGTGCCTTTGGAGGGTGTGTCTGGAAAGATCTGGCAGGATCTGTACCGTGATATACATGGAGGGTATGTTCTCTGCCTTTTTGAAGGCCACCATTATCACCACCACGTCTCTTGGGACCTCAGCTGCCAGGAAGGACGGTTTTGGGTGTCCGTGGATCCTGTCTATTATAAGGTCTTGTGCTGTCAATGAAGGTTCTAATGAGGAGAATAGAGTCAGTACATTCTGTTGTAGATGTTGGGGGAGTATTGTCTTAGGTATCCCCCGAATTTTGAGGTTATTCCTTCGCGATCGGTCTTCTAAGTCTGAAATTGTATCTTTTAACCAGTGGATTTCATCTGTTTGTGCGTTGTGGGATTCTATCAGGGTGTTAAAGGATACCGTGTAGTCTCCCATGGTTTTTTCCACGTGGTCCACTCTGTCTCCTAGCCTGTGTACCTCAGCCTGGCAGTTTTGGATACTGGATATGAGGTCTGCTTGGAGTGATGCTCTCAGTGACAACATCATGTCCTTAATCATAGTGTCTGAGACAGGCTGGCCTGAGGTGGGGAAGGCTTCTATGGGGTCCGTTTTCCCTGCTGTGCTGTGTGCTCTTGAGGCCTGCGCACCATTCACCTCCATGTCTGGAGGTCTCTGAGCTGAGAGTGTTTGCGGGTTTTGGTCTTAGCAGGGCTTCTGGATGTTGGGCTGGAGTTGGCCGTGGACGATCCGCTCCCTCCATCTCCTATTAGGGCCCCGTTGCCATGCTGGTTGTGGCCTGAGCAGGCGGTCTGGGCCTGGTCTCTTGTGAGGAGCTGGCGCCACCGCCATTTTGCTGTAGCCCCCTCTGGATCGCGGGGTAAAACCCCAGCATTTTGCTGAGCTGCTGCAGTGTTTTTCATCGGCGGGTCATTCTGGGGCTCCCCCGGTGTCTGATGAGTGTGGCGGTGGCCGTGTGTGTCGGCTGTGGGCTCCGTTATGGGCTCTGTCCCCCAATGGCTGAGCGGAGCTCTTGCCTCAGACGTTCATCTTATATCTTTAGATCACAAATACAGTTAGATAGGAGAGAAGCAGCCAAAGTAGAATCTGGTTTAATGTGGATGTATATCTGAGTGTCATCAGCATAGAAGGGATACTTGAGCCCATGTGATCTATGCAGCTGGCTAAGTGGAAACATGTATATGCTAAAAAGTAAAAGCACACAACAAACAGCCAACCAATGGGGCCTATTACAGCTATAGCAACCACTTTACCAATAAGGCACATCCTGGCCACTGAATTGTGGTCAGGTGGCTTAAAGGGGCCAATAATGTGGTTTTCTTATTTTTCTAGCTCCCTCCCTATAAATGTCAGCAGTAGAGTTGAGCGAACTTCTAGAAGTCCGGGTTCTGCTGGTTCGGCCGAACTTCGAGACAAAGTCCGGGTTCGGGTCCGGACAGAAACCGAACTTTGTCCCGGACCCCGAAGTTCTATTCTATTTCCAGATGTATGAAGAAAAGATGTAATGTGTGAAGAACATCTTTTCTAGGCAAAGAAAAGATGTTGTGTGTGAATAAAAGATGTGCAAGCATTAAGATGACGACTGTAAATATCCCTCCCTCGATCTTTTTATTCTTTTGGTGTAATAACCGGGGAAATTCGGTGGACTGGTGTTAAGTCACCGGTCCTACACGGAATAACCATTTCACCAACGATATCGACATTATCCGGGGTAACCAACCGACAAACAACACACGAAAATGAAAAATCGTATATGTACAAAGGTGAATCGGTCGACGTATCTAGTGTACCCGAGTTCATAGGGAAGATACGACTACTGTGAGTCTATATGTAGGTGTAATTTGGTCTAAGATGAAACCGACGAAGAGAGGATAGATTGACATAAACACTAGATTTCTATATTCTAC
>BLSH010459855.1:102550-112791 GCA_018402905.1 Glandirana rugosa | reverse complement strand
GAAATAATTGTGCAGAAGAGATGTGCAATGATTGACGGTTTAATTTAAAGTGACACAGACTTTAAAAAGAAGTGTGAATAACAGATGTGCAATGATTGACGATTTGATTTAAAGTGACACACAGACTTGAAATAATTGTGCAGAAGAGTAAGAGACAGATTGACGGTTTAATTTAAAGTGACACAGACTTTAAAAAGAAGTGTGAATAAAAGATGTGCAATGATTGACGGTTTGATTTAAAGTGACACACAGACTTGAAATAATTGTGCAGAAGAGATGTGCACTGATTCCCGGTTTCATTTAAAGTGACACACACATTTTGCAGAACAGTGATATGGGTACTCCGGGCTTATTTATACTTTTTTGACACAGTTTGAAGATGATTTTAGAACAGTTCTATGGCCTCTAATGTTAATTAATACTTTTCAGACCCATTTTGAAGATGATCTCCATTTTTGCATTTTTTATGTTTTTATATTTTTTTAAATATTTAAAGTTATTTCCCTGTTCCCATTTCTTTGTAGGGCACTTGTCCCACCCTTACCCACATTTTCCTTCCTTTTGCAGACCTCTAGGACCTTCCTGGGCTTTTTTACAGCATTTTTAAGATTTTTCATTAAAATTACCAGAACCCCGGACCCGAACCCGGACTTTTTTTGAAAAGTCCGGGTCCCGGACACCCCAAAGTTCGGTACGGACCCGAACTTTACAGTCCGGGTTCGCTCAACTCTAGTCAGCAGCCTTATGTTAGTGTGTGTTGGAGACATAGATGCTGAGCTATTATACAGTGCTGTTGAAAAGTGCTATAAGAAAGTGGTGCTATAGAAGTGTTTGTTGGAGAGATGTGGAGTAGACAGAGAATACTATATACATTGTGACATGTAGCAATGTATTGCAGTGTTGTGTGATATATATTATTGTGATTTCAACTCTCAGTTGAAAGGCCATATGAGAAAGCTCAAGATAAAACCAAAGAAATATTTTTATTTGAAACAGGCAAAGGCAAAGAATGAGCAAGGGTCATTACAAAATATTCTTAACAACATAAAATATTCATAATAAATACTGGAAACTTCTAAATAGCGATAGTGTGATTAAAGAATATGTAAACAAATACCCTGAATTTGTTTTCAAGCAGACAATATAATTTTGTGACCAACTTGGTGTCAGGACACCTGGGGTCAGGAAATCGCACCGCTGAAGTGCGAAGCGCACGGCTAAGGTTGCGAATGAGTTTTGGCTGGTACGGGAAGACAGGTCCCTGGAGCACTGACACTGAAATACAGGGAGCTGGTGCATCAGTTTCCCCAGATCATGGAGTCTAAGAGCCAGTAGGTATTCGTCAGAGCCTCTGGTGGTGAGGATGGATTTGGCTGCAACTGGATCCAGGTCGCGGCCCCCGGGGTCCCCTAGCTCACGCTTGGCTGGCTACAGGTGGAAGAGAGGAAGCAGCAGAGCAGAAACAGCAAGGATAGTCAGTGGCCTAGCCAAAGGTCAGGGTCACAAGCCGACAAGGACAGACGGAAGAGCATGCCAAGGTCGGGGTGTCAAGCAGACAGGAGGAACAGAGAACAAGCTGAAGGTTGGGGTATCAAGCAGGCAGGGATAGTCAGAACAACCCAAAAGTCGGTAAACGGAAATAGACTCAGAGCATACCGCAGGAACAATAACACACAAAGCCAAACACACACAACATTGATCGGCAAGGAGGCTTTGCAGCACAAGGTTTTAAATAGTGTTTCCTTAATTGGAGACTGGGGTGGAGTTCACTGAGAGGAGATTACTTAGCCCACAGGTGATGATGTGCATGGCCTCTAGGCTGACACAACCAAGGGGTAAGCAAACAGACAGGGCATGAATGTTACTATGGGTTCATGACACTTGGCCTTAGTTACTATCAATTTTCAAACAAAAGATAGACCCATGCCAAAATAGAGCCCCCTCCAGGTGTAAGGGTTGTAAACAATGCCCATGGGTATTTGAAGGAAGGTAAATCAGGCTATCAAATGGTAAAGTCCTTTATCTAAAACATTAGGTTGCTTGTGAATAGTTTATTCAATGCAATATAACATTTTATATAGGAATAGCAAATAGGGAATTTTGTAAGCATATCTACGATCTTATCTACAGTATTTGACAGAAATGGGAAAACATCTACCTCTATAAGCAGAGATATAGGCCTGCTACAAAAGATTGATACATTTATGATCCAATTCACTGCATTAGAACATATACAGTACAGGAGGACCACCAAGAAGGAGACTTGGATCAATGAATCCTTAAAAGTAGATGAATCTATCTCCTAAAGGCAACAGAGTCTCTAGTGTTCAGTGAAATGCTGAGCTTTAAGGCCTTTTTTTATAAGAACAGCAAAACAGGTTTTCTTTATTGATAATTGATTCAATATTATTGAGGTTTAATTGCAAAACCCAGAAAAGATAGCATGAGGGGTATTGGCTATATGCTTTCCCATATTGGTAACCCTGATTCACTTCCCGAACTTATGTATATTTTGTTAAAATTGAATGGACAACAGCCAACTTAAGACCAAGTCCTAAGATCATGTTTATTAAGCAAACATTCCACATATTTTATATTTATTTGTATGTTTTCTTACATTACTGATTTCTTTTTACAGTAGCCATGCTGGGGGTCCTGTTTTGCCTGCCTTGTTGCAGAAGATAGAGGGAGCATTCTATCCTTTTAAGCCCCACACCCAATGGCAGGGTCATCACCAGGGAGTGGTTATTTTTACTACAGTTCCTGTCTCCTCCTAGAGCTTCAGCTGGTGTATTTTTGGCTCTACTATACACCTCAATGCCTGAGGCTGCCCAATGGTAAGATGGCAATGATGCCCTGAACCTGCACCTGTACATGTCAGAGAGGGGGCAGGTATGGGCAGAACATTGGCAGGAATTCTCATCTGTGGGGTTACATACACATCACTCAGATGCCACATGGGTTCTGGTAGACATTGCAGTGATGGCAGGGGATTTAAGTAGGGGAGCACCATTGCCCTCTAGTATGGGGTACACAGAGAGTCATCTTGCTCCTTAGATAGATGAGAACATACTATGAAACTTGCACTAGTAGGATATATTTCTTACATAAAGAAAGATTAGAAGCTATTGTGATGGGTGATTTCTATGTATGTGTATAGGCACTAATAACTCAACATTATAAATTATTAAGATATAATTCCCATGGTTGGAAATATAAAAATATGATGCATTATTTAATACAAGCATTGCATAATGCATTATAAATTAATAGCCTGTGCAAGTAGAAGTCCCCATAAAATCACCTGGTGCTCTCCAAACTAGGGTTTAGGATTTGGTGCTCCAAGTGTTGAGAACTGCCTTCGACTACATGTAAGTGTTTTTATACATGTCATATCATATGTTGCAGCATATTATATTTATTGGTACATTGCAACATGAATTGCAAACTTGTGGTTGTGTATTTTTTTAAATGTATTTATGATATTGATGTTACCTTTTGCAGAAATACTCAGCGTGTCAGACACTTCAGTCTGTGAAATGTGTAGAGAGTAAGTGTGTCCACCTTCTATCAATTTATTCAGCAAAACCTGTGAATCTTGAAGCATGGTGAGCAAAAAGAGGATGGACTATGGTGGTACTTTTTATGTGTCAGTTTAAGTATAATTATAAGCCTTTTTTTTCTTCCCTTTTACCTCCCCCAATTCTTCCTTTCCTACACCCACTTTTCCATGTACATTGTTTCCTTATTATCATTTTGAGTTTTTCATTCTTTTTAATTTTCTTAATTTGTATATGCTTATTGCAATAGGAAGCACTTACCACTTTTCCATGTCGACTGGCATAAGTTGTGATATTTACAGAGAATCACAATAATCTTACTATGTATCTGTAATGCTCGGATATTAATATGTATCTGAATGGCACTTTATATTTCTGATGCTTCTATACCCTATGATTATTCCATGTATATTGTGTGACACTACATGCAGTGTATGTACTTCCCTTGATTATAAATAAAGAACTAAACAAATTATAACTATACGATTTATGAAAATTGATCTTGAATAAAAACATATGGCAGACTCCATTACATTTTAATAAGTGGTTAATGAATGATTGCTGTTTCAAAAATTAACATAAACATGAAAAATTAAACCTTTTATTGAATATAGTCACTTTTTGAGTGAGAGTTTCCTTATATATTGCTATCATTATCAGTTAAAAAAAGAATAATAAAAACAAGTTTCCTGGTGCTGTGTCTTTTTTCTTTTTTTTAACTTTTGTCTAAAGGGGAACTCAATGTTCATGCAAGAAATGCCAAAAAATATTAATGTAGTATATACAGCTTTTACGCAGGCCATATTGTAATTTTTTTTTTTCAATTACCTTTATTTTTCAATCTGCAGTGCTGTAATATTCTGCAGAATTAAATGCAATATGGCAACCTGGAAGCATTCTGCACACAGTTGTTGCTTATGTGGATGGCTCACCGATTTTTCCAGAAGTCTGTATTATAATTGGAGCCCTAACTGTTGGTGAATGTACTGAAGGGAATGTTTTATTTTTTATTCTAATTTGCTCTATAAAACCTAGTATGAATGGTCTTTTAAATATGTTGCGCTGAAGTGAACTATCTTAACTATTGGTTGAGAACTTAATAATATTTCTGCTATACATAATCAGCTTTCAAAGTGTAAGAACAGACAAAACATTGTTTCTTCTGTTTTCAAAGGAGAGAGAAAATATTTGAACCCTTGTAGCTTTTGGCTGCTATCTTGGGCTCCAGTATTGAGATTTCCCCCCAGAGTGACAAATGATTTTATCAGACAGAAACTGTTGCTAATTTTATATCATTTTTATCAATTTTATTAAAAGTACAAATGCACGCTACACATTAGGGGGAAGAACCTCTGGGGATTCAAGGATGAAAAAATATCTGGGAGTCCTAGTTAATCACAGACTCAGCAATAGCATGTAGTGCCAAGCTGCAGCAAACAAGACCATCAGAATATTAGCATGCCTTAAAAAGGGTATTGACATCCGATATTGGCACCGTATGGAGTAGCTGTCCCTCAGTACAGCTCCCGCAGAGCGGTTCTGAAATTGGCATTTAAATACAGCCCCGCAGCCTTCACTGGCATCTCCAGTGGCACCCCCCGTGAACATGGACCAGTTCTTAGAAAAGACCGCACCGTGATCTCAGCTCCCTCAGAAGGAAATCGAGGCCGCGGCTCTGGCCTACATGGTCGCATCGCCAGAGTCGCGGCAATGGAGGTAGGAGCCGCCCCTGCTACTCCTCCCCAGCTCAGAGGGGACAGTGACACTGACTGCATAGTGCTGGCATTGGCAGCACTTCTCACCCCCATGATAGAAGCCACTGTGGAGAAGGAAATTAATGCAGGCATGGCCCAATTAAAAAGAGAGTTAAAGGACCATGCAGGCAGGTTAAATGAAGCAGAGCATGGCATCTCAAATCTTGAAGATGAGCTTTACCAAATGCATGGCTCCGAGCAGGCACAAGATAAAATGAACCAATTCATCCTCCAGAAAATAGAGGATTTAGAAAAACGGTTGAGACGCAATGATTTATGTTTCATGGGGGTCCCGGAATCACTACAGGCCCAAAACCAGACAGACTTTTGTGCCCGGTGTATCCCGGAAGCCCTAGGCCTTGCAGCCCCTGCCATAGAGGAAAGAGTACACTGTATGGATTTTTTTACTGCAGACCACACCTCCCCACGTCTGATCATTGCCAAATATTTGAATTATGCGGACATGACAACTATTCTATAAAAATTCAGACAATCCAGATCCATACAGATACAGTATCTCACAAAAGTGAGTACACCCCTCACATTTTTCTAAATATTTTATTATATCTTTTCATGTGATAACACTGAAGAAATTACACTTTGCAATAATGTAAAGTAGTGAGTGCACAGCTTGTATAATAGTGTAAATTTGCTGTCCCCTCAAAACAACTCAACACACAGCCATTAATGTCTAAACCGCTGGCAACAAAAGTGAGTACACCCCTAAGTGAAAATGTCCAAAATGAGCCCAATTAGCCATTTTCCCTCCCCGGTGGCATGTGACTCAATAGTGTTACAAGGTATACATGTAGAGAGAAGCCGCTCCAGGTGAGAATGATGACTCCAGAGCACTATGTGCACGTCCGGTCCGTGAGCCGATGTATGTAAAGTCCAAGGTAGCAATAGTAGACAGCACCACAGAAACTTCTGAAGGATGATTCGTTTATTGTAGAAAAACAGTATCAACCAATAGTTACATCAACGTCCACAGGAGTACATGAGAAGGCACTGAGAAATAGATTGACGCGTTTCACGGGAATTGCACCCGCTTAATCATAATCTAAACATCAAATGGCAAACATTGGCATATATACAAGTATGGCTTGACTCAAACACCGGTATAGCATTAGCCTAATGATTGCTAAGTGCAAAATGGTGTTTAACAGACACCTAATTATCACATAACAAAGAACGGAACAACACATGAACAAAACCACAGATAACAGATAACAGATAAAAACACTCATCTTTACTTGGTGTGATACCATTGCAAAAAAAACAAAAGTATACCAAAGATGAATGTATTAGTACATAAATGAATTGAATGTAAAGACTTGTATCTTTTCTTTATCTAGAAAGAAACATGGGAAAAAGAGAAAAGGATAGGGAAGGAATAATCCGTATATGAGCCATAAAAGTGAAAAGACTGGAAGCCAAATATATCCAAAATGATTCAAAAAATCAAAGGAAGAAGTATATATATATTTCTCTACATGTGGAAGAAGTAACATATCCTCTGCATGCTGAAACACTAATGAGTAGAATTTATAGACAAAAAATACATATAGAAGATATATATATAAATAAATGAAGGTACGTGTATAATGTATAATCTCAATATAACTTCTCCCATGTACACTGGATATATATACACATATACATGTTCCTGACATGTCAGATATATATCTCTCGCGAACAGGTACAATTGGACTGGGCAAAAAAGGGTAGGAAAAGTTTAAAACAAAAGACAGCAGAGAAACCCGAAAAAATTTCATATAGGTTATGCGTGTGCTAAAATCACCAAAACACGAGACCCGATGGCATAAACATAACTGGATAAAAGTATATAAAAAATGTATATAAAAAAATATTATACACAAAAATATACACAAGAAATTATATCTAAAGAAGAGAGAGCTAGGGGCAGTGGAAAAACAAAGCACTCATATCATTCTCACTAGACCCTATCCGGAAAACCACACCATCAGCCCTCGCGTATAAGTGAGAGCCCCACCGCAAAAATCTATACAAAAACCTCCCCGTGAATGTATGTATATTGTATTCTAATAGACATATCCTAATATAAAATCATCCCTCTGGTTGGAGACACCCACCAGAAGACAACTAATATAGAAGGATATTCTAAAAATGAATAAAGAAAAAAACGAAGAACTATGGGAGAGACATCGGAAAACGTTCAGACCAATTATAAAAATTATTTACCAATAAACATATTGGTACCATTGTCTTAATATCCAAGTTACCATTACATCTCTGACACTTTGCTCTATATCCGATGTTGAATAACTCAGAAGCACAAGATAGGGATGAACAGACTCAGAAAATTGATGGACAAAGAGTCCCTCACGGGATGGTGGGCAATCATAAACCAACTCCCGCAGGGAATATCGTCGAGAGAAACCGTGGACAATAATTGATTGAAAAGAGAACAAGGGAAGAACAAGGGGACACAACCCAGTGGAAGATATGTATAACCAGAGAATTGTAATGATGAACCCTCTAAGGAAAAGAAAACGGAGATACGATAATCGTAAAAGCAACTATGAGATCTGTATAGGATGTGCGATTTCAAGGCCAGATCGGCATGTGTATCACATCTAAAAATAACCATAGCAAGAACACAAACACCTATAACAGATCTTGGTAGCTGCAAATAATCCAAGTACATTGTTTAAATATGTATGTGACAAAATAATCTCAACACAAACAGGATACATGCCCGTCCATGTCTATTCATGGTAGTCCCTATAAGCACAGGAATGTATCAAAGCATTTCACACTAGTGAATGTATTAAGGTGACTGTACCAGATAAATCAACATGTGTATCTTGCTAGAGAAAACATTCCGAAAAGGACCCCCAATATATCACCATCACACATATATCTTGTATATCATTGTATGCAATAATTTACATGAAAACAATGTATATACATAATAACATGAGTGTGTATTAGGTGCATGTCCCCCCAAGGATACCCTCTCAGACACATACACACAGAATTTTATAAAGCGATGGTGGGTATACAACCCACACACACTCGCCTGTCTATATAAGATATGCTATATTTGAGAAGGGGGGGGAGGAAAGAGGGGGGGGAAAAGGGGGGGAGGGAAAAGGGGGAGGGGCGTCAACCATTGTAAAAATGGGTGACGTCCCATTCAAAATTCAGGCCGTGTGGCTTTCTACTTCTGAGTTTGTATATCCAAAACACTTCACGTTTACATAAAAGACGGAAGATGTCTCCCCCCCTCCTATGTATTCTCACTTTTTCTATAACTTGTACCTGTAACAAGGAAAGTTAAGTGAAAATGTCCAAAATGAGCCAAATTAGCCATTTTCCCTCCCCGGTGGCATGTGACTCAATAGTGTTACAAGGTCTTAGGTGTGAATGGGGAGCATGTGTGTTAAATTTATAGCTCTCACTCTCTCATACTGGTCACTGGAAGTTCAACATGGCACCTCATGGCAAAGAACTCTCTGAGGATCTGCAAAAAAGAATTGTTTCTCTACATAAAGAAGACCTAGGCTATAAGAAGATTGCCAAGACCCTAAAACTGAGCTGCAGCACGGTCGCCAAGACCATACAGCGGTTCAACAGGACAGGTTCCTCTCAGAACAGGCCTCGCCATGGTCGACCAAAAAAGTTGAGTTTACGTGCTCAGTGTCATATCCAGAGGTTGTCTTTGGGAAATAGACATATGAGTGCTGCCAGCATTGCTGCAGAGGTTGAAGGAGTGGGGGGTCAGCTTGACAGTGCTCAGACCATACGCCACACACTGCATCAAAGTGATCCGCAAGGCTGTTGTCCCAGAAGGAAGCGTCTTCTAAAGATGATGCACAAGAAAGCCCACAAACGGTTTGTTGTTGACGACAAGCAGACTAAGGACATGGATTACTGTAACCATGTCCTGTGGTCTGATGAGACCAAGATAAACTTAATTGGTTCAGATGGTGTCAAGTGTGTGTGGCAGCAACCAGGTGAGCAGTACAAAGACAAGTGTGTCTTGCCTACAGTCAAACATGGTGGTGGGGGTGTCATGGTCTGAGGCTCCATGAGTGCTGCTGGCACAGGGGATCTACAGTTCATTGAGAGAACCATGAATACCAACAAGTACTGTGACATTCTGAAGCAGAGCATGATCCCTCCCTTCGGAGACTGGGCCGCAGGGCAGTATTCCAACATGATAACGACTCCAAACACACCTCCAAGACAACCATTGCCTTGCTGAAGCAGCTGAGGGTAAAAGTGATGGACTGACCAAGCATGTCTCCAGACCTAAACCCTATTGAGCATCTGTGGGGCATCCTCAAATGGAAGGTGGAGGAGCACAAGGTCTCTATCATCCACCAGCTCCGTGATGTCATCATGGAGGAGTGGAAGAGGACTCCAGTGGCAACCTGTGAAGCCCTGGTGAACTCCATGCCCAAGAGGGTTAAGGCAGTGCTGGAAGATAATGGTGGCCACACAAAATATTGACACTTTTGGCCCAATATGGACATTTTCACTTAGGGGTGTACTCACTTTTGTTGCCAGCAGTTTAGACATTAATGGCTGTGTGTTGAGTTATTTTGAGGGGACAGGTGGTAATAGAAGGTCGTGACGGAATTGGGAGAACCCGTACCTCAAGTGGTCCCGAAGTGTCCAACGGTGACCTCAGGAGAAGGTGAGGAGGTACTACTGTAGTGCCTCGACCACCTACTATCTCTGGAACACGAGGAGGTGGAAGGTAAACTCCTACGGGGTGTCTACGAGTTATCCCAAATCCAGACCTCTGTACGAACCAGTCAGGTAGTGAAAATGGGAGTCGACGAAGTCGTTCCGTTACCAACAGAACCTCCACACAAACCTCAGCAATAGTACAACCTTATGACGGGACGCCGGGTCAGAGGCTTCCCTCCCTAGT
>BLSH010459855.1:75440-102540 GCA_018402905.1 Glandirana rugosa | reverse complement strand
CACTGATGGGGGGGCTGCATTAATGGGGAGGTCTGCACTGATGGGCGGGCTGCATTGATGGGGAGGTCTGCACTGATGGGCGGGCTGCATTGATGGGGAAGTCTGCACTGATGGGGGGTCTGCATTGATGGGGGGTATGTACTTAATAGAGGGGGGTCTGTACTTAGTGGAGGGAGGTCTGTACTGAGGAGGGGCTATAGTTGATGGAGGGTGGTGGGTGACACCAAGTTTTTCCACCCCAGGTGAGTGACACCAACCCTAGTGGCGCCACTGAGTGCTGAGTGGGGAGCTACAGTTCATTGAGGGAACCATGAATGCCAACATGTACTGTGACATACTGAAGCAGAGCATGATCCCCTCCCTTCAGAGACCGGGCGCAGGGCAGTATTCCAACATGATAACGACCCCAAACACACCTCCAAGACGACCACTGCCTTGCTAAAGATGGATGGACTGGTCAAGCATGTCTCCAGACCTAAACCCTATTGAGCATCTGTGGGGCATCGTCAAATGGAAGGTGGAGGAGAACAAGGTCTCTAACATCCACCAGCTCCATGATGTCATGGAGGAGGGGAAGAGGACTCCGGTGGCAACCTGTGAAGCTCAGGTGATCTCCATGCCCAAGAGGGCTAAAGCAGTGCTGGAAAATAATGGTGGCCACACAAAATATTGACAATTTGGGCCCGATTTGGAAATTTCCACTTAGGGGTGTACTCACTTTTGTTGCCAGCAGTTTAGACATTAATGGCTGTGTGTTGAGTTATTTTGAGGGGACAGTAAATTTACACTGTTATACAAGCTGTACACTCATTACTTTGCATTGTAGCAAAGTGTCATTTATTCAGTGTTGTCACATGAAAAGATATAATAAAATATTTACAAAAATGTGAGGGGTGTACTCACTTTTGTGAGATTCTGTAGATGGCATCAAAATCTTAATTTTTGCTGATTATTCCATCGAAGTATAGAAAAAGAGGAAGGCGTTCCAGAATGTCTCCTCACAACTTCACCACCATCAAATAAGATTCTCTCTGGAATTCCCTGTAGTACTGCGACTCAAAGCACCCAACAGGGAACAACTCGTATTTCATGACCCTGCAGAAGCAGATCTCTTTGTCAATCTACACATCCTCACTTCTAAACTCAGCTAACACGACCCTCACTACCTCTGGACCAAAGGAGCCCACAAAAAGACTTGCCCAAGCACTTGAAGTACTCCAACTCGAATAACCAACCTACCCAACACTGATGACACATACCCAGGCCCCTCTAAAGGTCCCCCTGTACTGTTCGTGCATGGGTAGTTATACCTTCAAAACTGTTCCTCTCTCACTGGGAGATTGTAAGGCTCTTATATATATATCTACATCTGTGGTTGTTACATGTTCATTTGAATTTGCTCATTTCAATTTCCCCATGACATACTGTGTGTAATAGCAGCACCCCCCCCCCCTTTTTACTATAAGGGGCTGCTGGAGTCCTTAACTTGTCTCCAGTGGACTACAAAAGGATAGAGTTGAGCGAACCCGAACTGTAAAGTTTGGGTCTGTACTGAACTTTGGGGTGTCCGTGACCCGGACCCGGACCTTTGAAAAAAGTTTGGGTTCGGGTATTTGATCTACTAATGGCATGGCTGTGATTGGCCAGTGCATCATGTGACCCAGCCTCTGTATAAGCTAGAGTCACATAGTGCTGCATGTCACATGCTCTCAGGCTAATGTAGGGAGAGGATGCTGCTGACGCTGTGAGGGACAGATTGCAGATATAATAACATCTCATCCTGCATTACAGAACGATCTGATTATGGACTAGGTAGAGATTACTACTACTACTGCTTTGAGGGACAGATTGCAGATCTCATCCTGCATTACAGAACTATCTGATTCTGGACTAGGTAGAGTCTACTGCTTTGAGGGACAGATTATTGTTCTAAAATCATCTCCTAGTTCTATAGGGTCAGGTTCCTGCTGTTGCTGTAAGGGACAGATTGTTGTTCTAAAATCATCGCCTACTCCTATAGGGTCAGGTTCCTGCTGTTGCTTTAAGGGACAGATTATTGTTCTAAAATCATCGCCTACTCATATAGGGTCAGGTTCCTGCTGTTGCTGTAAGGGACAGATTATTGTTCTAAAATCATCGCCTACTCCTATAAGGTCAGGTTCCTGTTGTTGCTGTAAGGGACAGATTATTGTTCTAAAATCATCGCCTACTCCTATAGGGTCAGGTTCCTGCTGTTGCTGTAAGGGACAGATTATTGTTCTAAAATCATTGCCTACTCCTATAGGGCCAGGTTCCTGCTGTTGCTGTAAGGGACAGATTATTGTTCTAAAATCATCACCTACACTGCCACGGTCACGACCTAGTCAACCTCTAGGCTCCTACTCCACATCCACCCCCTTCCCATTTTTATTTTTTTATTTGATTTTAAGTTATTTTCCCTATCCCTATTTTTTTGTAGGGCACTTGTCCTACTCTTACCCCCATTTTAATACCTTTTGCAGCCCTCTAGTACTTGCCAGGACTTTTTTACAGCCATTTCTGTGCCAAAAAGTTCGGGTCCCCATTGACTTCAATGGGGTTCGGGGTCTAGGGTAAAGTTCGGGTCAAGTTCGGTACCGAACCCGGACTTTTTCACGAAGTTTGGCCGAACCCGCCGAACCCGAACATCCAGGTGTCCGCTCAACTCTACCAAAGGATAATCCTCCACCCAAGATGCTCTACTGGGAGCTGATCCACACAGTTTACTCACATGGCAATAAAGAGAAGTTCCATGCTAGCTTAGTTGTATGTTTTGATTTTGTTTTCTCTGTCTACCACCCTCCCTCCTTCACACCCATTACCCACCATTCACCCACATGATCCAGCATGTGTCCTCATACGTCACTTTGCATTAAACAAAACATATCAAAGAGATGCTTCCTCAATATCAGGCTGCATATTATGTCCATCTCCTGCTCCACAGATCCCAACTTTTACCATCCCTCCATGAAAATCGTCTCTTGGAAAGTGATAGGATTTAGGTCCCCCTTCAAAAGATTCAAAATATTACGCCACCTTAAAAGGCTTAAAACAGACATTGCCATTCTCCAGGAATCCCACCTATCCTCGTCAGATTTCCATTGTATGAATAAACTCTGGGTTGGCTCGGTAATAGGCTCTGATGCTATAGGCCACAAAGCTGGGGTTCTCATACTGTGATTAAAAACATTATGAGCTGCTCAGTGTTGTCAATATCATAAAGCGGATGGCACTTCCCACACTTCCTAAATAATGTATAAAACCCAGTATTATGCATATAGTGCAGTGCTATTTCAATAAATAATAAGTAACCATCCAGTGATGTGAGTAGTTCATAATATAGTTCATAAAAAAGTGCTAGTGCTATATATCATATATAATTTAAAATTATATAAAAAAAAATTGAAAACATACATATAAAAGTTCATAACATATGATCATCAAGTCCATACAGTGCTCTCATGAAAATCCAAACAGTGCTCTTATCAAAATAAATTCTTCCCCCTTTAATTACCGCAGTGAACCAAAGCCCTTCTGGATCAAGATCCTGCTGATGAATCCACAACAAATGAAAAATGTTTTCTTCCACCAATTCCACCAGTGATCTTAAATCACCACCAGTTGTCAACTCCCCAATGAAGTCATGTGGGTGTGATGAAACTGAACTTTCCTCCTCTACTCACAAGACTTGTCCAAGAACTCAACAGCTGGATCTACCTCTCTCGCTCATGGGGAGATTTCATCTAATAAAAATGGTCAGCTTTGCCCGCCTACTATATCCCCCCTAACTATTCCACTACTTATAAAACATAAAGACATACAAACAACTAAGAAAGCCATTTCTGAATTTATCTGGCACAAGAGACGACCACATATAGCTATGACCAAACTGCATCTCCCCAGGAGCGAGGGGGGCTAGTCTCCCCAACATTAGACTTTACAACATAGCATGCCTTCTTAGGTTCAGCATGGACTGGATCACTCAGAAGTCACATTATTCCAATAAAATCCTTAAATCTGCAATGGTCCACCCATACTCCCTGGTAGCTATTATGCACTCCAAATGGAAAACTCTACCTCCCATCCTACAGCATAATTTTCTCTAAAAAAAAAATATGGCACTTGCTTGGAGGGAACAAAGGAAACTAGCCAAACTTTCACTGTTTATGTCAAAATACCTTGCAATACAAGGAAATATCAACTTTTCCAGCTGGTATGGAACGCAGAGACTTACAAAGATTTCCTCCCTGTGTGAAGGGGCATCCGGACTCCCACGTCACTTCACGGCAATAGCGAATGAGTTCTCCATTCCTACATCCCACATATTCTACTTCCGGAAATGCACCAGCTTTATCTGTGCCTCCTGTCAAGAAGGTAATAAAAGATTATGTGAGAACAAACTGGATCATTTGATCTAAGAGGGTGCTTACAACATTTTGGATATTTATAAGCCACTTTTGCGTCAAGCCATCCCTTCCATTGCCACTTCTTCTGTGGCCAACTGGAACAAAGACTTCCCAGATACAGAACTAGTGGACAAAATCCTAAGGGGATATAACAAAATGCTTCAACTTACTCCAAATGAAATATGGAGAGAAACACAACTAAAAAAAACACTGTGCTTATATACCCTTTCTCACAGACAAGGCAAAACCCCAAACCGCCACTTGTCCGCTATGTAACCAGCAAAAACCTTCACTAGTCCACCATTGCTGGTCATGCACCTACAGCCTTCTGGGATCAAATCATCTCCTATATTCACAGTATTACCCTCCTCCAACTTCCAAAAGACCCATTACTCCTCATTTTCGGGTACTGGAACAAACAACTCATTCATTGGTCCCCCACCACTGACTCACAGGTTAAGAACTGGTCTTGGGGGCGTGGCTTGCAGCTCATGAGGTAGGCTGCACTGAACGAGGTCTCCGCCGAAAATCCTGAATATTCTCCTGATATCCATTACCCGTTACATCGCCTTCAACCCTGAGTAGGACAGCGAAGCTCTGTGGAACATAGGCCACCGAAAGATACCTTTCTCGGATGCCCGCAGCATGTCCAAAAGGGGTAAAGATCAGCCTATGGAGCTGGACTATGTGGCCCAAGATGGCGCCCGAGCGCCTCACTCGGCTAAGGAAGCTGCACAAAAACTGTTTGCTAAAACTCAGCATAAGGACACCCCTGTGAAGACACATAAGAGGGTGACAGTGGCCCCCTGCGCTTTGGCTCCGGAGACTGAGGCAGACACGATATGGCCTGATGATTCGGCTGACAATCTATGGGACGCAGTGAGTACCCCAGCCTCCCTGCCCTCCCACACCATGCCTACCATACAAGGCCCCAAGCCTACGCTCCGGGAGATCTTTACTGCGGTCTCCTCCTGTAACACCAACCTCACCAATCTCACAGTGGAAATCAAAGGGGTGAAACTAGAGGTTGCATTGATCCGGCAGGACATGCAAAAACTGAGAGACCGCACAGCGGCCTTAGAAGACCGCGTGAGTAATATGGAGGATGACATGGCGCCATTCCAACACGACATTCGCCACATACAATCCATGTCCTCCAGTAATGCCATGCGCTTGGAGGACATGGAGAATAGACTCAGAAGGAATAACGTACGGGCGGTGGGTATCCCGGAGCGGGTTGAAGGCAAGAATCCCGTTACCTTTATAGAGAACTGGCTGACTGAAACGTTCGGTAGAGAAGCGTTCTCTCCTATGTTCGTAATCGAACGAGCGCATCGTGTTCCTGCCAGGCCTCCCCATCCGGGAGAGCCCCCTAGACCATTCCTGTTCAAATTTCTGAATTTCAAAGACAGAGACACAGCACTATACTTGGCCAGGACAAGAGGCGATGCCATGAAAATAGACAACACCCGGATATCATTTTACCCTGACTTTTCTGCTGAACTGCAACGCAAAAGGGCAAAGTTTGCGGATGTCAAGAAAAGACTGAGGAAATATGACGTTACCTATGCTATGCTGTACCCTGCTAAACTACGAGTGGCTGCCAATGATGAGACTCACTTTTTTGACAACCCTGCTGCTGCAGCGGACTGGCTGGATAGGAGGGAACATGCCCTGCGGAAACGCATGCAAACCTAACTTGCATCTCTACCTATCATATGAACGGGACTTGGGACCTCATATACGTACTATCCTTCTGGGTAATTCATGACTATTGCCTTGGTCGCAAGGCGGAGAAGGTTGCATATAGCCTACCTATTCACCTATGGTTGACTGCTTTAGGTGGATTCTGCGAGTCCCTTCAGACTGGAAAGTGCACCGGATATGTTGGGGCCCCCCAACAAATGGTTGTCCCGCGAGGACGTAATGCTCACATGTGGTTCCCAGTTAAGAGCCACATACCACTTAACCCGAGTTAAAAAAGTTCTAATTTTTTTACTGTTTGTTTAACAGTGCTATGTTAATTTTCTATTCTAAACTGAGAGATCATGGTGGGTTCTTAAGTCAAAGGCTGATGTACATAGTGCCTATCCCTGTTGCCTGTTGATCTGGCCACGTGGGGGACCTCCCTCGCGTGGGGACAGACCCGGAGGCTTCACCCCCTTATACTCTCACCTAGGATTGTTTTCCTGCCGCTGGATCCTGGGGGCTGCCTTGACATGTGATTATACTGTTCTTCTACTGCTTGCCGGACTTTTCGCTCAGAGAGCAATGATGTGTTCTGTAATTATTAACCACTTAAGGACCGGAAGGATTTCCAGCTTTAGGACCGGAGCCCTTTTTGCGATTCGGCGCTGCGTCGCTTTAACTGACAATTGCGCGGTCGTGCGACGTTGTACCCAAACGAAATTGGCGTCCTTTTTTTCCCACAAATAGAGCTTTCTTTTGGTGGTATTTGATCACCTCTGCGTCATTTCTGATCGCCGCTATAAACAAAAGAAGAGCGACAATTTTGCAAAAAAACCCAAATTTCTTACTTTTTGCTAAAATACAAATCCAAAAAAAAAATATAAAAAAACATTTTTTTTCACCGTTTTTGGCCGATTTATATTCTTCATCATATTTGCGATAAAAAAAATCGCAATCGGCGTTTATTGATTGCTTTGCGCAAAAGTGGCCGCGTTTACGGATGATGAGAATTCATTTTTGGGGTTTTTATTTATTTATTTTTTTTTGCTAAAAATGGCGGCAATCTGCGATTTTTAGCGGTACTGCGATATTTCAGCGGACATGGCGGAACATTTTGACACTTTTTTGGGACCATTGGCATTTATACAGCGATCAGTGCTATAAAAATGCACTGATTACTGTGTAAATGCCATTGGCAGTGAAGGGGTTAACCTGCAGGGGGCGCGCTAAGGGTTAACTATGTTCCCTGGGCGTGTTCTTACTGTAGGGGGGCTTGCCTAGCTGGGGAAAGGAAGTGGTCACAGCCTTCACTTACAGGAAGGCTGTGGTCACTTCCCTTCCCCCTCACACAGAGCGGAGGTCCGTGTTTACATACACGGACCTCCGCTCATTCGCTCCGGGGGGGGCATCGCGGGTGGCCGGCGGCAATCGAAGCCGCCGCACCCGCTCCCCGGCCCCCCCCGAACACAGTGAGCGCGCGCGCGCGCCTCCGGTGGCGCGCGCGCGCTCACAGTATCTCTGTATTGCAGCCGCCGTCGTATGACGGCGTTTTGCGTTACAGAGCCACTTTGCCGCCGTCAATCTCCGATCGGCGGTCGGCAAGTGGTTAACATAGATTTTACATGGCGACTACTTGTAATCTGCTGTCTCTGAATGTGAGGGGCCTAGGAGATGGAGTGAAACGGCAAGCACTCTTCTCTATCCTAAAACAATACCGTTTTGTGGTGGCGTGTCTCCAGGAGACCCACCTGCAAAATTCTACCATAACCTCCCTTAGAAACAAGGGATATCGAGTGCAGTTTCACTCTTTCCATACAGCCTTTTCCAGAGGGGTCAGCATATTAATCTCCAATGACATTGCCTTTAGTTTGGTCCACTCTCGAATAGATGATCAGGGCAGATTAATTTTTTTACTATGTAAGCTAGCAGATATGCTTTGTATTATTGCCAACATTTATATACCCCGCCCTTTTCATCTGAATGTTTGAAACACTTGGCTCAGTTTATGGCCCCACACACTGCGGTTCCTGTCTGGGTTCTGGGTGACTTTAACAATCTCCTGGACAGACACTTAGATAGGTGGTCACCGCATGGTAGAAACCGGTCGCATCTCCCAGCCCCACGTCGTTTTCTAGGCTGGTCCGGGAGATGGGCCTGGAGGACGTCTGGAGATGCAGAAATCTGACTAAAAAGTGCTACTCCTTTTACTCTCCAACTCATAAGGCACTATCACGAATTGACCTTTGTCTCTGCAACACTAGGGCTATGCCTCAGACTTCGCGGGTGGACTATGCACCACGTAGTATATCAGACCATTCCCTCCTTGGGGTGCAGATATCAGTTGGGGGTGCCTCTGGAGTGAGAATGTGGAAATTGAATCCGTTTTGGCTCCAATTGTTCCCCTCTACTGACTCCATACCTGAAGCCATAGCTGAATTTATACGATCTAACAGAAACACTGCAGATATGGGGGTAGTGTGGGACGCTATGAAGGCGCATCTCAGGGGCCTTCTAATAAGGCAGATATCGGCCATTAAAACAGGCACGAGGGAATGGGAGGAAACAGTTCTACAGGCAGTTAAATTACAAGAGGCACAATACATTGAAAACCCATCTCAAGCCACAGAACGTAGCTGGTTGGAGGCTCAGACCATGTACCAAAACGTGGTGCTTACTGCAGCGGAGAAAAAGTGCTTTTTCCTTCAACAAAAATACTTTGAGGAGGGTGAGTGCACCGGGCACCTGCTATCGGTGATCTCTCGCTCTCAACAAGATAAGATCTCTGTGGAGGCTATTCGGGGACCCATGGGGGACACTGTCAGTGATCAAGAACAAATCAGTTCTGTGTTCAGGGACTTTTTTCAGGAGGTCTATTCCTCAAAGGTAAACCTGACAGATGAGGGGTTAGAGGGGTTCCTGAACCAATGCTCGTTACCACGACTAACCTCAGCTGATCAGGTACAACTAAATGCCCCCATCAAATTAAATGAATTGACAGAGGCTGTAGCGACCATGGCCAATAGCAAAGCACCTGGTACGGACGGTCTCCCATCGGAGATCTATAAAAGATATGGTGAATCTCTACTCCCTCCTCTCTTGGACACATTTAATGCAGCCTTGGGGAGGGGTTGCCTCCCGGCCTCTATGACGGAGGCAGTGGTTGTGGTAATTCCGAAACCCGGCAAGGATCCACTGCTGCCTGACTCATACAGGCCCATTTCCCTTATCAATACAGATATTAAGATACTGGTCAGAATACTTGCAACCAGACTGGCGAAGGTGGTGACCCATCTGGTACACATAGACCAGTCAGGTTTCATACCAACCAGGTCCACGGCCCTAAATGTACGAAGATTATTTTTAAACCTCCAAATGCCGGTTGACAACCGAGGAAACAGGGCGGTGTTCTCCCTCGACGCTGCCAAGGCCTTTGACAGCGTCGAGTGGAAGTACCTCTGGGCAGTGCTGCGTAGATTCCATTTGGGAGAGTCCTTTAAATTCTTTTTTTTTGTTTACAATAGATTTTATTGGAAGGTAAATACAAACAAATCACAAAAACATATGGCATCATTACAGTGGAGAATCATATCAAGAAGAATGATACATGGAATGACATAAGAAAGTGCAACTGTACGTAGAAGAAAAGCTAAATGGCTAAGCATGGTGTGAGGCAGATAAATAGTGAATCCATCTAGTACAGGAAAAAAATTCTGTAAATGTGAAGTATAACGGTTAGGCAAGCATTTTGTCCCATAACTCCCATTTCTGTTCGTATAAAAGCGTAGTATCATTTAGATTGTGGTAAATTCTTTCCATGAGCTTAATCGAGGACATTCTGGTTAAGACCTGATTCCATGGGAGCGTGGGGGAACGCCAATTGCATGCGATCATCCATTGGATAGAGTTGACAAGAGTGTGTATTAGCCTGTTACAGGTTTTGGATAAATCTGGGATGTTTGAGAAGAGAAGGCAAATTTGTGGTGTTAGAATGAACGGGATATTTGTGAGTTTAGAAATTAGACTAGAGACTTGACACCATATAGGTTTAAGCAGATCGCAGTCCCAGAATATATGGCGAAAAGAGCCTGGGTGATTGCATCCCCTAAAACAGTTCGGGGGGGAAGAGGGGTAGTATATATGTATTTTCGTGGGGGTACCATCTAGTTAATAATTTTAAAGGAGATTCTCTAATAGAGGGGGAAAGGGAGGACTTCTTAAGATTGTCGATCATCTGGGCCCAGTCTTTAATTGAAAAAGAGCAGTCTAGCTCCGATTCCCATTGAAGCATGGGTTTCGTTTTCTGAGTCAAAGAGGAGTTAGAGAGATTTTTGTATAACAGTGACAATTGGCCCTTATCTCTGGGAGAGGAGATACAGATATGTTCGAATTGTGTAGTTAGAGGGTGAAGAGTGAGGGCATAGTGTTGTGAGAAATTTTTTTTAATTAAAGAATAGTTGTAAAGTTCTGTGTCGGGGAGGTTATAACTAGATTTGAGGGCTTCGAAGGATTGAAAGATGTTGTTTTGAGATAGGGATTTCAGTGTGGTTAGGCCGTGATTGATCCAAACAGAGATAGTGTCTGGGTTTTCAAATGCTTGGGGGAAGCGGGGGTCTCCCAGAAAAGTAGCCAATGGTGGGATGTTTAATTGTAAGTCAAGTAGGGGATTATATTTTCTCCATAATTGGAGAGACTGCGCCACTATAGTGTTAAGATTAAGAATGTTTTTCATTGGAATAGTTGAGGACCATAGACTTCCCTTAAGAGAGTATGGCTTGATTGAGAGTTTTTTAAAGGAGATCCATGGAATATTGTTCTCACCTGTAAACCATTGGGCTGTTTGGGAGAGTCTTGCGGCCAAATAGTAAAGCCAGACATTAGGAAGGCCAAAGCCACCGGATGTTTGTGGTGTATACAACAGTGTATTACTGCATCTTGGTTTTCTGTCTGACCAGACAAATTTATTTATAATACGTTGGATAGTATCAATTTTGTTCTTCGGGATCGATATTGGTAATGCTCTAAATAAAAACAGTAGTTTTGGTAAAATGGACATCTTTATGGCGCAGACTCTTCCAAGAAAAGAGATGCGAAATGTGGACCAAGATTTGAGGTCTGAGGTAATCTTAGTGAAAAGGGGGGTAAAGTTATGATGTATGAGAGTTTTTAGAGATGAGGAGATATTTATGCCCAAGTATTTCAATGAAGTGGGGCACCATTTAAAATTAAATTTTTTCCTGATATTTGAAATATCATCTTGGGGTAGGTTTATGCCCATGGCTGAGCATTTGGAGAGGTTAACCCCTAGGCCCGAGATGTTGTAGAAAGTGTCTAATTCTTTAGTAAGAGGAGATAGAGAGGACAGAGGGTCAGATAGAAAAAGAAGAACATCATCATCATATAGGGAGAGTTTAAATTCACGGGGACCAATTGTGTAACCTTTAATACTTAGGTTGTTTCTGATGGCACAGGCCAAGGGCTCAATTGCAAGGGCAAACAGAAGGGGTGAGAGGGGACAACCCTGTCTGGTGCCGCGTTTAATAGGGAAGAAATCTGAGTTACAGCCCGGGATTTTTATTCTGGTTTGTGGATTGTGATAAAGGGCTGTGAAGCCATGTATAAATTTTGGGGGGATTCCGAACTTGGGGAGGAGAATACTGAGGTAAGACCAATCCACGCTGTCAAAAGCCTTATTGATATCTAGGCTGAGAAGGCATGTGGGATTAGTTTTTAGGTTAGCATCTTGGATTATATTTGTGACTAACCTGATGTTATCCGTGATTTGTTTCCTAGGTATAAAACCTGTCTGATCTGGGGCTATAAGAGATGTGATAGAGGTTGCTAATCTGTTTGCAAAAACGGCCAAAAATTTTAATGTCGTTATTTAAGACTGAAATGGGACGGAAGTTTTGGGGGTAATGAATGATCTTTATTTGGTTTGGGGATTAAAGACATGTTTGCCAATAGCATTTCTGGGGGGAATTGGTTCCCTTGGAGAATGTAATTGAAAAGGTTTGAGAGTTTAGGAGCTGTTATATGAGAAAATTTTTGTAATACATAGCTGAGTAGCCGTCTGGGCCAGGGGCGGTTGAGGACTTTAGAGATTTTATGACTTCAGCAACCTCTTTTTCTGAGCAAGGTTCATTAAGAGCCTCAATTTGGTTGTTTGTAAGGGAAGGAAGGGGTATATTGTCTAACCAGCTGGTGGAACTAGGGAGAAGAGGAGGGGGGGATGTAGAGAGGAGACTTCTATAAAAATTTGTAAAAATCTCCAAAACCTCCTTTGGATGGGTTGTTAAATTACCATTATTATGTCTGAGTTTATATGTATGAGTAGGGTTGTTTGACTGGTTTAGTTTTTTAGCAAACATTGAAGAAGTTGTATTACCGTGAAGCAGGAACTTTGATTTAGAGAATCTCATGGATTTTTCAGTGTCGGATGAAAGAAGAGCGTCTAGTTCAGCTCGTTTCTTATGAATCTGTATATTTATATCTGCCGGGGGGGGAATTATTTAGCTTGTTATACAGTTGGTTTAGCTGGAAAGTAAGATTTTTAATATCCATCAGCCTGTTTTTTTTATTGTTCGAGGCAATACTAATTAAGTGGCCTCTGATAACAGCTTTATGTGCCATCCAGATATTTGTGGGGGAGGTATCGTCTCTATCATTAATGGAAAAGTACTCTTTTAGATGTGTTTCGATTTGGGTTGTGGTGTTAGGATTTGTTAGCGTAGAGTCGTTTAATCTCCAATTAAAGGGTGTAGGGGCAAGGCCTATGTTTGAGGTATGAAAGGAGACAATTAGGTGGTCAGACCAGGGACATGGATGAATATGTGCCTTTGATGAGTTGGCCAATAAAATAGGGGTGGTAAAAATATAGTCCAGTCTAGAATGGCAGTCATGAGGGTGGGAGTAATAGGTGTAAGATCTACACCCTACATTATGAGCTCTCCAGGTATCAATCAATTGGGTTTCGTTTAACGCGCGTGTGAGAGTTTTTGGAAAGGCTTTGGAGGAAGGGGTGGTACGACTTCTATCTAAAGAAGGGTTGGCAGTTAGATTGAAATCACCTCCTATAATAAGATGGGTAGAGTTATAATTGGATAAAATGTTAAAGAATTTGTTAAAGAAGGTAGCTTGTGATTCATTTGGGGCATATATTGAGGCAATTGTGATCTTTTTCCCATTAAGGGAGCCCCTAACAATCAAAAGGCGACTATCAACATCACGGTATATATTTTGAACATCAAATATAACAGAGTTGCGGATGAAAATAGCGGTGCCTCTTGTTTTATTGGAGAATGAGGTACAGTAGTATTGGCTATATGTCTTATCAAAGAATTTCGGGTGGTTTTGGGAGGCAAAGTGGGTTTCTTGCATGAAAATTACATCCAGGCGCTTATAGTGGCGAAATGCCTTTTTTCTTTTGTTTGGGGAATTAAACCCCTGTACATTATGTGAGAGGACTCTAAGACCCATTTGGATTAAGTGGTGGGTTAAGCAAAAACGTTATAAAGGAACCCTCCATCAATCTCATGGGAGAGAAACCTTTCATATGAGATAGTTGTGAGGATAGATTTATGTATGTGATAGGGTCGTGTGAATTGAGCCATGAAATACTGTACCCTTGCTCCAAAAATAATACCAAAGTATCATACCATGCATAGTAGCAAAAATAAGTAATGATGATTGAGTGAAACATATATAATAATAAAAATCTTGAAAACCTTCCAAATAACTTTTTCAAACTTAATGAGAAAAAAATGGTTGTTGTTATAAACCAAAATGTATGGGGGTCTGTATAAAACATAACTTTAGACCCAAAAAAACCTTTATGTGGACAACATCGTCCACTTCTTGGCCAGAGAGACATATAGGGCGAGAGAAACTGCAAAAGCTGCACAGCTGTGCAGACAAAAAATGAGAGCTTCATGCCCATAATGGAATCAAAGGCCAAGAGGGGGTACAGATGAACACGGTGCAGCCAACAGGAAAGGGCCAACATTGAAATTCAATACCCAGGGGAGCTTAGGTGATAGAGGGAGGAGGAGGGAGAGGAGAGACGAGAAAGAGAAAAAAAAATCCCCACTTCTGTAAGAGCACAAACTGCATGTGATACAGGTAACACCATAATAAATTCAATCATTTCAACCAAATATCGGTATCATACTGCAAGGGCTAGTTTAAAGGGCAGAATTTAGGAACTCTTAACACTTTAACATTACAGCAGAGTGGTGTTGTTCAGAGAAAAAGAAAAAAAAAAAAAAGTTTGTTTCATGTTTAAATGGCTGAGGCCCCTGGTCAAATCTAAAAGTTCAGTTCTTGTGTAAAGAAGGCAGAAGAATATTGTGGTTAGAGATTATGCGTCTAAGTCTCTAAGTGAATTTACGCCATCTCCTCTGACCTCCCCTGGAGGCAGGCGTATTCCATATTGGAGAGGGTCTTGGGGTATTGGATAGACTTAGAGAGGGCTCAGGATCCAGAAGACCCAGTTTAACCAGAAGTTCCTTTCCTTCTGTGAGATTGAAGACTGTGTATGTAGTACCATTATGGGGAACAGTCAGTTTAAAGGGGAAGCCCCATCTGTATCTGATCCTGGCTGTTTGGAGAACAGAAGTAACTTCTTTCATTCTGCGTCTTCGCTCCAGAGTAGCTTGTGAAATATCCGGGAAAATTTGAATTCTGTTGTCTTCAAAATCAATATTTGGGGTGCTCCTAGATGCTCGGAGGATATCTTCTTTTATTAGGTAATCTTTGAGACAGAGAATGATATCTCTTGGGGGTTTGTCCGCTGGTGGTTTTGGGCGGAGTGCCCTGTGAATTCTATCACAAGTAAAACAGGTGCCATTTTGCCAGGGACTAGCTTTTGGAAAATTTTAAGGATGGTGGGCATCAGCTCTGTGACAGTCTCTGGGACTCCGCGTATCCGGAGGTTGTTGCGGCGGTTACGGTTGTCTAAGTCCTCTAATTGCGTTTGTACTAGTGCGAAGTTCTCAGATAATGTCTCAAATTCTCTTCTTAGGTCGTTGTGTGCAAGTGAGAGTTTGTCGTGCTTTGTTTCCATAATTTCTGTGCGATTTCCCAAAGCTGCAATCTCCTGTGTGAGAGTGTTAGTAGACTTGCTGATTTCAACCTGTATTTTGTCAGCTAATTTTTCAAACATAGAGGACAGACTCGCATCCAAATCTGCTTTGGTTAAAGGTGGTGAGTGGTTATTTGTTGGGGCTGAGGAGGGCTGTGCCTTTGCTGCGGTGGCAGGAGGTTGAGCCCTGGAGCTGTTTTGTGACATCCTTCTCTGCTTCTGTGAAGACCTTAGGAGATAGTTGGTAAGGTGTTTTTGAGGCTGACAGGAACTTGGTGTTTTAACTGTCGGCATGCACGCAGAAACGGAAAATAGTTATGAGCGAATGTATGAATTTAATCTTCTGTAGGTTCTTCTGAACTTTCTTTGATATACCAGACACTGCTTAGTGTGAAATAAACGGCATAGCACCGTGCAAGCAACCCCCTGATATGGCAAGTTTCCTTTTAAAACGGCATTGTTAGACCTTCCTCTGCTGGGATCTTAGTATTTTAGGAATTATGAGGGGCTTTCAGAAAGGAGAGGTCCAAGAGAAAAAAGAAAAGGAAGGACCGCCTGGGTTAATTGCAGGATGGAGCAGCAGGACCTGAATAATAACAGGGTGTTACACTGTGTGTGCAGCTTCAGGGTTTATGTCCAGAGGTCTCAATGCAGGCAAAGTTTGTGTGCTAGGTGGGCTATATGATAACTCCTGGGGTGTGCAAAGATCCTCACCTATGCTCCGTGGGGTAGAGCAGGCCAGGCAGGGGAAAAAAAAAAAAAAAGAAATATAGAGTCTGGTGAGCCTGCGGCCTGTTCAGCCTAGATAGGCCCCGGTCCTCCTTTCAACACTTTCTCACCCCCTGCTTATCAGTGAATCCCCAGAGTGTAGTCATCTATGGATGGTGATCCCTAGGGTGGCGTGTAGAGGGGCCAGGAAGGATTGATGGTTGATGGTTGATATTAGGGGCCGTGGAAGATGCCGGCCGTCGCGCTGCTCGTAGGCCGCAAAGCCGGGGCCTCGATTTTTGATGCCACGGGTCGGAGCATCCGATCCGCGGAAGAGAGGAACCCTTCTACAGTGGAGGGGACGGGGAGGTCAGGGCAAACCAGGATGCCTCTTACCCGGGTCTCTGGTGGAAGGATTCCACTGGATTAGATGTGGATGTCCGGAGCTTCTCTCTCAAGCGTCCGTACGGCTCCACGTCCAGGCCACGCCCCCCCGTCCTTTATATTCTGAGTACAGTTATTATATAATTGCCCCACAGCTAGAATAAGGGTAAATGGCACACTCACGCAAGCTTTTCCACTACACAGGGGGACCAGACAGGGATGCCCCCTGTCCTCCCTGTTGTTTGCCCTGGCGCTGGAGCCACTGGCAGCCAGGATCAGGGCATCCCCAGAGATAGTGGGATTCCGCAGGGGAGAGAGGGAAGACAAGGTATCTTTATATGCGGACGATACCTTAATATATCTAGGGGATACAACAGGCTCGTTGACAGCAGCGATGGAGCTTATTACCCAATTTGGATCCTATTCGGGATTCACCATTAACTGGCACAAGTCATCTCTCCTGGTGCTTGACCCCCTAAGGGATAACCTCCCAGACGTGGCCTCACAAGTGGAGATAGCCCGGTCCTTCAGATACTTAGCCATAATAATAACAAGTAATGTTAACTATTATATTGCTCTCAACCTTAAACCCCTACTACAAAAATTTAAAAATAAATCTGCGAGTTGGTGCAAATTGCCATTATCAGTCACGGGCCGGGCGAACCTTATCAAAATGATTTGGGCCCCACAACTGTTGTACATATTACACAATGCCCCGGTGTGGTTGCCCCACTACTGGTTTGCCCGTATTGTCTCACTATATAGAGAGCTGATATGGAGGAAGGGAGTGGCCCGAATCAAACTGTCTACCTTACAACACCCCAAGGACCAGGGAGGAATGGCTGTCCCTCATTCCTTTACGTATTTTCTGGCAGCCCAATTACAGCCCTTATCGGGATGGAACCTACCTGAGATGTTAGACCCCTCTAGAACCCTACTGATTAGATCACTGGAGCAATACTCAGCTATGTCACAGATGGAGTCAGGACTGCCGGATACACCACTGAAAGACATGACTGTAAAACTAATAGCCAAAGTGTGGAAAGAGACTAAAAAAAGGTTAGGCATTGGAGGCTTCCTGAAATGTACCCCAATATGGTGTAACGAGTCATTCCCCGAACTGATGAAAATTCCAGGGCACACCCTGTGGAAGGAAGCTGGGGTTAAATACTTTTCACAGCTATTTGAAGGCCCGAATGTAAAAACACAACTGAGCACGGAATTTCCGCTGCTCCGAATATGTCCCTACAGATATTTTCAGCTAAGACATGCCCTGAGTAGACAAAACAGAAGTACCCCGCTTAAATTGGATGACTCTGATTTTCTAACTTCTATTCTGAGCACGTCAGATAAAAAAGGCATGATATCCCGGGTATATGATGGCCTGTTATCAAACCTTCAGGCCCCCGATCTTCTTCCGTGCAGGGAAAAGTGGGAAATAGAGATCGGTCCTATAGATGAGGATAGATGGATGCAGATACTGAGTACGGGACCACTCGTATCAGTGTCAGCGGCTCAGAGATTATCACATCTCTTCGTACTTCACAGGACATATAGAACCCCAGTGCAATTGCACAGATGGGGCAGAAGGGACTCCCCCATCTGTCCAAAATGCCAAATACATCCGGGTACACTACTTCATCTACTGTGGAATTGTCCGAAACTTAGGAGATACTGGCAGGGGGTAATTGGTTTTATCAATACTATATACCAGCTTCAACTGCAAATGGACCCTGTCATGTGTTTATTAGGAGGGTTGGAGAAGGAACAGTACTCCCCTGATACATATATTGCTCTGATGAGATTACTATATATAGCAAGGAAACTGCTGGCACGATATTGGATATCCCCCCATACCCCCACACCTGATCAATGGGTTCAACAGGTGAATAGTATTCTGGTGAGAGAAAAGTACACGTATCAATGTAAGGTCCCTAACAAATTCCTTAGAATATGGCAGGAATGGCTGGATACCCCCGGGGTGGCCCCGCTCCAGCTAATTAGAGACAGGCTATTACAAATATGAGAAGTGGAAGGGGGGAACTTTTATGAACATCCCAATGGCGCTAACTAGGTCTTTACACCAGGTGAATTTTAGCCCACCAAGGTTAAACATTGAGTAATTATGGCACTGATTGAGTTTGATTAGTTAGTTGGTCTGTCTTTTCTTTTTCTTTTTCTTTATTATTTGAGACTATTGAGAGTACAGTTCCTTTATTGTACATATGGGATGTAAATGTTACACTGTTCTGTATGTAATGAGTACTGACCAAGCTATTATATGTTACTCCACACTGTGGGGCGATATTCCTCCATTTCTCATAATAAAGACTGTCTGTACTTCTTGATTTATGTACAATAAATGCTATTTTTCTGATTAAAAAAAAAAAAAAAAAGAACTGGTTTCGAATCTGCCTGTTGGTGACCCACAGATCCATTCTAAAAAACTGGATCTCTCACTCATGCCCAACAGTATCACAAGTGAAACGGGAGCTGATATCTCTCCTCGACAACTACAATACCAACTTCAATCACCCTCATGCTAGAAAACACTTCTATCAGAGATGGCAAGCATTTATGAGCACCACCCTACCTCCAGAGGAAAAAGACAAACTCGAAAAATCCTTTTCATATTTTACAGGACAACTGGCCTATTTTTCCCATTATGACATTGACTAACTAATCCCTCATCATGGGAGAGGCAAGGAACAAAGGACATTCTTCATTGCTAAGTCTTCTCCTCTGTCTTTACCACTTATCCCATATATACTGGTTGATGCTTTCGATTTATTCAAATTACCCTGATGCTGGAAAAATTCTTGTTGGTAGTAGACATCACCCCTCCTACCCCCAAATATCCCATATTACTTTGAAAGAGATCCATTCATCTGTACATTGTTAGCTTATATGGATGTATGTTAATCTTCTCATGTAGTATCATTGTTTTTTTCCCTATCTAACAACAAAATGTACAAATCAGACAAGGCGGTCACACGCTTTGTCATGTTGTCAACTCTATATTTCAATGCTATCAATAAAATCTGTTGAAAGAAAAAAAGGGTATTTACTCAGGGGACAAAACTCTGGTTCGGCTGCATCTTGAGTATGTCGTTCAGTTCTGGGGGACCTCAGTTATGAGGAATGATTACAAACATTACATTTATTCTACTTGGAAAAGAGACACTTAATTTAGAATATGATAGCAATATATACATATCTTAATGGTGATTCCAACATTGGAAGGAAACTGTTCAGTCTCAGGTCACTCAAGAAGACACGCGGCCACGTGGCCAACGAGGTTGGATGAGAAGTGGTTCAACCTTAATTGTCATAGAGGGTTTTTTTTTTACTGTTAGAGCAGTAAGGATGTGGAACTCCCTTCCACAATCGGTGGTTTCAGAGGGAACTGTCACCAATTTCAAAAAAACCTTTAGATGGGCACCTTACTGAACACAAAATACAGGGATATGGGATGTAGTAGAGATATACACACATACATGCCCACCCACACAGGTTGAACTAGATGCACTGGAGTTTTTACTCAACCTTACCAACTATTAAACTATGTAACTAGACACTATTACCATAATAAAATCATTGTTTGTACTAATACAAGCTTTATGTGTTACTTTGTTACCCTAGGTAATGATAATGTGATTGCCAAATAAACAGACCCGAACAGAAATGTGATAATTGTTCTGGTCTATAAGGGGTATACAGATACAGTATAAGAGCTGGGGTTTTTCAAGCATTGTAGTTTTGTCCCTTTTCAATGAAAGATATTGCGTAACAGGTCTATACTTTATGCATTATGAACTAGGCATATTGAACATGCACCTTGAGCTAGATGGCCTACAGTGAATTGTTAGAATCTAATATAATATATGTACTGTAATCAAGTGGTTGTGGGAGAAAGAAAGTTAGTGTTTCCCAATACAACAGAGATAGAATTTCTTTACCTGAGACAGGTACTGTTAACATGACCTGAGAGTTCCAAAGTGCAAATTTGAATATAAATACCAAGACTAACAAGGTTAGTAGAATTATTAATCTTTAATTCATTAAGCACACCTTTGTACTCTTTATATTCATTATGGGGATATATAAATTAATTGTTCTTGGCTCCATCTGTGCCAGCAATTTTTAACAAGTACTCTCAAAATTAAATTATAGTAGTGTATAGAATTCCAATACATGCTATATAAATCAGCATTCATACTATAAAGAAAGCTGCTGCAAAGCTATAGCTAAGTGACGGACCATGTTTTGTTTTACTCCATGTAACAAGTGCTTGCACCACCTAGTGCTAATAAAAAAATAGTGATTGCCTACAAGCATTGCTCTATTTAATGAAATGGCTTTCACTAAATTATTTTATTTAGCATACACTATTTTTAGATTTTATAAGACTCCTTGAATAGTAAGACTTTGTGAAGACTAAGTTTTAATGTGATTACCAATTTTACCTATACATATGTTAAAGTGCTTGTACAGGATTTTTTTTTAAATAACAAACATTGTTATACTTACCTGCTCTGTGCAATGGTGTTATGGTTTTTCACAGAGCAGCCCTGATCTTCCTCATTTGGGGTCCCCCTCCATTGCTCCTGCCTCCTCCTGTCTTCTGAGTGCCCCCCTAGCCTGCTGCTTGCTAGGGGACACTCATGCATGCTTGATCCCTGCCCTGCCCTCCCATCCCTCATCACTGGATTTGATTGATAGCAGCATGAGCCAATAGTTCCCACTGCTCTCAATGGGCTAGAGAGAGCAGTGCAGGTACTTTCAGGCACAAAACTCCGGTACGTATTTAGGAGGGGCTGGGGGAGCTGCACCTAAAAGGAAACAGTTCCTTAGTCTTAGAACCCATCCATATTTAGGGATAAACTAGGTGTACCCAGTGAACACCTCCCCACTTGTTGGAATCAAGAGAAACATATCTTGTTTATTTCACAGTCAGTAATGGTTTTCCATTATGTGCCACAATCTTCTACAAACAATGAGAAATTTGCATTCTCCACAGAAAAATTATCTGCACCAGTGCTATTTTTGGTCCCCATAGCTGTGCATCCTTTACAAGACAGCATGAAAGTAAAACAATCACTAGACATCAGTAATAATTGGAGGATTATGCCCCCCCCAATAAAGAGTAGTTCAGGGACACCTACTTTATTTTATTCTCAGCAGACAATCAACATTCCTCCCCATTGTGGAAAATCCCCACTGGTATAGGGAAAGGGATCTGAAATACATTTACCTCCATTCACAATGGAGGAAACATGGGGTGGGGGTGTCTGTCTTACTGACTTTGGTATCTCTTACATAACATAGCACCACATACTGTAGATCTCAGGGGTCAGTTTACCAAAACTTTCAAAACCTCCTATGACTTTTGGTTTCCTAGCTCCTCAGTGCTATGATAACAGTATGAGATTATGTATTCTGTGGCTGCAAGTATTGTGTGCATTTATTGTGACGTGTGTGTGAGTGTGTATTGTGTACAGGATGTTTTTAGTTTAACCCTTTGACCACTGGGCACTTAAACCCCCTTCCTAACCAGACCAATTTTCAGCTTTCAGTGCTCTCACATTTTGAATGACAGTTACTCAGTCATGCAACACTGTACCCATATGAAATTTTTGTCCTTTTTTCACACAAACAGGACTTTCTTTTGGTGGCATTTATTCACCGCTGGCTTTTTTATTTTTTGCGCTATAAATGTAAAAAGACCAAAAATTTTGTAAAAAAATGCATTTTTTTTGTTTCTGTTATAACATTTTCAAAATCAGTAATTTTTCTTCATACATTTTGGTCACAATTTATACTGCTACATATCTTTGGTAAAAAAACAAAACAAAAAAAACAAATCAGTGTATACTATTTGGTCTTTGTGAAAGTTATAGTCTATAAGATATGAAAATCACTGAAAATTGATCACACCTGATGTACTGACGGCCTATCTCATTTCTTGACACACAAACAAGCCAGGAAAGTACAAATTACCCTTTTTTGGAAAGTAGACATTCCAAGGTATTACTAAGAGGCATTGTGAGTTTTTTGAAGTTGTAATTTTTTCCACAATTCTTTGCAATATGAAGTTTTTTTCTTTTTTTTCACAAAATTGTCATATTAACAGGTTATTTCTCACACACATCGTATGCATACCACAAATTACACCCCAAAATATATTCTGCTACTCCTCTATGGTGATACCACATGTGTGAGACTTTTACACAGCGTGACCACAGAGAGAGGTCCAACGTGCAGGGAGCACCATCAGGCATTCTAGGGACATAAATTACACATATAATTTCCTGACTACCTCTTGCACTTTTGAAGGTCCTGGAACACCAGGACAATAGAAACTCCCAAAAAAAAGGCCCCAATCTGGACAGTAAACACCCCAACGTATATTCTATGAGGCATACTGAGTCTTTTGAATATGCCATTTTTCCCCAAGTTTTTGGAAAATGTGGAAAGAAAATGAAAACGCATTTTTTTTTACACAAAGTTGTCCATTTATACAATATTTCTAACACACAGCATGTACATAGCAAAACTTACACCCCAAAATATATTCTGCTACTCCTCCTAAGTGTGGTGATCCCACATGTGTGGAACTGTTACACAGTCTGGCCACATACAGAGGCCCAACATGCAGGGAGCACCATCAGGTGTTCTAAGAGCATACATTTCAAATCTAATTTGACTAACAAGTACACTATCATGAGGCACTGTAGTTGCATGGATAGGCACTGTAGTGGCAGGAATGGCAGTGTAGTGGCACTGATGGGCACTGTAATGGCATGGATGTGTCACGGATGAGAACTGATGTGGTATGGATGAGCATGAATGAGGCACAAATGAGCTATGGATGGGGGTGGATGAACCGTGGATGGGGATGGCTGAGCCATGAATGTGGATGGATGACTGAGAATGGATGGGGTTGACTGAGCATAGATGAGGATGACTGAGCACGGATGATGATGACTGAGCACAGATGGGATGACTGAGCATGGATGGGGATGGCTAAGCATGGATGGGGATGACTGAGCATGGATGGGGATGGATGAGCACGGATGAGGATGGCTGAGCACAGATGGGGATGACTGAGCATGAATGGGGATGACTGAGCAGGGCTGGGGATGACTGATCAGGGCTGGGGATGGATGAGCATGGATGAGGATGACTGAGCATGGATGGGGATGACTGAACATGGATGGGGATAGCTGAGCATGGATGGGAATGGCTGAGCTCGGATGAGGATGACTGAGTATGAATGGGATGACTGAGCACATATGAGGGTGCCTAAGCACAGATGGGGATGGCTGAGCTTGGATGGATGGCTGTGCATGGATGGATGGGTGAGCATGACTGGAAGGGTGAGCAGGCTGGGTGGGTGAGCATGGCTGGATGGGTGAGCATGGCTAGGTGGGGTGAGTGCAGCCTGGCACAAATCAGCGCTGTGGGCATTACAGATCCTGCCCACATCGCTGCTGCACCCGATCTCTCCCCCTCTTCTCTTACACTGCACCGATCGGTGCAGAGAAGGGAGAGATAAGCCGGACATCCGCCGACTTGTTTACATCTGATCGCTCTGTCATTTGACGGAGCGATCATGTGGTAAAGGGCCGCTGTGAGTGGCCGTTTACCGTGATCCATGATGCGCTGGGTCTCACAGACCCGGCAGTCACAGATACTCCGAGGTGCGTGCCCAAGGGGGGCGTGCGGAAGCGTGATTCTGGGAGGATGTCATAGCACGCCCTCCCAGAATAATGAGGTTGACTTGTGGCTGTATAATTACAATGGGGCGGTCAGCAAGTGGTTAATGTCTGTGTTGTTTGGACTTTCTTTCTTTTTCCCATTTTTTTTCCTTTTTCTATGTTGTTCAGCAAAACTTCTTTTTTTGTTCCTTCCTTCTGTCTGTCTTCATGCTTAGGTGCCTGCTAATTATTAAGCAGTGTCAGAAAGGATTATTTAGTAAAATGTATAATTTCTTTGAGTTTCTGTTTTACCCCCCCCCCCCTTTTTAAAGTACAAAGGCCCTAAGTACCAATTTACCACTAATGTACCTCTATTGCAGAAAATAAAAAAACTGTCTCTACGTTCTAGGGAAGGCCCCACCACAGTCTCTATTTTCCTTCATGACTATCTTGTATTTGTCCTACAGGATGGGGGAACTGTTGGTAGAGTGGGGAAGTTCTTCCGGCAGCGAACCTCATTAAAAAACACCCTGCACCTGCCCTTTTATTCCAGGAGCTTGCTCTCGCCTGCCTCTGAAGTTACATGTTTCTCCAATGCAGTCATTGTCAATGAGCACCATTCACCCTCAATACGCAGCCAGTGTCCTCTTGTGATGATGGATCATTTTGTACATTACTTTCATCTTGCATAGATTGTTTATTTGGCAGAGTATGCACAAGCTGAATGATCACATAATAGCCTATGTGGAGCAGAGCTCTAGTATTCAAAACAGGATAAGTGTGTCCCTGGAAGTCTGTAAAGCTCACCATACACTATATAATCATATTTTACAATCCCCTTTATATCTATCATCAACTATATAGTGCTAGAGCCTGTCTGATTGGATACAGATTGATTGGATAGATAGGCGTGTCCTACATTTATTTATTTTGGTAAATCAAAGGATATTGTACAGAGATTGTACAATTAGATTATATAGTATATGGCCACATTTGTACATCTAAAATGAGCTAGTTGCACTATTGGTGCTCTTAATTGTTAATGGCAACCCATATATGGGGTATAAACATGGCAAAATGAGCTACCCAATGTGTTCAGTGGGAAAAACACACCAAAAAAGCGCACTCCCACTACACTAGCTGTGAATGAAAGTGAAATTGCCATGTTTACACCCTCTCCCTCTCTGAGTTGGAGCTGTATTACAAGAAAAATGAAAGCTGGTTGTCTCCAACCACTCCCTCCCATGTACTTGTATAAATCTGGCCATGCACTATGCAATATAATTGTACAATCTCCATAAAATTTCCTTTAGATTTAACAAAACTGTGTAATAGGAGGAGCTACCTGAACAATCTATTCAATTTTTTTCCCCCCCAAAAAAAAGTATTGAAGGATAAACAGGATACAGTGTATTTTTACATCCAAGGGATACACATATGTCATTATTTTTGTAACATATAACACAGGTGCGACAGTTTAAATGCATAATGTATCAGGCTCAAGAGTATTCCATGTCATATTTGCGTATAACTTCAACTGCTCCCATTTCATTTTTGTATACATCTGCATACGTCTTCAAAATGGAGGGTGGAGACCTGTGGGGCACATTTAATGTGGGGGCAGAAGACAGTGAGGGAGCCAGAGGTATATGTAAAGAGGAAGGTGGTTCAAATGTGATTCTCTGAGGACATGGGTCCGCTAAGGCTAATTTATTGCGTACGTTGAAGTCCATAGGGGATGTAGCGTAGTTATGGGTATATTGTGTATATTTGGTGGATTCTGTATCTCGAAACTTTGATTTGGAACTTAGTTCCGCTCTTTTGTCCTTCCTAACCCCCTCATGCGACCAGCGCTTTCAGGTGGTGTGTCAGGAAGGATGAGAGCATATGAGGGGGGGTGGGAGGGGGTGGGGAGTATAGAGGGGCGGGGAGGAGGTATAGGGGGGCTCTTTGTCTGTAATTTGTGGATTGTGATAGAGGACTTGGTTCTAGCTCAATTAAAGAACAAGTTAAGTATACGTTATGTTGTTGAACTCATCTGAGGATTTAAAAGAAATCCAGTCAGCCCAGATTTTTGTGTACTTGGTAGGTGTGTCATTGGCCATAGCAATCAATTCTTCCATTTCAGCTATTTTCTGGATTTGTTCGTTCCAATTTGTGATTGAAGGAGTTTTAGGCATTCCCCAACATCTGGGGATGCAAAGTTTGGCTGCATTTATCATGTTCATGGTGAGTGATTCGCGATATTTGATGGTTTGGGGAGATTGAAGATGGAGTAAGAATTGTTCAGGTTTCAGAGTTAGATTTTGTGAGGTGATTTTATTGATCTGTTCACATATCTTCTCCCAGAAGGGAACAATCTCTTTGCATTCCCACCATATGTGTAGGATATTGCCTGACTCTTGGTTACATCGCCAGCACTGGTCAGTTGCGTTAGGGTTGTATTTTTTGAGGATATTTGGTGTTCGGTACTAGCGTGTAAGTAATTTGAAGTTGTTTTCTTGTATTGTGACATTTATTGATCCCTTGTGGGTATTCTCAAAGATTTGTGTCCACTGTTCTTCAGTAATGTTTAGGCCGAGGTCTCTATTCCATGTCGCACATAATTTGCTTGTGTTGTTAGGTGTGTTGGCCCATAATAGGGAGTATATGGTGGATATTGTGTGTTGTATGGGTTTCTTGGTAGCACAGATGTTGTCAAATGGTAATAGTGGTTGAGAGAGATCGCAGTATTATTAAACATTATGTATGAAGTGTCTTAGTTGGAAATATTTCCAGAAGTTTATTGATGTCTCAGGCCATTTTTGTTTTAATGTGTCCAGGGACAAAATAGTTCCGTTGGAGGTTAAGTGGAGGATACATAGGTCAGGCATAAATAAAATTGTATAAAATCCGCGCAACTGATAATTATATTATATAACAGTCTTATACCAATGATGATCACATAAAATCAGCAGCTGTGCACAAGGTCATACATCGCAAGGTGGTATATGAGGGATAATACCCGGTTGTGTGGATTGTTGTGTTCGTTTAATACACGCTGTACCTTATCTCTGGAGCCGGATTTGTAATGACTTCTTGTCACCTGTGTTTAGAAACTCTTATGGGTGTTCCCT
>BLSH010459855.1:55108-67743 GCA_018402905.1 Glandirana rugosa | reverse complement strand
GGAAGAACCACCCGGAGTCTAGCCATCAGATTGGGAGAGCACATTTGCAACATCAAAAAGGGCTTCCCGGGACACAGCGTTTCGAAGCACTATGATCTAAAACATGGAAGAAGTTTAGCTGGTACTAAGTTTATAGCCTTGGAGAGATTCACGGGACATTGGAGGGGAGCTAATGCGAAAAGATGTATATCCCAAGCAGAAACCAGCTGGATATATAGATTAAAGTGTTATATGCCATTTGGTTTGAACGTAGAATGGGACCTGAACTGCTATATAAATAACAGTTAACCCTTGACTGGAAGGAAGTTTTTCTGGACAGGTTATGGGCCCGTGGCACAAAATATCGGTTGCTAGAGAGTAGGGGAGGTTCGTGGCAATTTAGTGCTTGCCACCACGGGTCAGTTTCTGGTTTTAATTATCCCCTGGTTTTTATATACAATTTTTTCACATTTTCTATTTTTATTTGTTTATATGTATCTCTGACATTATTCAGAATTTAATTCTCAGTGATGGGGCTGGGAATATTTATATTTCTTCCAGCAGGGGGCACCCCGCACTATCCTAGGATGAATATATAAATTAATTTTACCGATTGTTTCATATTAGCCTTTATAATATTTTATTACCAGATTGGGAGTGAGGTTGATAAATAAAATTATTGGCTGTTTCATATTAGCCTTTATAATATTGTATTTTATTATTTGATTGGGAGTAAGGTTGAAAGTAGGTGATAAAGATGTTTTGGCAGATACCGCATAAGTTTGGGGGATCCCCAATCAGCTTCCTTTATGCCTTTGGAACATAAAAATGTTCATGGCCCTTTTTCTATATTGGTGGAGAGGACCTCCTTGGTGGGTAGAAAAATACGGGCTTGCCACCCGCACCTCCCACCTACATACATATTTTTTAGGGAATTACATTGGTAGGCGGGCCAGTATAACAACTTTAAAACGGGGAGTTTGCACCTTTCCGACCTTCCGTTAAGTAGGTGAAATTTGTAAACACTCCGTTCTGGAATATCTTTGTAAAGTGTCCCCACTGTGGGAATCCGCCATGTTTATGGTTGGTTTGGTTATTGGAAACGGAGGAGGAACAGAGTCAATCAAAACATGAGATGTGAGAGCTGATTGGCCCTCCCGGGCTGATGTTAGGTACAAATAGAGTGGTCCCTGCGTGTGGGCGTATCCCTGATGACGTCAACTCTGACGAAACCGGTTGGAGCTACGCCCACACGTTGACCACTCCTCTGCTATCGCCATCACGCATCTGCGCATGCGCGGCCGCGGCGCGGCCATTTTCCTTCCTGGTGGATGTTCCATTTATGCTTTATCAAAGACGAATTGTTTGTAAGTTTTATTCCTTTTATTATTAAACTTGTGAAAACGTTATTACACTATTGGGGCCCTTTATTCCTACATGTCTGGATTGATCCTTCCATCTGAGTGACTTGGAGTGTCGGGTTCAACAGCTGGGTCTGAAGTTTTATAGTGAATACAGCAGCAGGAGGGGAGACTACTTGATTGCAGCAGCAGGAGGGGAGACCACCTAACTCGTAAATAAAGCGTGTTTGACCACTCTTATCAGGGGGTCGCATGCTCTCTGGTAAGAGTATAGAAGCTGGGGTGTTGAGTGGCACCAGTGTGATCTTGTTTTCCTTTCTGACACGGATTGGAACCCTCTCTGCTTGTTTCATCTGTGAACACTTACCATCTCTTGGATTTGCTGTTTTCTATGGACTCATGATCTTATTGAGTTGTTAGCGCTGCACCATTTTAATTTATTAATAGGTCAGGCATAGAAGTTGAAGTTCGGAGGAAATCTTTGTCCATGCCTGGGGGAAAATTCATGCTGTAGAGTATAGGGGTCATGGGGCATGGGATGTTTGATATACCCCTTGATTTAGCGGATCTTTTAAAGTTTTCTATTGTGGGGCCTATGAGCGGGTGTGCTTTGAGGGTGGCTGGAATATTTTTTGTGTGGATCCACGGCGCGGTGTGAATAGTGGTATCTGAGACTGCTTTTTTTAATGTAATTCAATCTTTGATTGTGTCGTGTACATTCCAGTCGATTATGTGCTGTAATTGACAGGCCCAGTAGTAGAGTCTAAGGTCTGGTACCCCTAGGCCTCCCTTGGATTTGGGGATGGTGAGTGGCCAGTGGCTGATTCTCGGTTTCTTGGAGTACCAAAGGAATTGGGAGCATATTTCTTTAAGGTTTCAGAAGAATGAGGGGGGAATTGCAACTGGGACTGTTTGGAATAAGTATAGTATGCGAGGAAGTATATTCATTTTAATGATGGCCGCTCTCCCAAACCAGGAAAAGTGTGGTTTGCTCCATCTCTTGAGATCTTCCTTAATGTTGTGGAGGATATGGAGGTAATTTTTTTTGAAGAGATTGGATGTTTGATTTGTTAAGTAGATTCCTAGGTATTTAATGGCAGAGGTTTGCCATTTGAAGGGGAAACTGTTTTCACATGCTTTCAATTGATTCAGGGGGAGGGATATGTTTAGGGCTTCCGATTTTGAGAAATTTATTTTTAGGTGGGCAATGTAACGGGACGTGCTGAACTCTTTTAGGAGGTTTGGGATTGAAATTAAGGGGTCTGTTAGGAATAGGAGGATGTCGTCCGCAAATGCTGCTAGTTTGTATTGTTTCTTGGCAATGCTTATTCCTTTTATGGAGTCGTTGGCTCTGAGTTGCCTGAGAAAGGGTTCAAGTGTCAATATGAAGAGAATGGGAGAGAGGGGACAACCCTGATGGGTTCCGTTCCTGATTGAGAAGGCGTTCGATCGGAGGCCGTTGACCCTTACCTTAGCTGATGGGTCCATGTATAAGGACATGATGAGAGTGATTAGCCTGGGGCCAAAACCCAGCGCTAGAAGAGTTGCTTCTAGATATTCCCAGGCCAGCCTATCGAATGCCTTCTCTGCATCAAGTGATAAAAGGAATCCTGGAAGTTTGTTTTTGGCTAACCAGTGTTGTATGTTAATTGCTTTCACAGTGTTGTCTCTGGCTTCTCACCCTGGAACAAATCCTACCTGATCTTTATGTATCAGGCCTGTAATGAGTGGGAGAATTCTATTGGCTAAGATTTTCGCAAAAAGTTTCAGCTCAGTATTTAAAAGTGATATAGGACGATAGCTCGCTGTTTGGGCTGGGTCTTTATCTGGTTTGGGGATAATGGTGATGTGGGCTTCTAGTAGATTATGTGGTTGGTGTTCTTTGTTCGCAAGCTGGTTAAATGCTCTTAGGAACGGTTGTATCAGTAAGTCTTGAAAGGATTTATAATAGGCTGCTGAGAAGCCATCTGGGCCTGGGCTCTTGCCCAGTTTGGTCTGTTTAAGTGCCAGTTTGAGTTCATCTTCGGTAAGCGGGCCATCTATATCTTTGGCGTGTTGTTTAGAGATTGGGGCGGGTGCATATTGTTTAAGAATGTTGTTTATTATGTTTTGTCTAGGGTTTTTTAGATCTGGGGGGGTTTAGGTTCAGGTGGTAGGCTAAAGGCTTGAGTAATAATCCACAAATTGTTGGGCTATCTCTTCAATTGTGACAACCTTATTCCCTGTGGGGGTATTTATAGAATGGATAGTTGCGTTTGTTCTTTTTTCCTGCATCGCTCTGGCAAGATATTTTCCACTTTTGTTGCTATGTTCGTAGAAAAGTTTTTGTGTTAGGACATATTTTCTTTTTATTTTAAAGCCTAATTCTTCAGAGAGAAGAGCGCGTGTCTGGGATAGTTCAGATAAGGTGGTGGTGGCCCTGTTTTTTTTTTTTATGTGTTCGTTCCAAAATTTGGATCTTTTTCATAAGGGAGTTTATTTTAGTTTGTTTAGTTCATTTACGGGCTGTAGCTTGGGATATTAGAAGTCCTCTGATTACGCAATTGTGTGCTTCCCATTGTGTAATGGGGTTGGTGTCTGGGGTGTTGTTTGTTGCAAAGTAATCGTTGATCGCTTTTTTAATTGTGGTTATGTTCTTTGGATAAGTAAGTAGGGATGTATCCAGACGCCAGGTGTTAGTGGTATGTGTTTTTTTCTGCGAATGTGAGAGATATGGAGATTGGATGGTGGTCTGAAAGGAACATTGCTTCTATGGTGGCTTTTGGAAGTAGATGGAGATCTTTTTGTGTTATCCAGAAGTAGTCAATTCTTGTGTAGCGATTGTGCGGCATGGAATAGAAAGTGTAGTCTCTTTCAGTAGGGTGTAGAGCTCGCCAAGCATCATGTAGAGAGGCAGTTTGTAGTTGTTTTTTAATTTGGCGGAGGGCACGGAAAGGTAGTAATGATGAGCCCGATGAGGTGTCCTCTAGTGGATTGAGGGCTACATTGAAGTCACCTGCTAGAATGAGAATGCCCCTTTGGAAGGCTATTAACTCTGTGATGGTTTCTCTAAAGAAAGTTATTTGAGCTCTATTAGGGCTGTAGATATTGGCAATAGTGATAGGTTTACCATAGATTGTGCATTTAACAAAGAGAAAGCGCCCTGAGTGAGTCTGTTATAACTATGGGTAGGTTTTTGGATAGAAGGATTGATACGCCTTTAGTCTTTGCTAAATCATTAGTTGCATGGTATACTATTGGGAAATCTTTGTTGGTCAATTTAGGGACGTTATCTGAACGGAAGTGAGTTTCTTGGAGTAGTAGGATGTCAGTTTTTAGTTGTTTCATATGTGCTAGTAATTTGCTTCTTTTTTCTGGGATATTAAGTCCTTTGATGTTGAGAGAGATTAGTTTGACATGTGCCATTTTACAGTTGTGCGAGAAGAGAGGGTGGGGTATATTCTGAGGGAAAAAGGGTAAGGTATGGAGGGGTAGGGGAGGGAAGGGGTAGTTAGATCCCTTCCTTGGGGAATGGAACGGTACTGACTACTTTTGGAGACCTGCTCCTCAGTAAGATTCTGTCTCTGTTGGGGTGGTCAATTGCGGTGGTGGCTGCAACTGTGTGGGGGTAGTGGCTGAACGGAAGACAACGGTGTATAGCTCTAATGTTCCGTCGATTAATGTTAGGATTAGTGGTGTTGTGTGTGGTCTGCGCCATCGCGGTCCATCTCTGTCTGAAGTGTATGTTATAGTTTAGGAAATTAATGGGGGTGGCTGGCTGGATATAGTGTATTTGGAAAGGGTCTGCATTTTGAGATCAAGCACGGGGGATGTATGAGCTGTGGGGCGGTGTTTTTAGGGGGGTGAGTGGGTGGAACATTTCCCTAGGATTTGCTTGAGGCGTAGTCATCCTAAAGCGTTGGCGATGTCATGAACGAGAGGGGGCAGCTTAACATGTGATTGTGTAGTTGAGTGAACAGCATTTCTCTTGTGTTTTTTAAGGTAGAGACCTGTCTCGTAAAATAAACAAAAACCTGTGGAGAAAGTACTACCTTGCCGGCTGGTGTCAAGTGTATTGAGGTTATTGCGTTGAAGGGGTGTTAAGAGGTGGTGTTAGGAAAGCAGTCAGCGAAGTTTGTCCTTGAGAACCACATATGTGTGATTTGATCAGGTGTGTATGGAAAGAGTATATGTAAGTTTGATGAGAGTGGGTATGTGTTGATTGGAGTGCAAGAAAGTTTGATACCTTAAGTATCTCTAATACTGCAGTCGGCAAGGGACTTACTCCACCTCTATATGTTTAAACGTTTAATGTTGATCCTAAAGCTGTACTCAGGGCTGTAGGATAAAATAACTCTTACTTATAGTTAATTACGAGATGAGAACTTGGCGCTGTATTCAGGACCTGGGTTCTGTTAAAGTCTTAGTGTCTACACTCCTTATAACATTGCATTATCTAATAATTTGAGCGAGGGCTCCAGGCTCTTAAATAAACCTGAGAAGAATGTGCATTCTTCCTATTGTGAACTCCAGGTTTATTTGAATACAGTTCCAAAACTAAAACAATAACAGTATATGAAAATAAACAATAACTATCATTTGCAGTAAACAGACCTTTCCCAGGTGAAACGTCAGGTTAAGGGTTTGCAATTAAAGGGATTTGTTTCTGCGTTGCTACAAGTAGGCGACAGAACATGACTTATCTTATTGATCATTTATTTAAGCGTTCACTGGGAAAGGTCTGTTTGGATGGATGGTCAGTATCTATTTTAAGAGTAACCCTTAAGACCATTGGTCAGAGGAGATCACCAAGGGTAGAAGATTCTGGTCCGAAGTATATCGTCAGTTACTGTAAGGGGTTATCTCAAAAAAACAAAGGTGTACTTCTTGTGGTACAAAGTCCTGTATGGTCATGAGGTTCTCCTTATGACGTCAGTGAGTGTTTAATAGCTTTAAAGAGTTATAGGTGGTATCACCTTCTGCCGGAATAGGAGTTTTGTGTTTTGCTTAGCGTTAGTCAGGAGTTCATATACCAGGTACACCTGGCGTGATTTGATTACTTCAGTCAGTTTCTGTAAAGTCAGTGCAATTGCGTAGACAGTGAATAGTCTAAAGTAGAGAAGGGTGGTAAAGTTCAAAGCTGGTAGATGCGAATCGTACAGTAAGATTGACCCTACGTTGTGTGATTAGTGTATATACTCACATTCCTCCACGTGTGAGAGGAGAAGAGCATGAGAGATGGAGTTCTTCATGTGGTTGTGGTTGTTCCACTTGTGCTTTTCACGCGTGTGTCTCAGTCTTTTCTGGGTTTACGATGAGCCGGCGAGCCTGGGGAACTCCCTTCTCCTGGAGACCATCTGTTGGCTGGTGGGGGGGAGAATCTGGAGGACAGTCTATGTTGTCTCTGTGTTGAGGGTTCACCTTGGCGTTGCATATCCATGAGTTCTTCCGGTTGATGATGAGCAGGGTGGAGGTCTGCGTACCAGTTAGGGAGTTTTACCAGGGGGATGTTTAGTTTTTCGCAGAATAGAGGTAGGTCTTCTGGTACTTTTAGAAGAATAGGCCGGTTAGGAGGTCCCGCAGAAAGACAGAATGGAGATTTCCATCTGTATGGGATGTTATGTTCCTTCAGGAGATCCAGTAAGGGGCGAAGGTCTTTGCGTTGTTGCAGTGTCATTTGTGAGAGGTCTTGAAACAGTTTGATTTTGTGACCTTGATAGAGGATGCATCCTCTTGCCCTGCGGAGGATGTCCTCCTTAAGTTGAAAGTTGACTATGTTACAGATAACATCTCTGGGGGGTTTGTTTTCTCTTCCCCTGGGTCTCAGTGCACTGTGGTATCTTTCTAGCTCGATCTGTGTTTCAGGGGACCTTCCCAGCATATCATTGAATATGGCTAAGAGAGTATTGCGCAGAGTATCTGATTCATAGGATTCAGGCAGATTCCTAATTCTGATGTTGTGCCTGCGCCCTCTGTTCTCCAGGTCTTCTAAATGGCGCCTCATGTCTCTCAGTTGTAGTGTATGCGCATCTATAGCGCATTTGGAGGTGTGTATTTCTATATCATGGCATGTGGTGGTTTCTTCTATGTCCTCCACTCTGTTCATCATTGTTTGGAAGTCATGTCTAAGGTCTGCGATTGCTACTGTTAGGGCATTCTTGATGTCGGCTGCTACTGTGTGAAGGTCATTTAGGCTCAGGGTTTGATGCACCTGTTCTCTGGGTAGTGGCGGGTTTCTTGCTGTGTGTTGTGCCTCCTCTCTTCTTGGACTGCTGTCGTCTTTGTTAGTGGTTCCCTCTAAGGTCTGTTGTTCTGTCATGTTATCGCGCGATCGTGACCTAAAAATCTCCGCAATTTGTTTTTGTGGCTCCTTTGATAATTTTCTGGGAGAGCGAGAGCGGGCTGGAGATTGATCACCTTTGGGTTTGCCCATTCCTTGGATCAGTAACACCCCCTTGTGCTGTGAGATGGACCGCAATGGGCAGAATGGGGATGCTTAAGCAGCCATATTCCTCAGCTTCTGGGCTATAAGTGAGGGATTGTCAGCAGGATGTGCCTGTGTGTAGGGCTCTTGCTCCTGTGGGGTGCTGCTTTATGGTGCTCCTGGGTCTGGGATGTTATTTGGAGAGCTTGTGGGCCGTTTAGGCCACAGGATGGAAGTAGCTGTGTAACGTTGACTAGGCCGCAATTGAAGCCGCGGCCTTGATTTATTGTTGCAGCCTGGACCGATCGTGGCAGCCACGAACGTGATGGGCCGAAAATCGCCCTGCGGGCTGTAGTGGGGTTGAAGGATGATGTCCCCATGTGGTAAGGGTGTTTCCCCAGGTGTTGGGCCTGTAATTGTCAGCGGATGGCGGCCTGGTCTGGGTATGTAGGCCTCACTAATCACCGGGTGTTGGGGTGGATGTCACCCGAATTGCTGTCCGTGAGGGTGGATGGGGTGTTGGTGAGGACTCCTGAGGAGTTTTGGTGTCTCATCCGTCCTCCTACAGGCAGGATGGTCCTGGATGGAGCTGCGGAGATCAGGAGCACTGGGAAGAAGCGTCCACCTTGCTTCCCTGCAGGCCACGACCCCCCTCAATTTGTATCAAATCAGGCAGGTCCTTGCACTACCTAGTTGGTGGTAGATCTAAAGGGAATTGTACAAAAAGATTGTCACCTTAAAGCAGTGGTTCTCAACTCCGGTCCTCAGGACCCACTAACAGGCCAGATTTTAAGTATTGCCTTGGGGAGATGCAGACTAGAATACTGCAATCATTGAACAGCAAATTACATCACCTGTGATGTATTTCAGTTATCCTGCAAACCTGGTCTGTTAGTGGGCCCCGAGGACCGGAGTTGAGAACCACTGCCTTAAAGGAAGAAGTGAAAAAAATGAGTGGGAATAAAAAAGAGGTGATACAGAAATGTATCATATTATGTGATGCAGTAAGACAGTGCATGTTGGGATATGAAGTTTCCCATTTTTTTTACATTTTGGTTCCATAAAGTTTTATTGAGCTTAATAAAAGGAACAGTATGTAACAGTAAATCAATGCAAGAGACCACATTACAGCATTATATCGAAAATTACATATACTGTGTAACAATAAACATATCTTAGCTTGTGAGACCATATTTATATTTTTTTTACGGGTCTTAATTTCCTTTAATTACATTGCAGATTCAAGTGTTGTCTGTGTGTTTCTATTATAAGGAGAAACAGAAGTGACATGGGTATCTGATAATCCGACTTATAGGGGAGGTTTATGGCCCCTTATCAGTTGGCAATAAGTTATACTGTTCTCTGAGGACAAGAAAATTGGGTGAAATAGGGGTGTTGAAAGTAGATAGGAGAGCGGGGGAGAAGACAAGGGGGAAGAGTTGGGTGTGGGGAGAGGGGGAGAAGGAGATCCGTTAGACCTTGTTGTTGCATGAATTAGCCTGTTATTTAAAGGGTCTTTAGAAGGTTTTTATAATGATCGGTGGTTTTGTATTCTATCCAACATAGCCATGTTTTATGATAAGCGGATATGTTTTCAGTGGAAACTGCTATTAGTTCTTCCATTTCCTGTATTTTGTTTAGTCTGGTGAACCAATCTGCCATCAGGGGCACTCTCTTTTGTCTCCAGAGGGCTGGAATGCAGAGTCTAGCTGCATTTATCATATGCATCGCCAATGATTTCCTGAAGGAGTGTTGCATGGATTCAGAGTGATGCAATAGGTATTGGTGGAATGTGAATTCAAGAGGATATGTTGTTTTTTTGCATACAATTTTATGGACTGTTTCCCAGTATGAAGCAATAAGCGGGCAATCCCACCAGATATGTAGCATGGTACCTATATGAGCTTCGCATGTCCAGCACTGCTCTGCAATGTTGGGAAAGAATTTGTGAAGCTGGTGTGGAGTTCTGTACCAATGTGTCATTACTTTGAAATTATGCTCCTGAGTGGAGACATTTAATGTACCCTTGAGGGCTATGGTGCAGGCTAATTCCCATTGGTCGTCTGATAGTTCTCTATCATGAGGTGTGTCCCATGCTTTTTTGATCGGGATAAGGTAGTCTGGGTCTCCTGTGGAAATGATAGCATAGATAAGTGCAATGAGGTGTCTTTGGGGAGGGCCCATACACAGTTTTTCCAATGCTGTTGTGGGTCTTGAGAAAGATGGCTTAGTATTAGAACTGTTCAGATAATGCCGGATTTGGAAATACATCCAAAAGGGTAAAGAAGGGATCTCAAGGACCTCGGAGAGGTCTCTAACTGTGTGGAAGTTTCCATCTCGAAAGAAGTGAACTGCTCTGGGATTGATGTTCGAGTGAGAAATTGTAGAGCCTTTTCAAGTCCTGGGGGAAGTCTGAATTGTCTATTATCGGGGTCATTGGGCCAGGGATGGTCAGTAGGTTGTGATTTTTTGATATATCTTTCAGAGTAGATAATAAGGGGGCTATCAGTGGATGATGTTTGGCTTTTTGTGATTTATGTCCTTCTTTAGTCCATGCTAGATTGTGCAGTGGGGTGTCTAGCATAGCGTTTTCCAGGCTAACCCAATCTTTTTGGGGACTATGGATATGGTGGTCAACAAATTTGGTAATAAGGACTGCCTTGTGGCACTTCTTGAAGTTGGGAAGGCCTATGCCGCCCTTTGATTTTGGGTCTGAGAGTCTCAGGAGATTCAGTCTTGGGGTTTTCTCTTTCCACAGATAGGATCTTATTTTAGTCTGCAAGGATTGGAAGAAGGAGTTTGGTAAGGCTATGGGAATGGTCTGGGCTATGTATAGGAATCTAGGCAAAGTAGTCATTTTTATTGTGGCTGCCCTCCCAAACCATTAAATATTTAGCTTAGTCCAGTCCTCTAGGTCTTTGGTACATCTCTGGAAGAAAGGTAAATAGTTGAGAGAGTAAAGGTCTGCTAAATTAGAAGGAAGTCTAATACCTAAATCGGGGATTTCAGTGGAGTGCCATGTAAAGGGCGAGGAGTCTCTACATTCTAGTGCCAGTGGTTCAGGTAGAGTAATATTGAGAGCGTGTGATTTGCTGAAGTTTATCTTAAAGTTGGAAATAACGCCATATCTTTGAAATTCTGTCAGGAGATTGGGGATCGTCAATTTAGGATTTGCTAGAAACAACAGAATATCGTCAGCAAATGCTGCTGTTTTAAAAGATCTATTGTTGATAGTTATTCCCGCAATGTTTGGGTTATTCTGGATGTTCCTAAGGAGGGGTTCGAGGGTGAGAATGAAGATAAGTGGCGAGAGGGGGCAACCCTGTCTGGTACCATTTAGGATGGGGAAGGCGTCCGACAGGCGGCCGTTCACTCTAACTCTGGCTCTGATATTAGAATATAAGCTCAATATACTTGTCATCATAAATTTCCCCAAGCCCAAGCTGCTGAGGACACCTGCCATGAAGTCCCAGGCCACCCTGTCGAACACCTTCTCCGCATCCGTGGACAGGAAGAAGCCTCCAGTTTGTGTTTTCCTGAGCCAATAGTTAATGTTTATTGCTTTAATTGTATTGCCCTGGCCTCGCGGCCTGGGACAAAGCCCGCTTGATCTCGGGAAATTAAGGACGGGAGGAGGGGTTGCAGTCTATTTGCCAGGATTTTAGCAAATATTTTTACGTCTGTGTTGAGAAGCGATATAAGGTGATAGTTTTCTGGTTGGGTGTGATCTTTGCCAGGTTTAGGGATTACTGTGATCTGAGCTTCTAATAGGTCACAGGGTGGGGGTGTGGTGTCTCCCAATGAATTAAAGGTTCTGACAAAATGTGTGGCCAGAATATCAGAGAAGGTTTTATAGTATAGGTTGGGGAGTCCATCAGGGCCTGGGCTCTTTCCTGGTTTCATAGATTTGATGGCCAGGAAAAATTCCTGTGTGGTCAGAGGGCTCTCCAATCCCTTGGCTTCCTCCTCAGATAATTTAGGGAGATTTGAGCTGCTTGGGTAGGCCGCGATAGCTTGTGAGCGTGGCAGTGGATCATCTTTCGAGTGTCTCTTAGAAGGAATATTATATAGTTTGAAGTAGTAATCCGCAAAAGATTTTGTAATGTCTTTAGTATGGACTCGTTTATTTCCTGCCTGGTCATGGAGTAGGGGGACACTAGTTTGTGACCTTTTACCCTGGAGGAGTCTGGCCAGTAGTTTACCACTTTTGTTAGCTTGTTCATAGAACAGCTTAGTTGTTAAAGTGAATTTTTTCCTAATTTGAGTGCCCAGCTCCTCCAAGAGTGCCTTCATGGCCTGGGCTAAGACCTCGGCAGGTGCAGTGGCAATCAAGCTTTTGTGTGTGGTTTCTAGGTTCCTAATTTGGTTCAGTAGGGTGTCTATCCTTCTTTGTCTTTCCTTCTTCATATGTGTGGATAGGGCAATACATTTCCCTCGTATTGTGCATTTGAGGGCAAGCCAGACGTTTAAGTCTTTTACTCTGGGGTAACGTTAGCTTCAAAGTAATTGTTGAGTTCAGTCCGCAGTTGAATTTTGTGGGAGTGGTCTGAGAGCAGGAAGGAATTCAGTTTCCATGTTTTCTCAGTAACGTCTGTTTGTGGGAACTTCAAGGTCATTGTAATTGGGTGGTGGTCGGAGATGAAAGCTGGTTCGATAGTGGTCGAGTGTAGGCAATGTAAGTCATTCTGAGTAAGGAAGAAATAGTCTATTCGTGAATATTTTTGGTTGGCGGGGGGGAGAAATAGGTATAGTCTTTAGTGTTTGGGTACAGAGTCCTCCAAGTATCGTGGAGAGACAATGAATGAAATTGAAGTTTCATCTGCCTGAGGGCCCTATAGGGTATAGAGGAGGAACCTGAGGAAGAGTCAAGATGTGGCTGGAGTGGTACATTC
>BLSH010459855.1:2960-29545 GCA_018402905.1 Glandirana rugosa | reverse complement strand
TCCACTCTCGGTAGTCGTGTGGACGTCCAGGGGTGTCGAGAAGAGATTGACTGGTTTGGATATAACTTGCCTTCCCTGGCAAGAATCTGAGATTGACAGCTAGATTGTGAGTGGGGAGTCTGTCGGTGGCGGTAGAAACTCCGGACTTCGGTGCCTGATGTAATGTCAGGATTTGTTGGTAGATGACACGGTAGGCATCGGACTAGTCGGAGATGATGTTGGGGGGTATGTCGGTCCTGACGGGACACGGGAAAGGTCGGGTGTCTTAGTGATTTTTGGCGGCTCCAGATCATTGTCGGCGTGCCAGGAAGCATTTTCCGGTGTTTATTTGCTGAATCGGGCCGCTGCTTGACGGCCGTCGATAGGCCTGGAAGCGTCGGCGGGCTTGTAATAAATCGAGGCCGCGGCTTTGCGGCTGTTACTAGACCTCGGCGGTTTTTAGTGATTCTGTGGGCTGGAAAGGGCACAGGGCAGTCCTGGCTGTATGGGGGGTTGTAGTAGAGGCTGATCAGGCTACGGATGGCACAGTAGATGGTTGTTTAGGACTGTAATGTAGTCCGTGGCTTCAGGCCTCAAAGATGGCGGTGGCTGTCTGAGGGGTGAGTGTTAGATCGACAGTTAGAGTCTAAGAACGGTCCCTTCCGTTCAATATAGGTTTGGTCAGTTAGAGAAGAGCTGTGGGGACCTGCAGGTGTGCTGATGGCTCTCACCTGTTACTGTTTGATGCAGATTTCTCCAGATTAGGCGCAGGGAGTCCTGGAGCTCTATTAAAAGACGTCCATTGCAGCTCGTGTCAGGCCATGCCCACTTTAACTCTTTTCAAGTTTGCGTGTAATATAGATTCCACTCTAGTTTGCTCTATACCTTTCCTATAAAAAAGTGATCATAAGTGTTTTCCCTTCTCTCCCTTCCCTCCTACCTTACCCTCCCCCCACACCTATTTAAGGGCATTAATTGTGACCTTATTAGTGCTTCCATAAATTTTTCCACACTCCAATACTTAGTAACTGTGCTACTAGCACTAATAACTCTCTAACTTGCACTTTTTAATCCGTAACTCTCTTCCTGGTGCTCCAAAAAAAAAAAAAAAGGGACCCCAATTCCCTATGTGTCTCTATATCCATAATAATGTAAGTATTATCCTATTCTTTTACGGAGTTACAGAGAGTACTAATTTTTTTCCAGCCAGGCTGCGGCCACAGTGGGTCCATCAAAAAAAATGCACCACTCCTCTTGCTGCCACTCTCAGTCATGCCGGATACAGCATTGCATATTGAACATTTAACTGTCTGAACCTCTTTTTAATATCCATGAATCTCATTCTTCTCTGTACTTCTGCAGAGAAATCAGGAAAGAATGAGACTCTAACCCCCTTAAACATTACATCCTTCATTTCCCTAGCTTTTCCCAATATTATTTCTCTGTCCTTAAAGAAAAGAAGTTTCATAATTATTGGTCTTGACATCCCTCCTGCCCCTGATGCTCTTTGCGGAATCCTGTGTGCCCTTTCTATTGTGAATAGAGAGGAAAGTTCCTCCTTCCCGATGATCTCCTGAAGCCATTTTTCCAAGAAGTCTCTCATATTATTTCCTTCGCTTTTCTCTGTTAGTCCAATTACCCGGATATTGTTTTTTCTTAGCTGGTTCTCTACATTTTCCAATCTATCATTTTGTTTATAAACTCTTTTAGAGATTCCATTTCCTTTTTCATAGGAGATATTTCATCTTCAATGGCCCCCACTCTGCCCTCCAACTCTGTGGTACGTTCACCCATTTTTTCATTTTCATTTTTTGACCATTGTCATTTCCTCCCTCATACTTTTTAACCGGTCCGACATCTAGGACAATGCCTGTTTACAGTCATTAACTGCCGATAGAAGCTCCCTTAAGGAGGGCTCTTCCACTGCCAAAGCCCCTGAAATTATGGGGTCCTGTAAGCCCGCCATTGTTGGTAACGTTGTTGGCAATGCCACTTTGGAGGGTTTATTCTGTGGGCCTGACCCCTTAAGGATAGCTGAGGGTGAAAGAGATGTCCTAGGCTGCTGCAGCTTCCCTGAGCTTTAAGAGGAATTATATGAGAATTGCTCCAATTTAGCAGCCGTCTCTTTAGTTTTATTTTTCACTGTCTTTTGTATTTGGGGAGTGGAGGCCTCCTGTACCACTGACGTATCCCCCTTTTTTTTTGTCATGTTTCCTGCCTGCGTCTCTAGTTGAAGGTGGAATATCCCTCTTTCAAGGAAAAAAAAAAGGAGAGCAGTATGGGCAAGGAAGGAAGGGGGAGGCCCTCCAAAGTATGCTGTAGTTCTCTTTATCTTCATGAATGAACAACCAAAAAGAAACAGCCAGAAATCAAAAGAGAAGCCCCAATCAATCTTCAATCTTCAAATACCCAAACAACGGCAAAAGAAGGGAAACTTAAACAGTCTTACCATATGTTGCTGACAAGTTTGTAGGATTGAGGGAGGGAGACAGGCCCTAATTCTTTAGGAGAATACCCTGTGAGGTACTCTCATCAAGGCCATCAAGGAGTCTTGCTCAGAAACTCAGAGCCACAGGGTTATCCCTGTTCCGTACAGCCATACAACCAAGGTCAACCAGGGAGCATCCAAACAAGTCCTGGGGAGAGGGAGGGAGGGAGCCAGCAGGAGTCAGGTATCCGTTGTTGCAGCCTTCTGAGCTGGGAGGGTTCCTCTGTATATATTCCCACCTGGGTGGGCAAGTATGGCTTCCACCAGCCTCCTCTAGCCTCTCCCCACTGCAGCACCACAAAGCGGTGCACTGAGCAGCCTCTCCCCACTCCGGAGGGGACCTCTGCCGCGCAGGTCTTCCCCATCTGCCGTGGCAGCCTCAAAGGGAGCTCCCCCTCCCCTTCACCCCGCCCGGTAGTCGTGGCTACACTCCGCTCTGCTCTGTCCCTTCGAATTCAGCCTAGCGAGGAGCTCAATGTTCCAGCTTTGTCCTCCTCTCCTTCGTGACCCGCGAGGTATCGTGCTGTACCTGGCATCCACCGCTTCACCCAATGCCTCCCTAGCCGGCTTCCAAGGGTGTGCAATCAGTCCATCAGGATCATGGAGCCCAGGTGAGCCGAGCTACACATGCCCGCTCACATTAGCGTCCGGTCACACCCCCCAATATCGATGGATTTTAGCTTTGATTGTCCTTTGTAGTAGATTTAGATCAGTTAAAAAAAGGTCAGTCCTGGAATAGAAATTATGTAGGGCCGAATGGAATGTATAGATCTTTTTTTAATAGAATTTATACATCTCTAAGCATCGTAAAGGTTGTTCTGCGCTAAAAAAGATTTCAGATCATACCTGTGTAATCCTTTAGGGGAGGTGTAGTACATGGATTTGTCCCCTACGCAGTTAAAGTCCCCACAAAGAAGCAAGAGGCCCTTCTTTATCTTGTCGATTTTTTTCATCAGGGAGCGCAAGAAAGCTGCTTGGCCTGTATTGGGAGAATAAAGGTTCACAAGTGTGTACAGAACATTATTGAGCTCACATATCAGTATAAGGTATCTTCCTTTTGAGTCACGTATAGTTTCAACATGTTTGAAAGCCACTGTTTTATTTATGGCAGGTAAGATACCCGACTTTTTATTCCCCACACATGCTTCGAACATGTAAGGAAAGTTTGCGTTCTTGTATTTGGGGTGGTTATCCCTGGAGAAGTGGGTCTCCTGTATACAAATTACCTCTCCTTTAAGGTTTTTCATGTCTTGCCACATGGCTTTGCATTTGGTTGGATTGTTTAGTCCATGCGCATTAAGTGATATGATCTGCAATGCCATCACTGGTTTTCATAGAAGGCTATTAAGAATATTAAAGCTTAATTGTCTTACCCTTTGCAGTTCATCTTGGTCACCTTTAGGTGGTGGTGTTGTGTAGGCTATTGAGGCATATGTGGAGATTTTGCTGTTCTTCATTTTTGGCTCTGAGAGGGGTTCTGTCATCCATGTACCAAGTTGTTTAGGAAGTTCCGGTACATACCAAAAAAAAAGAAAACGGAATAAGTTAAGAATAAAGAAAAAACATAACATTTAAGAACTGTGAGAAAAGTCACAAAGTGTGAAAATTTTCGCTCCCTCACTTTGAGGGGATTGAGCTCCTTCTCCCCAATAACGGCACCCAGTTGGAGAAAAGGGTAAGTGTATCTCTTGGTTCAAATTTCTTTTGCCCGTATTCAGATTAAACTTTCTGTCAGTCTGAAGATATTTTAGAAGTTTGTGGTTTAGGAGAGGGATCTCTTTCCTCAGGTAGCAGCTCCCATTGTCTCGCTAGTTTGAGACCTTGTTCCAGATTTTTGATTAAGTATGTGCGATTTTCTCTTGTTATCAAAATCTTTGTGGGAAATCCCCAGGTGTATGTCAATTTGTGATTTTGGAGCAGTTTTGTTATAGTAGCGAGATTTCTCCGAGCCTGCATAGTGTGTTGCGATGCCTGGGGATTCTCACAGAGTTCTCACTTCACGCAGCCATTCTCCTCAGCCGTCGTCCACGCCCCCTGTCATCATCACAATTTTTAAAATAATTTACAACAGCAGGGCCTGCTCCTGCACCCAACAAGAGTAACTGCAAGGGGTTACGGTGTTCTGGCAGGGCCAACACCCAAGGTCCAATTTTTCAGCACCTGTTTGACTGGGGCATGTCATCACAATTTTTAAAATAATTTACAACAGCAGGGCCTGTTCCTGCACCCAACAAGAGTAACTTCAAGGGGTTACAGTGTTCTGGCACCGCCAACACCCAAGGTTCAATTTTTCAGCACCTGTTTGACTGGGGCATGTCATCACAATTTTTAAAATAATTTACAACAGCAGGGCCTGTTCCTGCACCCAACAAGAGTAACTGCAAGGGGTTACAGTGTTCTGGTACCGCCAACACCCAAGGCCCAATTTTTCAGCACCTGTTTGACTGGGGCATGTCATCACAATTTATTTAACTAATTTGCAACAGCAGGCCCCACTCCTGCACCCAACAAGAGTAACTGCAAGGGGTTACAGTGTTCTTGCACCGCCAACACCCAAGGCCCATTTTTTCAGCACCTGTTTGACTGGGGCATGTCATCACAATTTTTAAACTAATTTACAATGGAGGGGCCCATTCCTGCACCCAACAAGAGTTACTGCAAGGGGTTACAGTGTTCTGGCACCGCCAACACCCAAGGCCCAATTTTTCAGCAACTGTTTGACTGGGACATGTCATCACAATTTTTAAAATAATTTACAACAGCGGGTCCCTCCCCAAAGTCCGTAACAGACCCTTCAGGTCTGGTATGTATTTTAAGGGGAACCCCACCCAAAATAAAAAAAATTGTGTTAGGGTCCCCCCAAAGTCCATACCAGGCCCTTCAGGTCTAGTATGGATTATAAGGGGAAGCCTGTGCCAAATTAAAAAAAAATGGTGTGGGGCCCCCAAAATCCAAACCAGACCCTTATCCAAGCATGCAGCCCTGGTATGGCCAGAGGGGGGTGGGGAAGAGCGAGCACCCCCCTCTGAACCATACCAGGCCATATGCCCTCAACATGGGGAGGATGCTTTGAGGTTGCCCCCAAAGCACCTTGTCCCCATGTTGATGGGGAGAAGGGTTGTGGGGGTCTGTGGGCAGGGGGCTTATCAGAATCTGGAAGTCCCTTTAATAAGTGGGCCCCCAGATTCCGACCCACCAGTATGTGAATAGGTATGGGGTACATTGTATCCCTACCCATTCACCAAAAAAGGAGTAAAGTGTTAAAAAAAAACAAGAGGCAGTTTTTGACAAGTCCTTTATTGTGTAAAATAGCTCTTCTTCTTTCTTATTTCTTCCTCCATCTTCTTTTGCCCCGGTCCTTCTGCTGGTCTTCTGCTTCTTCTTTCGATCTTCTTGCTTCCTCTTTACATCTTTGTCTGTGCCATCTGGAGGCACCTCCCAGAATGGGCGGTCCGCAGTCTGACAGTTATTTTATAGATAAGTGCGGGGCCACCCAGTGATGTAAACGAGTGACCCCATCCCCTTCTGATGTCATTCGCCATCAGAGGGGGCGGGTCACCCATTTACGTTAGTGGGTGGCCCGCCCCTTCTTATAAAAGAAACGTCAAACTGAAGGCCGCCTATTCTGGGATACGGCTCTGGAGTGTACGCAGCGGGAGAGCGGTGGCGGTGAAAGAAGAAGGAAGAAGAAGATGAAGAGAGGAAGCAAGAAGACCGAAAGAAGAAGCAGAAGACCAGAAGAAGGACCGGGGCAGAAGATGGAAGAAGAAAGAAGAAAGAAGAAAGAAGCAGAGCTATTTTACACAATAAAGGACTTGTCGAAAACTGCCTCTTGTTTTTTTTAACACTTTACTCCTTTTTTGGTGCATGGGTAGGGGTATTCACATAGGGGGTGGTTGGGATCTGGGGACCCCCTTATGAAAGAGGGCTTCTAGAGTCTGATAAGCCCCCCACCCACAGACCCGGGCAAGGGTTGTGGGGATGAGGCCCTTCTCCCCATCAACATGGGGATAAGGTGCTTTGGGGGTGACCTCAAACCATCCTCCTCATGTTGAGGGCATGTGGCCTGGTATGGTTCGGAGGGGAGATCACTCGCTCATCCCCACCCCTCCTGCCATGCCAGGGCTGCGTGCTTGGATAAGGGTCTCGTTTGGATTTTGGGGGGACCTCACGCTATTTTTAAAAAAAAAATTGGCACGGGGTTCCCCTTAAAATCCATACCAGACCTGAAGGACCTGGTACGGACTTTGGGGGGGGGCCTTGCACAATTTTTTTTGGGCGGGGTTCCCCTTAAAATACATACCAGACTTGAAGGGCCTGTTACAGACTTTGTGGTGGAACCCTACGCATTTTTTTTACATTTTGGAGCGGGGTTCCCCCTTAAATCCATACCAGACCTGAAGGGCATGGTATGGACTGAGGGAGGGGGGGTGGGCAACCCAATGTTTTTCAGTGATTTTATGTATATTGCTGGGAACCGGCAATGCATTACAGGAGTGATAATAAATGACAATTTTCCTTTGGAAATGTTATTTTGCTCTGGCTATGTTCAAAACATTACAGAGGTGCGCCCTTTTGCAGGCAGACTAAGGGGACCCACAGGCACGATATTTAGAGGAATTTTTCATTTTTTATTGTTTCACTTTAAGCATTATTAAAATCACTGCTCCTGAAAAAACTATCAATTTAAAAAAAAAATTTTGCATTGATATATGTCCCCTAAGGCAGTATGGCAATAACTTGCATATAAGCCTTTAAAATGAGCACTTTTGATTTTTCATGTTCAAGTCCCATTGATTTTAACGGCGTTCGGGTGTTCACACAAATTTTTTGCCTGTTCGCAAGTTTTGGTGCGAACCGAACCAGGGGGTGTTCGGCCCATCCCTACTTTCAGGTAGTGCCACTTCCTGGTACAGTGAGCTCCTAATTTTTACTGGTCTAACAGTAAAAAAAACCTTTTCCTCAATGTAAGTGTCAGGAAAGATATTACACCCTAAACCACAGCACAAACAATGATATAATAAAGTGCAAATTCCTTGGTGCAAATAGCAAACCTTAAAAATAAAAAATATAAAAACCATTATTTTTAAATTGATGACATGAACCCTTTACAACATCCAATATCAGCCAATAAGCATGTAGCTAGTGAAAGTCCACAAGTGATATAAATCTCAACATTTCTTCCAAAGTGTGCTTGTGCAAAACAGATTATGAAAGTGCAGTAGTGCTCCAAAACAACACAGTGATCCACGCTCCGCACACCCCCTTTGCGTTTTCACTCACAAGATGGTATGGATTCCTTAGCAATACTGTATGTGGGTCAATCATGCTTAGGCTGGTGAGCAGGGAGATGACACTTCCTCTAATTCTTCACATGAGCTTCCAACTCATGCATAGAAGAGAGAGAATCCATATGTTATAGTACGTCTTGTTTATTTTAATAATAAAAGTGAAAACACACTTACAATGTTTGAGAGTTAAAATCCCATTATCACAAATCCTAGAAAATCTCTTTAGGACAGTCAGCTCCCTCCAGGAACTAGCTGGGTTCTCTCACAACCCAGCATCACTGAGGAACTGGATTATACACTAATGCGTTTAGCCCCTTCCACAGGGCGTTATCAAAGTCTCCAGGCTTCCCGCTATGTTAAATAGCCATGTGTGGACTGATCATTTTCTAGGTTGAAATGGCATGGGCAATGAGCACTGCATGGGCAACATGTTCCAAAAAAAAAAAATATATATATATATATATGTTTGAGATCAGTAATTTTAGTAATGCTTAAAGTAAGACATTAAAAATGCGGTGGATAGGCCCACTCCCTCCATAATTAATTCTAGTTATATTCCATTTTTTGCAGATGGCCCTATAACTATCCTGTCTCTGAATGTTAAGAGACTACACTCCTCCTTTAAGCATACTAAAGCCTTTAGGTCTTTTAGATTTCTTCATACAGACATTGTGTGCATCCAAGAAACACACTTTTCAGCCACCCCCCCCCCCCATATTTTTAGTTCCATCTTTCCACAAATATTTTTTAGCTAAACATTGGGGATTCCATCAATCCTCTCACTTTTCTGCACAAAAGTCCATAGCTCACCCCACAGGCAGGTCTTTGCTAGTTCAGGAACTATTGCAGAACACTGAGGCTCCCTTCACACCATGGCGTTCCATTTTGCGGGCGGAATCACCGCAATCCTACCTGCGATTTGGAAACACTGCAGTTGCAGTGATGCCCTTGCGATCCCCGCTATTTTGAATGGCAATATTGCCGTGATTTTTGCCCATCAAGTTGCAGTAAACTTGTGCAAACAAGATCGCAGAATGCCTAACACCCAAAAGGCTCCGCAATTCTGTTTGCGCGTTTTTACCGTGATTCGTCAGGCTTCAATAATTCAGAATAGAGGGGATCGGAATGGCATTCAGTGATTTGTGGCTTTTCCAAATCGCGGGCAGAATCACAATGATTCCACCTGCACAATGGAATGCCATAGTGTGAATGGGGCCTGAGGTCACCATATTTTGTGAATAATAATAAATAAAAATAATAATAAATAATTAACAATGTAATATAATTGTTAGTGTTGTTGAGCAAACAGGAGTGTGCATATAGGTGTGGAATTTAAGCTGTTCCAATCCAAATTTCACATCAGCAACAGGGCTTCTTTTCCAGAGAGTAGCATTTATTGGATCCCAGAATAGATGACAAAGTCCAACAGAATACTTGCAAAATTATACAATTATCTGAAGTCTTCGGAGCTCCATTAAAAATACTCAGTCCTTTTCTGTCATAGCAAGCATATGGATACTCCACCCATCCAGCATATACCTGTATGTCTCTATTATGCATTTAGATGGCTTCCATGCAATTAGCGGACCTCCAGATGTTTCAGAACTACAAGTCCCATGAGGCATAGCAAGACTCTGACAGACACAAGCATGACACACAGAGGCATGATGGGATTTGTAGTTTTGAAACAGCTGGAGGTCCGCTAATTGCACATCCCTGTCCTACACCATTCCTTCCAAAAATAATGTCTTAGCAGCCAATTTCTCCCCTTCATATATAGATCATGACTAATGCTGCAGGGGTTTCTGGCAGACCAAACACTTTTGATCTTCTTAATAAACAAGAAGGAAAGACCTTACCTGTAGTTACTAAAATAGCAATTACAGCCAGCTGGAGTTATTACAACCCTTGTTTAAGGATGGGCCGAACACCCCCCAGTTCGGTTTGCACCAGAACATGCGAACAGGCAAAAAATGTGTGCGAACATTCAAACACCGTTAAAGTCTAAGGCACCCGAACATGAAAAATCAAAAGTGCTCATTTTAAAGTTTTATATGCAAGTTATTACCCTAAAAAGTGTATGAGGACCCTGGTCCTGACCTAGGGGATATGTATCAATGCAAAAAAAGTTTTTTAAATTAATTGTTTTTTCTGGAGGAGTGATTTTAATAATGCTTAAAGTGAAATAATAAAAATGAAATATTCCTTTAAATATTGTGCCGGGGGTCCCTTAGTCTGTCTGTAAAAGGGTGCACCTCTGTGATGTTTAGAACATAGCCCGAGCAAAATTACATTTCCAAAGGAAAAATTGTCATTTAGTAGCGCGGCTGTAATGTATTGCCTTTGGGTCTGGTTTGGGTTTTAAGGGGAACCCTGCGCCAAAATAAAAAAATTGATGTGGGGTCCCCCTAAAATCCAAACTAGACCCTTATTCGAGCATGCAACCTGACCGGCCAGGATAGGGGGGGCGAGCAAGCCGCCCTCCTCCTTAACCATACCAGGCTACATGCCCTCAATATGGGGAGTATGGGTGCTTTGGGGCAGCGGGGCTTTGCACCCCCCACCCCAAAGCACCTTGTCCCCATGTTGATTGGGACAAGAGCCTCTTCCCCACATCCCTGGCCTGTGGTTGTGGTGGTGTGTGGGTGGGTGGGGGGCTTATCAGAATCTGGAAGCCCCCTTTAATAAGGGGGCCCCCAGATCCCGGCCCCCCCATGTGAATTGGTATCAGGTACATCGTACCCCCACTAATTCACCAAAAGTGTCAAAGAAAAACACAGGAGACAATTAGGGACAAGTCCTTTATTAAAAAATAAAAAATAAAGATAAGTGTCCCCCGTTGTAATCCACCCACAATCACGGCGAGCGACGGACCAAAAAAACAAACAAACAGCTCCTCCTCCATGGGAGGGCTCCTGCCGACTGAGCTCTCTTTGGTTTGACGTTTTATTTATAGTGAAGGGCGCGGCCACCCAGTGATGTAATTGAGGGACCTGCCCCTGTGACCTCACACAACGTCAGAAGGGGGCGGGGTCACCTGTACATCACCTGGTGGCCCCGCCCTGCACTATAAATAAAATGTCAAAACAGAGCCAGCGCAGACGGCGGCAGCCCACTCATGGAGGAGTAGCTGTGCGTACCGTCTGCACGCAATGCATTATGAGGCGCTCCGCACCCAGAAAAGTCGATGCGAACGCTCCATAATGTTCTAAATTCAATGAATGGGTGAACGCCCGATGTTCTAATTGAAACATATGTTCAACTCGAACTGCAGGCCCATCGCTACCCTTGTTTCCTAGGACAATAATCATTTGCCAGTTTTGTTATTATGTCCCCAATAAAGATCAATTTCATTTCTTATCCCACCTATTCAGGGTCATTGCTCGCCATTCTAGAGGGACTCTTATCATCTGTGGTGATTCTAACCTTATGCTCTATCCCACTCTAGATGGAACTGATCCATATACAACAACTTTCTGCAGCCTTCAGATTCTGGTCCCTCCTAGACTGATATAGACTGGCTGTCACCCACCGAGAAATTAATCTTTCTAGATGTGAGTACACCTTCTATTCAGCACTGCAGAATTCTTTCTCCAGGATCTGCCATGATGCAGTCTTCTCTCTCATTGGTTTTCCATGCTGAAGTTAAGCATATTTCTTGGTCAGACCTTTTACACCTGTTTTATTTAATTCCCCTTAACTCTGACATCTCTTGGGCTCTTAATGACTCTCTATTGACTAACCCCTCCTACTATGCCGCTATCCATCTAGCTGTACACTAATAACTTCTACATAATGAAGGTGCAGACATTCATCCCCTTATCCACAAACCCACAATATGAGAGCACTGCATCCAACTAGTACATGAAAAAAGAAAAACTAATAGGACTATTTTTACCCCTGGGATATTTAGCTAGGAGTCAGTAGTAATAATTCAGCATGTGCAAAGTGAAATACCACTTGTATACATTTTATTTGTAGAATTAAAAATGTTAAAATGACACAGATTTAAAAACAAAGGAGTTACAGATTATGCCACAAGTAAAGTACACAAAACCAGGTAAGTAAACAATGAGTATATTCATGCTAGCAAATAATATTGCTGAAAGGTCCCAGCATGTTTTGGAAATCTTTCTCAATTGTCTTTTCCTTCTTCAGGGGTCATATAGCGTGTGTACTTTTGCAATCTACAAAATGTATACAGACATCACTATTAAACAGTGTATAAGTTGTACGCAAATATTTCACTGGAAGATGCATGGAAACACACAAAAAATGCAAAATACATTACATGGCATACAGAGCCTAGATTGTTTATTTTCTATTTTTTAAATATTTTCTAAAAAAATACACAAGAAGAAGAAAGCATGAAATACCCTAGAATGTGTTACATAGAAACATAGAAAAGTGATGGCAGAAAAAGACTGAGTAGTCCATCGAGTCCGTCCCTTTTTATTTATTTTTTAATTTTTTTATTTATTTATTTATTTTTTATTTATTTTTTTTAATATTTTTTTTTTTTTTTACATTAACCTTCATAGAAACATAGAAAAGTGACGGCAGAAAAAGACTGAGTAGTCCATCGAGTCTGCCCCTTTTTATTTATTTATTTATTTATTTTTTATTTTTTTTTATATATTTTTTTTTTTTTACATTAACCTTGATAGAAACATAGAAAAGTGACGGCAGAAAAAGACTGAATGGTACATATAATGGTATTGCCAAGCGCATAACCACCATGAGGTGGAGGTACAATGCAGCAGTAACAAACCAATGGTACTGAGCATAAGACAGAGGATATAGCACATCACATGTTTAGATGCTGTTTCACAAGGGGATCGTTTATGAGTTGTTTACCTTTTAATAAAATACTACTGTTTTTATTCTATCCACATGGAGGGAACAGTCACATGAAGTGTAATTGCAATTTGATCCCTTTTCACACACAAGGATATCTGTATTATATTGTGGACTTCTTGGCTGCAATATGAATTTTACATTTCTGATATGCTGACCTGAACCTTTCTGTTTGGAGAATTTTTTGATAGTGTGATTATGATTTATTGAGCTGCACTGTTTTTATATATATAGATTTTAGCAAAAGCTTGCCTGGAGTTGGACAATTTTTTGACCCAAGCTATGGAGACGCACTTACAGAAGGTTTGATATTTTTTTCATTAAGGGTAATAAGCAGGACATTAAAAGAGTGTAAACTCCACGCTGGGTGTTAATAAGAAAAAATAGCAGCCAAACCATGATACCAGTTGATAAATAATAAAGAGAAAATAAGCAGCGCTCCAAATAATGCAAAAATATATAAGATTCAGTTGTACAAAGAAAATAAAAAAAAGTGTCCATGTGCAAAATAGAACTCAATCTTAAAAATGTAACACCAAAAAATTATATAGAGTCCATAAGTGCAAAACAATCCAATGAAGGAATGATCCATGCATAGTGAAAGTATCCGCCGTCAGCAACACCCTCACATTCAGGCTTCTTACGAAATGTCCAGGACCAAAAATTATGGTCAAACAAGCAGCAGCAAGTTTATCCAGGAGGGTAACCGTCACATGGATCACAGATCGCATAGAGGAGACACAAAGTAAAAAACAAGGAAAATTCCCATAGTGAAGCCCATCATGATATAGTATAATTTTAAAAAAATGGCTACAATTACCTTCATACAAAACATAGACAGATATTGTTTTGTATAATAAAAGAGCAGCAGGCTGTCAGCTTTGAACACTACCATTGGTTAGTGGTTGGACATGTGTGATGTTGTCACTTGTAGGCCACTCCATGATGCATTTTGTCATCAACAAGACGTCTTCAAAGGATGGGCCGAGCAACAAACATTACGCTTTGAGGAGAATATATAGTACCTATGCCTGCTCTGAAACAAATAAACATTAATTACAAGTGAGCACACCTGAAACGAACAAGGTGCGCCCTTTCAAAAGAGAGAAAACACTTACTAATGACACGCTGGCAACAGCGGCATCCTGTGGAGAAAAAATGAAACTGCTTAAATAAAGCCTGCAAGCTGTTATATCTAAAAACAGCAAATAATACAGAAAATTCATCATAAATATAATATAAATACAGACACATTTTAAAAAAAATGTCCTAGGTGTACCTGGCATACAAATTCAATAAAAACACAATAAAAAAAGAAATAAAAATTGGAGGACAACATTTAAAAAAAATCATGGACATGGAAATGGCAAAAAATTGACCAGTTTAAGGAAAGTCTAACCTCTGGAAGAGTGGAGCAATGTATCATTATTAATATTGTTCAAGCCGAATGGGACATAAGATTTAAAGTGTAAATCCACTGGTTCTCAAGGCTTGATATTTCCCTTTTTAGAGGAGCTGCCTCTCCAATGGGGTACAAAATGGTCAATAGCCAGAAAAGTAGTGCCATTGGGATTTCTGTTATGACACCTGTCATACTGCTTAGAGACACTATGAACAGGAAAACCAGCCCTGATATTTTTAATGTGTTCTTTTAGTCTGGTCTGTAACTTTCTTACAGTTCTCCATATATATTGCTACCCGCATGGGCAAATGATCATGTACACTACACACTTGGTGTTACATGTCATAAAGGCATCAATATTATATTCCCTTTTAGTTTGATTAGACATAAAGGAGGTAATTTTTCTGCCCTAAAAATGATTAATCCTATAAACTTCACAGCTTTTACATAGATAGAAGCCTTTAAAATTCTGTAGAAAACTGCACTAACAGTTTGTTTCAGACATGCATAGATACTATATATTCTCCTCAAAGAGTGATATTCATCACTCGGCCCATCCTCCAAAGAAGTCTTGTTCATGGCGAAATGCATCAGAAAGTGGCCTACCAGTGCCAACATCATGCACACCTGACCGCTAACCAACCATGATGAATTTTCTGTATTATTTGGTGTTTTTAGATATAGCAGCTTGCAGGCTTTATTTGAGCAGTTTAATTTTTTCTCCATGGGATGCCGCTGTTGCCAGCGTGTCATTAGTAAGTGTTTTCTCTCTTTTGAAAGGGCGCACCTTGTTCGTTTCAGGTGTGCTCACTTGTAATTAATGTTTATTTGTTTCAGAGCAGGCATAGGTACTATATATTCTCCTCAAAGCGTAATGTTTGTTGCTCGGCCCATCCTTTGAAGACGTCTTGTTGATGACAAAATGCATCATGGAGTGGCCTACAAGTGACAACATCACACATGTCCAACCACTAACCAATGGTAGTGTTCGAAGCTGACAGCCTGCTGCTCTTTAATTATACAAAGCAATAGCTGTCTATATTTTGTATGGAGGTAATTGCAGCCATTTTTTTTAAATGAAACTCTTTTATATCGTGGTGGGTGATCTGTGATCCATGTAATGATTAGCCTCCTGGATAAATTTGCTGCTGCTTCTTTGGCCATTATAATTTCTGGTCCTGGACATCTCATAAGAAGCCTGAGTGTGAGGGTGTTGCTGGGGATGGATACTTTCACTCTGCATGGATCATTCCTTCATTGTATTATTTTGCACTTATGGACTGCTCATAATTTTTTGGTGTTACATTTTTAAAATTGAGCTCTATTTTGCACATGGACACTTTTATTTTATTTGTACAACTGAATCTTATATATTTTTTGCATTATTTGGTGAGCTGCTTAATTTCTCTTTAATAAGCAGGACATGTTACTAAAATCTAGACTAAAATTCCAGAATACAAACTAGCAATCCAACTAAGATCCTCTCGGAATTTCAGATGTACAGTAGCTAGCAAAGCTATATTTGAGTCCGGATTTGCTGATGTCCATACGGTTTCTTTCTTCTTTCAAGAATTGTCCATTATGTTCCAGGATACTCTGCTTATTGCTTCTGAGATTGTGATGAGCACCTTTTTTTGTGTGTGGTGGACCTGTACTGTAGTATGACAATTCGGAAAGATGTTTTTCAGATAATTTATGAACTGTCAGAGAACCCAGCTCCTTTTTCAGCCCAATATGCTCTTCTGAACTCAAAACTTACATGTCCAAATGGCAGCAAAGCGGACAAATTGCTATGGTATGGAAAATGTCTTCTTAGGTGAATCTAAATCCAGGATAATTCTAATTCTTTCTTCCCACAGGATTTGACGAGGACCTCCTGCCTCCTGAGGAACCAAGTGGGCCTGTCCACCATTTACATTCACTCCTACCCCTAATCATTGCTTTTTACTTATTTTTATTTTTCAGTCTCCCCCTCCCCATTCCATACTTCCTGAGGTCACAGTTACAGCCCCCACTAGATTATTTCCTTTGATCCGAGAGTGCCAGGGGACATCAGTCTCCCTGGTTGGCGTCTATAATACTGGCACTCCAGAGATGTATATATGTGCCTCGACTGGGATCATTCGCAGATGCGTCTGACGTCACCCAGCCTGAACACCGTCACACCGACATGTGCACGCGCAGCCGACATGAACACCTAGGACCTCACTCAGCCGAGTACATGTGCGGGGCGGCCGCACATGTAACTAAGCCCATGGAGATGCCTGGCACAGAGAGCCCCTAGTGGTGACTGGGGAACGCACACCCATTCTATCATGGCAACAAGCGATGGAGGGGGAACATAACAGGCTCCAAAAGAGACTGAAATGTGTAGTGAAAAGAAAGGAGGCGACCTAAGGGAATGTGAAAAAAGGGAGAGAATAAACAGGTCCGGATGACCCGGAATAGAGAACAGCTGAGGCCTCCCAAAGCACTGTGAATGCTAGTAACAAACATGTATCCAATGATATATTTACATAACATAAAATCAATTTCAACTACATGTACAATTCATAAGGTTAAAATGTTCACTTATTGAATATGATTGAATATATAGGTTATTTATTAGAACCATATAATCCTTTTGACCCCTATCCCTGACAGGCTCCTGTAGCTGTCCCCATACTGCCACCTGTTATATGCATTCTGTTTGTGGAAATTACAACTTGAACATTTCCAGGATCCCAATTGTACTGCTAGAAACAACAGTTCTAGGTTCTACCCCTAGTATATATAAAGGATAATATATTTTATAGAAAAGACCTATATGATAAAACCTCATTGATGCCTGGGGCCTTGGTGGCCTCCAGCCTCTCAATCCAAAGGGTTTCTTTTTGTAAGATATGTTTATCCCAGTTGCTGCCATGTGGGTCCTCTGGTATCACCTCCAGTACAGTGAACTGCACATAGGAGGTGTCAAACCGATGGTAGAGACCCAGGTGGTGGCTGACCCGGGTTATCATTTTGCCGAACTGGGAGTAGTAGACATGGTCGATTATTCTCTGTCTTAGTTGGCGTATAGTTTTGGCCATGTAGTAGGCTCCACATTTACAGTACATGTCATCCTGTATACCACTCCTCGTGTCTCACAGTTGGCCTGAAAATGGGTTACAAACTGGTCCCCATTCGGTAATCTGAAATATGTTCCGGTTTTGACCCAGGGGCACTAAGTATATTGTCCACATCTCAAAACCCCTTGAGAGGTGGATCTAGTGTGTTTGATAGGATCATATCCACTGGCCGTAACCTGATTGATGATCGACCTGGTCCTATGGAACACAATTTCTGGTATAGCCTTGACATATTTAGTGAGGGTAATGTCTTCCGTGAGTAGATATCAGTGTCTATGTAGGCTATCTCGTAATTTTAGATATTGGGCTGAGTACCTAGGGGGGCTCGTGTCCAGTACAGGAACGTTGTTCTATCTTGCTCTATTGTAGGCTTTACGCAATATCGTTTTACTATACCCTTGCTGCAACAGTCGATCTTTTAATTCTCTTGCCTGTATTTTGAAGTCTTAATCATTCGCCCTATATAAAGTATAGCACAACCGTCAGCCTATCACAACTCCCAGATGAAGTCATGTGGGCATGATGAAACTAGTAGGATGGATTGGAGCATCTAACGGACTCAGGAAGGACTGTTAGGAGAACTGCGCTGTAAAGGCATAGCTTACAACCGGGACTGCAGAACGGGGGGCACGTGGCACCACAAGGTGGCCAGCACAGCAATTCTCAGAAGAGGCCTGTCCATGCACATTGGTGCCCAACGATGCCAGGGAGCGTGTGTATGCGCATGCACGCGCGGGAGCACACATGTGCGCAAATCCCGTCATCAAATAAGCCATTTAAACCTTGCTGGTGCACTAGATTGGTGCTGTCTGATCTACAGCGTTACCCGTGATACCCGCTGTCTGCTACCTGTTCCTGATTTGTTATCTGACCCAGCTTGCCCTGACACTTCCGCTATTTGCCTGCACCTGACCCCACCTCATCCTGACCACTCTTCTGCCTGCTCCTCTGTACCTTGTTGCCAGCCTGTTGCCAAACCGGCCTGTACCTGACTCTGCTCCAGTGCCTGTGTCCATCCAGATTCAGTAGCTTCCATCTCAGCAAGCCAACTGCAGTCAACCCGGACTGCTTCTACCCGGCTGCACCTTCAGCTCCTGCTGACCAGATATACCCTCAGTGATCCTGTCGACCACCTGCTGGCGGATGCTATAGGACTTCCACAGGCACTCATACTTCACTGTGCTCCTATGGCCGCTGTCTCACTCCCAGCAGTCCTTCGAACCGGAGTCATAGGAGAGGCCACCCCCTGTCATCAGGCTCACTACCTGGTACCTAACACCAGGAATACCGCTGTTAAACATGATTATATCAGGCATGATTTCTTCTTTGTGAGTGTTCATTTGTTATGTGGTTATAAATACATTTTTAAAAGAACGATAAAGCACTATGTCAGCTCTATTGCTTTCACATGTAATCATTTGGAGCTCATGGAAACCTGTCAAAAGGAACAAGGTGTGGAGGAGTTTGATCCCTTGCAGCAAAGTGTGTAAAACTAAGGATGCAGCAGGATACCTATATAATCCAAAGGCGCATATATTACGCCCACAACAAGTGGAGGTCCACGCTAGAGTTGAGCGAACCCAGACTGTAAAGTTCAGGTTCGTACCGGACTTTGGGGTGTCCGTGCCCCGAACCCGGACATTTGAGAAAAAGTCTGGGTTCGGGTTCGGTATTTGGGTATTTTTCGTGCCTTTTCTATAGCTGCAGGGCAGCCAATCAACTAGCGTTTCACTCGTTTGCACTTAGAAGCCAACACAGCCATGCCTACTAATGGGATGGCTGTGATTGACCAGTGCATCATGTGACCCAGACTATTTTTGGCGCCTGTTGAATAGCTGTAGGGCAGCCAATCAACAAGCGTTTCACTTGTTTGCCCTTAGGAGCCATCACAGCCATGCCTACTGATGGCATGTCTATGATTGGCTAGTGCATCATGTGACCCAGCCTCTATATGAGCTGGAGTCACATAGTGCCGTGTGTCACATGCTATCAGGCTAGTGTAGGGAGAAGATGCTACCTCCGCTGTGAGGGATAGATTACTGTACTTATATCATCTCATCATGCATACAGATAGGTTCCTGGCGGTGCTGTGAGGAGAAAAATTAGCGTTCTAAAACCATCTGACACTGGAGTAGGTAAAGTTTCCTAATTCTTTGAGGGAAAGATTAGCGCTCTAATATCATCTCATCCTGCATTACAGACAGGTTCCTTGAAGGTGCTGTGAGGTGAAATATTAGCGTTCTAAAACCATCTGATACTGGAGTAGGTACAGTTTCCTGGTGCTGTGAGGGACAGATTATTGATCTAAAATCATCTCATACTTTTATAGGGAGAGGTTCCTGCTGCTGGTGTGAGGGATAGATTACCGTTATAAAATCATCTCATATTGGTGTAGGGAGAGGTTCTTGCTGCTGGTGTGAGGGACAGATTATTGTTCTAAAATCATCTCAAACTGCTATAGGGAAAGGTTTCTGCTGCTGGTGTGAGGGACAGATTAGTGTTCTAAAATAATCTCATACTGCTATAGGGAGAGGTTCCTGCTGCTGGTTTGAGGGACAAATTAGTGTACTAAAAATATCTCATACTGCTATAGGGAGAGGTTCCTGCTGCTGCTGTGAGAGACAGATCATTGTTCTAAAATCATCTCATACTGGTATAGGGAGAGGTTCCTGCTACTGGTGTGAGGGACAGATTAGTGGTCTAAAATCATCTCATACTGCTATAGGGAGAGGTTCCTGCTGCTGCTGTGAGGGATAGATTATTGTTCTAAAATCATCTCATACTGATATAGGGAGAGGTTCCTTCCTGGTGCAGCTGTGAGGGACAGATTAATGTTCTAAAATCATCTCATACTGCTATAGGGAGAGGTTCCCGCTGCTGGTGTGAGGGACAGATTAGTGTTCTAAAATAATCTCATACTACTATAGGGAGAGGTTCCTGCTGCTGGTTTGAGGGACAGATTAGTGTTCTAAAATCATCTCATACTGCTATAGGGAGAGGCTCTTGCTGCTGGTGTGAGGAGCAGATTAGTGTTCTAAAATCATCTCATACTGCTATAGGGAGAGGTTCCTGTTGCTGCTGTGAGGAATAAATTATTGTTCTAAAATCATCACATGGAGTAGGTAAAGTTTCCTAGTGCTTTGAGGGAAAGATTAGCGCTCTAATATCATCTCATCCTGCATTACAGACAGGTTCCTGGCGGTGCTGTGAGGTGAAATATTAGCGTTCTAAAACCATCTGATACTGGAGTAGGTACAGTTACCTGGTGCTGTGAGGGACAGATTATTGATCTAAAATCATCTCATACTGCTATAGGGAGAGGTTCCTGCTGTTGGTGTGAGGGACAGATTAGTGTTCTAAAATCATCTCATACTGCTATAGGGAGAGGCTCCTGCTGTTTCTGTGTGGGATAGATTATTGTTCTAAAATCAACTCATACTGCTATAGGGAGAGGTTACTGCTGCTGCTGTGAGGGACAGATTACTGTTCTAAAATCATGTCATACTGCTATAGGGAGAGGTTCCTGCTGCTGTGAGTGACAGATTATTGTTCAAAAATCATCTCTTACTGGTATAGGGAAAGGCTCCTGCTGCTGGTGTAAGGGATAGATTATTGTTCTAAAATCATCTCATACTGCTATAGGGAGAGGTTCCTGCTGCTGCTGTGAGAGACAGATTATTGTTCTAAAATCATATCATGCTGCTATAGGTAAAGGTTCCTGCTGCTGCTGTGAGGGATAGGTTATTGTTCTAAAATCATCTTATTCTGCTATAGGAAGAGGTTCTTGCTGCTGCTGTGAGGGACAACTTATTGTTCTAAAATCATCTCATACTGGTATAGGGAGAGGTTCCTGCTGCTTGTGTTAGGGACAGATTAGTGTTCTAAAATCATCTCATACTGCTATTGAGAGAAGTTAATGCTGCTGCTGTGCGGGACAGATTATTGTTCTAAAATTATCTCATACTGTTATAGGGAGAGTTTCCTGCTGCTTTTGTGAAGGACAGATTAGTATTCTAAAATCATCTCATACTGCTATATTGAGAGGTCCCTGCTGCTGCTGTTAGGGACAGATTATTGTTCTAAAATAATCTCATAATGGTATAGAGAGAGTTTCCGGCTGCTAGTGTGAGTGACAGATTAGTGTTCTAAAATCATCTCATACTGCTATAGGGAGAGGTTCCTGCTGCTGGTGTGAGGGATATATTATTGTTCTAAAATCATCTAATACTGGTATAGGGAAAGATTCCTGCTGCTGGTGTGAGGGATAGATTATTGTTCTAAAATCATCTCATACTGGTGTAGGGAGAGGTTCCTGCTGCTGCTGTGAGGGACAGATTAGTGTCCTAAAATAAGTTCATACTGCTATTGGGAGAGGTTCCTGCTGCTGTTGTGAGTGACAGATTAGTGTTCCAAAATCATCTCATACTGCTATAGGGAGAGGCTCCTACTGTTGCTGTGTGGGATAGATTATTGTTCTAAAATCAACTCATACTGCTATAGGGAGAGGTTACTGCTGCTGCTGTGAGGGACAGATTACTGTTCTAAAATCATGTCATACTGCTGTAGGGAGAGGTTCCTGCTGCTGTGAGTGACAGATTATTGTTCAAAAATCATCTCCTACTGGTATAGGGAGAGGTTCCTGCTGCTGGTGTGAGGGATATATTATTGTTCTAAAAATATTTCTTAATGCTATAGGGAGAGGTTCCTGCTGCTGCTGCTTTGAGGGACAGATTATTGTTCTAAAATCATCTCATACTGATATAGGGAGAGTTTCCAGCTGCTGCTGTGAGGGACAGAAACCTGTTCTGAAATCACCTCATACTGCTACAGGGAAAGGTTCCCGCTGCTGTTGTGAGGCACAGATTATTGTTCTAAAAGCATCTCATACTGGTATAGAGGGAGGTTCCTGCTGTTGGTGTAAGGGACAGATAAGTGTTCTAAAATCATCTCATACTGCTATAGGGAGAGGTTCCTGCTGCTTGTGTGAGGGACAGATTAGTGGTCTAAAATCATCTCATAATGCTATAGGGAGAGGTTCCTGCTGCTGCTGTGAGGGACAGATTATTGTTCTAAAATCATCTAATACTGGTAGAGGGAGAGGTTCCTGCTGCTGGTGTGAGGGATAGATTAGTATTCTAAAATCATCAAATACCGCTATAGGGAGAGGTTCCTGCTGCTGGTGTGAGGGACAGATTAGTGTTCTAAAATCATCTCATACTGCTTTAGTGAGAGGTACCTGCTGCTGTCATGAGGGATAGATTATTGTTCTAAAATCATCTCATACTGCTATAGGGAGAGGTTCCTTCCTGGTGCTGCTGTGAGGAACAGATTAATGTTCTAAAATCATCTCATACTGCTATAGGGAGAGGTTCCTGCTGCTGGTGTGAGGGACAGATTCGTGTTCTAAAATCATCTCTTACTGCTATAGGGAGATGTTCCTGCTGCTGGTGTGAGGGACAGTTTAGTGTTCTAAAATAATGTCATACTGCTATAGGGGGAGGTTTCTGCTGCTGGTTTGAGGGACAGATTAGTGTTCTAAAATCATCTCCTAGTGCTATAGGGAGAGGTCCCTGCTGCTGCTGTGAGGGATAGATTATTGTTCTAAAAACATCTCATACTGCTTTAGGAAGAGGTTACTGCTGCTGCCACGGGGGACAGATTATTGTTCTAAAATCATCTCATACTGCTATAGGGAGAGGTCCCTTCCTGGTGCTGCTATGAGGGACAGATTTATGTTCTAAAATCATCTGATGCTGCTATAGGGAGAGGTTCCTGCTGCTACTGTGAGGGACAGATTATTGTTCTAAAATCATCTCATACTGGTATAGGGAGAGGTTCCTGCTGCTGGTGTGAGGGACAGATTAGTGTTCTAAAATAGTATCATACTGCTATAGGGAGAGGCTCCTGCTGCTGCTGTGAGGGACAGATTAATGTTCCAAAATCATCTCATACTGCTATAGGGAGATGTTCCTGCTGCTGGTGTGAGGGACAGATTAGTGTTCTAAAACAATCTCATACTGCTATAGAGAGAGGTTCCTGCTGCTGGTTGAGGAAGAGATTAATGTTCTAAAATCATCTCATACTGCTATAGTGAGAGGTTCCTGCTGCTGCTGTGAGGGACAGATTATTGTTCTAAAATCATCTCATACTGGTATAGGGTGAGGTTCCTGCTGCTGGTGTGAGGGACAGATTTGTGTTCTAAAATCATCTCATACTGCTATAGGGAGAGGTTCCTGCTGTTGGTGTGAGGGATAGATTATTGTTCTAAAATCATCTCATACTTCTATAGGGAGAGGTTCATGCTGCTGGTGTGAGGGACAGGTTAGTGTTCTAAAATCATCTCATACTGCTATAGGGAAAGGTTCCTGCTGCTGGTGTAAGGGATAGATTATTGTTCTAAAATCATCTCATACTGCTATAGGGAGAGGTTCCTGCTGCTGGTGTGAGGGACAGATTAGTGTTCTAAAATCATCTCATACTGCTATAGGGAGATGTTCCTGCTGCTGGTGTGAGGGACAGTTTAGTGTTCTAAAATAATGTCATACTGCTATAGGGAGAGGTTGCTGCTGCTGGTTTGAGGGACAGATTAGTGTTCTAAAATCATCTCCTAGTGCTATAGGGAGAGGCCCCTGCTGCTGCTTTGAGGGATAGATTATTGTTCTAAAATCATCTCATACTGCTTTAGGGAGAGGTTACTGCTGCTGCCACGAGGGACAGATTATTGTTCTAAAATCATCTCATACTGCTATAGGGAGAGGTTCCTTCCTGGTGCTGCAGTGAGGGACAGATTAATGTTCTAAAATCAACTCTTACTGCTACAGGGAGAGGTTCCCGCTGCTACTGTGAGGGACAAATTATTGCTCTAAAATCATTCTCATACTGCTATAGGGAGAGGTTCCTGCTGCTGGTGTGAGGGACAGATTAGTGTTCTAAAATAATGTCATACTGCTATAGGGAGAGGTTTCTGCTGCTGGTTTGAGGGACAGATTAGTGTTCTAAAATCATGTCCTAGTGCTATAGGGAGAGGTCCCTGCTGCTGCTGTGAGGGATAGATTATTGTTCTAAGAACATCTCATACTGCTTTAGGAAGAGGTTACTGCTGCTGCCACGGGGGACAGATTATTGTTCTAAAATCATCTCATACTGCTATAGGGAGAGGTCCCTTCCAGGTGCTGCTGTGAGGGACAGATTAATGTTCTAAAATCATCTGATGCTGCTATAGGGAGAGGTTCCCGCTGCTACTGTGAGGGACAGATTATTGTTCTAAAATCATCTCATACTGGTATAGGGAGAGGTTCCTGCTGCTGGTGTGAGGGACAGATTAGTGTTCTAAAATAGTATCATACAGCTATAGGGAGAGGCTCCTGCTGCTGCTGTGAGGGACAGATTAATGTTCTAAAATCATCTCATACTGCTATAGGGAGAGGTTCCTGCTGCAGGTGTGAGGGACAGATTAGTGTTCTAAAACAATCTCATACTGCTATAGAGAGAGGTTCCTGCTGCTGGTTGAGGAAGAGATTAGTGTTCTAAAATCATCTCATACTGGTATAGGGTGAGGTTCCTGCTGCTGGTGTGAGGGACAGATTAGTGTTCTAAAATCATCTCATACTGCTATAGGGAGATGTTCCTGCTGTTGGTGTGAGGGATAGATTATTGTTCTAAAATCATCTCATACTGCTATAGGGAGAGGTTCCTACTGCTGCTGTGAGGGACAGAGTATTGTTCTAAAACCATCTCATTCTGCTATAGGGAGAGGTTCCGGCTGCTGCTGTGAGGTACAGATTAGTGTTCTAAAATCATCTCATACTTCTATAGGGAGAGGTTCATGCTGCTGGTGTGAGGGACAGGTTAGTGTTCTAAAATCATCTCATCCTGCTATAGGGAAAGGTTCCTGCTGCTGGTGTAAGGGATGGATTATTGTTCTAAAATCATCTCATACTGCTATAGGGAGAGGTTCCTGCTTCTGATGTGAAGGACAGATTACTGTTCTAAAATCATATCATACTGCTATATGGAGAGGTTCCTGCTGCTTCTGTGAGGGATAGGTTATTTTTCTAAAATCATCTCATTCTGCTATAGGAAGAGGTTCTTGCTGCTGCTGTGAGGGGCAGCTTATTGTTCTAAAATCATCTCATAATGGTATAGGGAGAGGTTCCTGCTGCTGGTGTGAGGGACAGATTAGTGTTCTAAAATCATCTCATACTGATTTTGGGAGAAGTTTATGCTGCTGCGGTGCGGGACAGATAATTGTTCTAAAATCATCTCATACTAGTATAGGGAGAGGTTCCTGCTGCTTTTGTGAGAGACAGATTAGTGTTCTAAAATCATCTCATAAAGCTATAGGGAGAGGTTCATGCTGCTGGTGTGAGGGAAAGATTAGTATTCTAAAATCATCTCATACTGCTATAGTGAGAGTTCCCTGCTGCTGCTGTGAGGGACAAATTATTGTTCTAAAATAATCTCATACTGGTATAGAGAGAGGTTCCTGCTGCTGGTGTGAGGAGCAGATTAATGTTCTAAAATCATCTCATACTGCTATAGGGAGAGGTTCCTGCTGCTGTTGTGAGTGACAGATTTGTGTTCTATAATAATCTCATACTGCTAAAGGGAGAGGTTCTTGCTGCTGCTGTGAGGGACAGATTATTGTTCTAAAATCATCTCATACTGGTATAGGGAAAGGTTCCTGCTGCTGGTGTAAGGGATAGATTATTGTTCTAAAATCATCTCATACTGCTATAGGGAGAGGTCCCTGCTACTGATGTGAGGGACAGATTACTGTTCTAAAATCATATCATACTGCTATATGGAGAGGTTCCTGCTGCTTCTGTGAGGGATAGGTTATTGTTCTAAAATCATCTCATTCTGCTATAGGAAGAGGTTCTTGCTGCTGCTGTGAGGGGCAGCTTATTGTTCTAAAATCACCTCATAATGGTATAGGGAGAGGTTCCTGCTGCTGGTGTGAGGGACAGATTAATGTTCTAAAATCATCTCATACTGATATTGGGAGAAGTTTATGCTGCTGCAGTGCGGGACAGATAATTGTTCTAAAATCATCTCATACTAGTATAGGGAGAGGTTCCTGCTGCTTTTGTGAGAGACAGATTAGTGTTCTAAAATCATCTCATAAAGCTATAGGGAGAGGTTCATGCTGCTGGTGTGAGGGAAAGATTAGTATTCTAAAATCATCTCATACTGCTATAGTGAGAGGTCCCTGCTGCTGCTGTGAGGGACAAATTATTGTTCTAAAATAATCTCATACTGGTATAGAGAGAGGTTCCTGCTGCTCGTGTGAGGGGCAGATTAATGTTCTAAAATCATCTCATACTGCTATAGGGAGAGGTTCCTGCTGCTGTTGTGAGTGACAGATTTGTGTTCTATAATAATCTCATACTGCTATAGGGAGAGGTTCTTGCTGCTGCTGTGAGGGACAGATTATTGTTATAAAATCATCTCATACT
>BLSH010459826.1:0-32760 GCA_018402905.1 Glandirana rugosa | reverse complement strand
GAAGTGGAAGTTGTACCCGTATGTAGTAGATGGACTTAACGCCAATATAACCTGGTTACTGAGTTAAGTAGTGTACATACAGATGAGACGAAGGTACCGGTCCTGTACTATGCTCGTCTAAGACGCCAAGTACGTGAAGTCACTGTTAGGTGAGCTAGCAGGTATACCTCTGGGACTTAAACTGGCCGAGATGTTTTAAGCCAGGGAGTATTTGGTGAAGTTGGTCTGCAAAGCGTCGTGTAAAATAAGGGTTGGTTCAACACACGTACCTGCTCAGTAACTAATTTAAACGACCGGCAGAACAAAAGTTTGTCATGCAGGGGTTGTTCGCACGGTCAACATATTCGACACTCCCCATGTAGTCTGGGTATCCTTCCGGCTCTATGCGGCTATCTAGGCCCTCATAAACCATAAAACTACATGTATAGCCTGTGGCCCTGTCACAGAGCTTATACAACTGGCACGCTTGTTGGGGACGTACTGTTTGAAAACAAGACGGCCAGCAAATTTAATCAATGACTCGTCCATGCACACAACTTGGTTGGGAATAAAATGTGCTGCGAAACGTCTGGTTGAAGTGGTTTATGAGGGACCGAATTTTGTAGAGCCGGTCAAATTCAGGGTCTCCATATGGACGATCGAGTGGATTGTCACTGAAGTGCATGAACCGCAGAATCTGCTCGTATCATGTCCTGGCCATGGAAGCAGAGTAGACATACATGTGATGAATTGAGTCATTGGTCCAATATAACCGCAATTCAGGTAGATGATGTATGCCCATGTTGAAGGTGAAGCCCAGAAAGGTCTTAAATTCGGAAACCGTAATTGGTTTCCAAGTTCTGGCAAGTGACAAATAGGGATTAGCGGCGATATATTGACCAGCATATAAATTGCTTTGGTCCACAATAGATCTATAGAGATCTTTGGTGAAATACAGCGAAAAAAAATCAATGGCCCTAAAATCAACTGTATTCACCTGAATTCCAGGTTGGGCAGTGAATGGGGGAAATACGGGCGCTGCATCAGTAGTGGGTTGCCAATCAGGGTTTGCAAGCGTGTGAGGAAGAGCACTATGGGCTCTGCGGGCCTGTGTTCTTCGTCTTCATGGCTCCGGGACATTACTCGTGCTAGCCACACCAGCTTGAATTGCACTTATGGGACTCGCCACGTCACCAAGTGTTACTGCAGTGCTCGTTGTATGACCAGGATGTACTAGGCCGCTGGTGCTTGCCAGGTCACCAGAAGGGGTAGCAGCACTAGTACTGGGTCTCTGCTCCATACAAGAGCCCTGCGGTTCTTGCACCTCAGTGACAGCTAAACGGGATCTGGTACGCCTGACCTTAGCAGGGACCACCCAATCATCAGAACTATCTATCATGGAGCCGCTGTCTAATATCAACCCGATTGGTGAGTCTGAATCTGACAGTGAGTCTTCCCCATCACTCTCATCTGTCATACTCACAATCGCGTAGGCCTCTTCACCAGTGTACCTCGGATAAGACATGGCCTCTAAATTTATAGGTACACTAGTGAGACTCACAGGCAAAAAAGTGCACCTGGTTGTCAGAGCCTGTGTCAAGTCGCCACCAAATTCACTGTCAGAATTCGCAGGGATCGGGCGTGATCTCTGTGAAGGCTGCAGATATGTGTTCTGTGAGTGGTAAGTGACAGCGATATATTGATCCTGCACTTGGGTGCGCTGACCCTAACGCACGCTAAAACCTAACTGGGCTCACCGCCGGGCAATCGAGGGTTAAAACCTATAAAAGGTATATAAAATAATATACGGCGGGTAATCGGATGGGGAAAAAAACTAGCTAGCTAGCGTCACCCGTGACACTTATACGGTGATCACAGGTGACGGGGCAATCAAGGGGTTAAAACCTTTATTGGGGGGCAGGGGGGGTATTTACACCTAACTAGGCCTAATACTATCTACCCTAACACTGATTTAGTATCACAAGGGTCACAAGTACAGCGATCGGTAAAAATCAGATCGCTGCCCTATGACACTGTGACAGGGAGTGAAGGGGTTAACTGGGGGGCAATCGGGGTGATCAAAGGGTTAAATTTGCCTATGTGTACTGGTGTTAGTGTGCTGTTTGTGCAACTTACGTTTTTAGATGTCTCGCTCTCCTCTCTGCAACGGAAAAGAAAGATGACATCACTTCCCCTACCTGTGTTGACATTTCACAGGTAGGGGAAGAAATCCCATTCGCTGGACGATCAACATGAATAGACCAAAATCCATTGGTCTATTCATGTTGACTGAACGGTCCGGCAATGAATGGGACCGCCGCGGCCGCGCTGGAGGGTGCGCGCCCCCTAGCTGTGCACGCGATCGCCGCCTATTTACGCCGATTCGCACACAGCAGCCCGACTGCCGCCGTGAAAACACTGCGCGCGGTCGGGAACTGGTTAATCTCCATTGGGGTTTTTATTTTTTGCGCTATAAATGGAAAAAGACCAAAAAATTTGTATAAATTTATTTTTCTTTGTTTCTGTTATAAAATTTTGCAAATTAGTAATTTTTTTTCTTCATAAATTTTGGCCAAAATTTATACTGATACATATCTTTGGTAAAAAATAACCCAAATTAGTGCAATATTATTTGGTCTTTGTGAAAGTTATAGAGTCTACAAGCTATGGTGCCAATCACTGAAAATTGATCACACCTGGTGTACTGATGGCCTATTTCTTGAGACCTTAGCAAGCCAGGAAAGTACAAATACCCCCATGACCCCTTTTTGGAAAGTAAGAGGCATGGCGAGTTTTTTGACATTGTAATTTTTGCAAAATGAAGATTTTTTTCAGTTTTCTTTTCACAAAATTTTCATATTAATAAGTTATTTCTCACACCCAGCATATGCATACCACAAATTACACCCCAAAACACATTCTACTATTCCTGAGTATGGCGATACCACATGTGTGGGACATTTTCCCAACCTGGCCACATACAGAGGCCCAGCATGCAGGGAGCACCGTCAGGTATTCTAGGAGCATAAATTACACATCTCATTTCTTGACTACCTCTTGCACTTTTGAAGGCCCTGGAGCACAAGGACAATGGAAATGCCCAAAAAATGACCCCATTTTGGAAGGCAAACACCCAAAAGTATATTGTAGGTATGATGAGTCTTTTGAACATGTCATTTTTTTTTTTCCACAAAATGTGAAAAGAAAAGGAAAACACATTTTTTTTTTTTTTTTTTACACAAAGTTGTCCATTTATACAATATTTCTAACACACAGCATGTACATAGCAAAAATGACAACCCAAAATATATTCTACTTGTCCTGAGTATGGCGATAGCACATGTGTAGGACTTTTACACAGCCTGACCACATGCAGGGAGCACCAACAGGTGTTCTAGGGGCATAAATTTCAAATCTAATTTGACTGCCTATTACACTATTGTGTGGCACTGTAGTGGCATGGATGTGTCACGGATGAGAACTGATGTGGTATGGATGAGCATGAATAAGGCATAAATGAGCACGGATGGGGTAGATGAGCCGTGGATGGGCATGACTGAGCACAGATGCATGGGTGAGCATGCATGGATGGGTGAGCACAGATGGATGGCAGAGCATGGATGCATGGGTGAGCACGGATGCATGGTTGAACACGTATGCATGCATGGATGGGTGAGCACGGTTACATGGGTGAGCATGCATGCATGGGTGAGAACAGATGCATGGGTGAGCACGGATACATGGGTAAGGACAAATGCGGCTGTATGGGTGAGCATGAATGAATAGGTGACGGATGATGCTGAATGGGTGAGCAGCAACCATTTACCGCGATCCATGATGCTCCGGGTATCACGAACCCAGCGGCCACGGACACTCCCGGGTGCGCAATTCTGGGAGGATGTTATAGTATGCCCTCCCAGAACAATTGATCCACCTTGTGGCCGTGTTTCTACATGAAACGGCCTGCAAGTGGCTAAGGACTGGTAGGATTTCCCACGTTAGGACCAGAGCACTTTTTGTGATTTGGCACTACGTTGCTTTAACTGACAATTGCATGATCGTGCGACGTACCCAAACAAAATTTGCATCCTTTTTTCCCACAAATAGAACTTTCTTTTGGTGGTATTTGATCACCTCTGCGTCATTTCTGATCACCGCTATAAACAAAAAAAGAGTGAAAATGATAAAAAAAAATTCATCGGTTTTGGCCGATTTTAGGTTCTTATATTTTTGGTAAAAAAAAAAAACCCCGCTATCGTTTACAAACCATGAGAATTAATTTCTGGTGTTTTATTTTTATTTTTTACTAGTAATGGCGGCGATCTGCAATTTTTATCGGGACTGCAATATTCCACTGATTACTGTATAAATGTCATTGGCAGGGAAAGGGTAAACCTGCAGGGGGTGATCTAGGGGTTAACTGTGTACCCTAGGCATGTTCTAACTGTGAGGGGCTGGGCTGCCAGGGGCATAAGAGATCTAACTGATCCCAGTGACAGGAATTAGTAGATCTCTTACATGCTGCCTGGCAGAGCGGGGAACCGCTGTGTTTACGGCATGTCCCCGTTTTTCTTCTCTGCCAGGCAATCGCGGCTCGCCGGCAGAGATCGAGTCTGCCCAAGCCGGGGCCACACTTCTGTAGAGTGCTGCAGGCACTACTACTGGCACTTACTCTATTTCATGAAACCAGATACATTCAGTACATACTGTAGCGTAATTTTGAACCATCCTCACATTGCTTTGTTAGTTCTAATAAATATAAATACATTAAAATTGCATTAAAAATACAATAAAAATAACATTACATTCACCCCATCTAATACTTTATTTCTGATAACTAGCCCCACTTTGTCGTCAGAAATTGAAACTGCAGCCCTATATCTTCACTATCAATTCCATAGCAATTATTTAAAACACAAATTATAACATTTTGAATGCTTCAAAAAAACAAACTAAAAATCCGCTATGAAACAGTTAATATCCAATTCTATATTCAGTTCATTCAGGAGTAGGCAATTTAATGTATATATCCAGTATGTTTAGTTTCTGCAAATTTCTCTAGTTTCATTAAAACCTCCAGTGTTCAGACACTATTGATTCCCCAAAACTTCAATTTTGATGGGTCTCTGAACATAATGAAATTCACTAATCTTCCTTGTAACATTCTCTGTATACTTTCACATTTTACACTTTCTACAGGAAAAGAAACCTTTTATGTCAAACATGAAGCCACCTTTTTTTACACAAAAGTGAAGTATCTAACCAACTTATTTTTCAGATTAGATGCCCTATGGTAGATAAATTGTGTTTTTTTTTTTTGTGGAATGAGAGGACCCAGTAGTTTTTTTGTTTTTTTGGAATGGGCCAATAGTTTCTTACACTCCTCTAAACATCTTTCTATTGACTGTTGAAGTTTAACACCATTGCATATTCCAGACTTGTATTTGTTTCCGTCTCAACACACTCCTGTCTCTTCCGTCCACTCTTCCAATAATCTCTAGTAACTTTGTATATACATTTTTCCAGCCTCTAGATCATATGCCTTGTATATAAATTTCTTCATCATAATCTCAGACAGAATTAGGTCATCCTCAAACCTGGAGCATGTTCTCCTAATTCTTGTGTACTGCCCTTTGGGAATGTTATATACCCTTTAAAAGTCATAGCCTTTCTAGATTCTTTCGACATGTTAATAACAAAGACCCATCTAAATTGAAGTTTTGTGACATTTATTCTGACTCCAACTGTTGTAATAGTGACTTTATCTTTTGCTGAGACTTCTATGCCTGGCCTGTATAAGCAGATATAATCACCACAGACAGTCTTTATCAAATAGCTTGAACTCGCCAGACACCGATTCTTCCATAAGCGTAGATTTATTGCAAATAGGTACAGCAGACAACAAATGTGGAAGATGATTGAAAGATGGTATCTGCAAGTCAAAACATGGTAATGTGTTCCCCGGATGCTAGCAGATTGTGTGTGGCCTAGACATGTGTGGCCATCTTCTTCCCCTCATGAGACAGAGTCCACCAGGAAAAGGAAGTACAGCACAGAGTAAACCAGGAAGAGGAAATTAAGATTAGAGGGTGCACACTTAGAAAACAGAATAGGATGATGCAATATCCAAAATAACCACAAGATGGCAATATAACCAACTATATAAACATTAATATAACTATGCATAGCATTACATTTACATGAAACGTGTAACAGCACACTCCCCGTCTGGTATTGTAAATACCACTATGCTATATCATAACTGTAGTTATGCAATGCAAATAAACAATGGTGCAATTTACAGTTGTCTTGAAGACCTGAAAGACAAAAAATAACATGCATGTACATGCAACAACTAAATAAGGCATCAAGAAGTGGCACTTTCTTCTTGTGGTAGAAACTGAATCCAACAGACCCAGGTAAGCTTGTTCAGTCCCCAAAGGGCAAGAGTAAAACAAGTTCTGTGATGGGTCTGAGGAAAGTCTTTACAGTTCCGTGTCTGGCATCTTTCACCTCTACCTTACGCACCATGGGCCATTCAATTCTTCTGGCTTGCTGGTCTTTAAGCAGAACAAGGTCTCCAATTTGGAGGTTAGGGTTCAGATCAGTGGTCAAGGTCTTGACTTCAGGACCAATCTCAGGATCGTTGTCAGGATCTAGAAGAATGAAAACCTAAGGTGTAGTTTCTTCTGTATGATCCAGCAGGAGTTCAGGTTCTGTTAACCAAGAAGAAATTGTGAAGACACTTGCAGATATTGATGTGGTGGCATGATCTGCAGGATTATGCTCCGATGGAACATGATGCCATTGTTTAGGCCTTGAGGATTTTCTGATTCTTTCTACACGGTTGCTGACATAGACATAGAAGCATTTGTCCGATTGTATATGTAGCCCAAAACAACTTTGCTGCCTGTGTAGAATTTGTTGTCATCTATTTGAATGTCTAGCTCACGCAGTATGAAATCTGCAATTTCTACGGCTAGTACAGTCCCACAAAGTTCAAGCCTGGGAATTGTGTGCTCAAGCTTAGGCGCTACCTTGGCTTTGCCAAACAGAAACCCTACATGGGTTTGATTGTGAGAGTCTCTTACCTTGAGGTAGGCAGCAGCTGCAGTGGATGCGTCTGAGAAGATGTGAATCTCTTTTCTCTGACTTGCAGCAAGGGAAGCTTAAGTGTAGCAGCGTGGTATATCAATTCCATCCTAGGCATGTAGAGATTGTTTCCAGGACTTCCACTTGGAATATTTGTCTGTTGGTAACGGAGCATCCCAATCTTCAATAGTCTGATAGTTTTCTTAATAAGGATTTACCTTGTATGGTGATGGGAGCCGCAAATCCCAGTGGATCGTATAGACTGTTCACCACCGACAGAACACCACGTTTGAATGGCTTGTCTGCAGGGCTGACTTAAAAGCCTAAGGTGTCTTTAAATATGTTCCACCGTAAGGCCAGACTTCTCTGAACAGGAGACATGTCTATTCCCAGATTTAAATCTTTGAATCCTGTGGCATGATCGCCAGGCTGAAAGGCTTTCATCACATCAGCACTGTTTGAGGCAATCTTATGAAGTCTGAGGTTGGCCTCAGAAAGCATACCTTGAGTCTTTTGGAGCAGGTCTATGGCATCTTCATCTGTGGGTAAGGATTTGAATCCATCATCCACGTAGAAGTCTCTCTCAATAAAGTGTCGAGCATCTGCACTGTACTCTTTCACCATCAAGAGCAGTCCTTCGTAGACCATATGTTGCTACAGCAGGTGTGTATAGGGAATTTTATGATCATGCTGTATCACTATATATATATATATATATATATATATATATATATATATATATATATATATATATATACATACATACACATATACAGTGGCGGCTGGTGACGTATTAAGATGGTGGGGCGCCAGACCCCGCCCTTCTTTTTGACCCCTCCCACTTCTCAGAAGCCCCACCCACTATGTTCCAACCTTCTTTTTTGAAATATATATATACATACATACACATACACTCGACACATGAGACAGCATATACTGCAACAGACTGCTACGGTTTCCCTTCACTCTGTTATACAAAACACACTCAGTGATTTTTTTTTTTTTGTTTAAATGTATATATTTTGACAAATGTGGACATCCAAAAATAATGTTTTTTCAAAAAAAAAAGAAGAAAAAAGAAGGAAGGAGTCACCCAAGGGCTTTGAACAAGTTCACTTTTAACCTCTTGCTTACTGGGCACTTAAACCCCCCTCCTGCCCGGACCAATTTTCAATTTTCAGCACTGTTGCATTTTGAATAACAATTGCGCGGTCCTGCGGCGTTGCACCCAAACAAAATTTTTAGCATTTTTTTCCCACAAATAGAGCTTTCTTTTGGTGGTATTTGAACGCCTCTGCGGTCTTTATTTTTTGCTATAAACAGAGTGACGATTTTGAAAAAAGAACAATATTTTTTGCTTTTTGCTATAATACAAATACAAAAAATATATATACATAAAAAAAAATATTCATCGGGTTTGGCCGATTTATATTCTTTTACATATTTTTGGTAAAAAAAAATCGCAATCGGAATATATTGATTGGTTTGCGCAAAAGTTATTGCGTCTACAAACTATGGGAATTGATTTATGGCATTTTTATTATTTTTTTTTTACTAGTAATGGTTATGGCGGCAATCTGCGATTTTTATCAGGACTGCGATATTGCAGTGGACATGTCGGACATTTTTGACACTTTTTTGGGACCAATGACATTTATATAGCGATCAGAAATTTAAATGTCCACTCATTACTGTATAAATGTCATTGGTAGGGAAGGGGTTAGCCTGCAGGTGGCAGTGAAGGGTTTAAGTGTGTTCCCTAGGTGTGTTCTAACTGTGAGGGGGCTGGGCTGTCAGGGGCACCAGAGATTGAACTGATCCCAGGGACAGGGATGAGTAGATCTGTCATGCCCCCTTCACAGAACGGAGAACCGCTGTGTTTACATCAGCAGTTCCCCGTTCTGCCGCTCTGACAGGCGATCTTGGGTTATGAGCGGACATCGAGTCAGCCCGACCCGCGGGCATGCCCACGTAGCGTGAGCCGCCACTGCCTGCGAGTGCACGACAGGAGCGTGCACAAGCAAGGACGTTCATGGATGTCTGCCGGAAATTTAGATCCATGCTGTAGCCATCTTTCGGCTATAGCGCAGATCTGAACTGGTTAAAAATAAAATAGACAAAGTTAGAAGTGATGACGTGTCAGTGCAGGACTGTACAGTGACCAGAAAATGACTGTGAAATACAACACCAGGAGACCCCCCCCCCCCCCAAAAAAAAAAACTTATTTTGAAGGTGCCCAAACACACCAAGCCATAGCATAGCACAGCACATGTGTGTGTTTTACTGTGTGTTACTGCTACATGTGAGAGCATGCTAATCCCATGCTAACATGATGTAACAGTAACACACAGTAAAACACATGTGCTGTGCTATGCTATGGCTCAGTGTGGTGAGAGGGGCCTTCAGAATGAAAAGTACCAATTCCACTAACAAATCATTATTCATCATGATGATAATATAGCACAGCATTAACAACTGTCTGTTAAACATACATGCATGCATGCAGGCAGGCTCAGAGGTTGGTTAGTGTCAGGACTCGGAGTTGCTGCAGTCACGGTGAGGTGCACTGGAATGTCACCAGCACAGCGGCAATAAAGCTCCTCTTCTTCTCACACTCCTCCGTCTCACAGACACAGAGCCTCCAACCGTGATGTCACGCTGCTGGGGCCGGCCACTCTACTCCTCTGCAGAGGGGGGGGAGGGACTGGGTCACTGGCAGTGGGAGATAAGAACAGCACATAGGACTCTCATGGAACCCCCTGCCCGAATGGTCAGTTCTCCATCATGATTCACTCCATGGCATTGTCTCCACCTCAGCACCTCCCTAGTGCAGGCAGGGAGCTAATCAGAGAACTCAATAGGCGGGCCAGGTCGTCATATTCACCCGTCCTAATGAGCTCCATTGACCACAATAGGAGGTTGCCAATGAACAAATAAGCGTGGAGAAACGATTTCTCCATGCTTTTCAATGACAGGTTTAATGTTCTTTGGGACGCACGGCCTGTTGCTAGGCAGATTAGAAAAAAAAAATCAAGATTATACCTTTTTTTTCCTAATCTACCTAGCAGAGGTCAAATACTGATAAAAACCACGCAGATTTTTTTTTTTCTGCAAACTGGTGATTTTTTTTTCTGCAAACTGGTGATTTTATTTTTTTTCTGCAAACTGGTGATTTTATTTTTCTGCAAACTGGTGGTGGGGCATTGCCCCATGAGCCCCAATGGACGAGCCTCCACTGTGTATATGTATGTATATATATGTGTATGTATATATATATATATATATATATATATATATATATATATATATATATATATATTTCTGTTTGTACTAATTAAGTATTCTGTTTTGCTCTGGTCATCAGGCAAAAAGCTGAATAACAAGTTTTGTCTTTCACTGTCAGCAGCCTAGAATGACAGAACATATTTTAGTCACGAACATAACAGGCCAGTGGTTTAGAGATAACGATTTGGGTGTTAGCAGTTTGAGATAATATAGTGCACTTCATAAACAACTTGTATGTTAAGTTATGAGGATTGTCAAGTCATGTTTGTACGTCATAGCAGAATGGGAGACACAGATAACCAGATAAGCAGACATGAATATTGGGTGTGTTTACAGTGAAAATAGTATAAAAGCTGAAGCCTGGAATATGCAAGTTGGAATACTCTCAGAAATGCATCACGTAATGTATTTGAGTGTTTCCCATATATATATGCAATAATAAATCTTTTAAATTTGGAGCCATCTTGCTCAGTATTTTCAGGTATTATTAACCCTTCACATCAATGTTGCCATGGAGACTCGGATTGCTAACTGAACACAGAATCTGTGATCTACCTGACCTACAACTACAGTGAGATGGGACCAAAAATGTAAGTAACATCACTTACTTGTACGGCCAATGGGAGTACAGATCGTGTGTCGAAACGCAATCAAAGAACCTGAGCAAGAGGGGTGATATTTTATGTTCTGTTTGTCTATAAGTTGTTGTTTTAACTAACGCAGAGTACTAAATTGTTTTTGTGAGAATGAGAGGGTTGCCTAAAACGTCAAAAGTTGGGAGACCTGGGTTGATTGCCTAAGGTGAAGGCCATAGATGTATGCGCGCCGTTCTGATGCCTATGACATCACAGGTGCCCTCTGAATGATAGTGTATTGTCTGTGTGTCATAGAACTATACTAAGTGTTGATGTTTATACATACTAATTGAAAGGTATTAACAGCTACCCTGTATGAGTGGGTGTCTATTAACAGGGTTTTGTAGAGTGAAGTAAGATTTTGCCCAAATTAATGATACTGGTAATCCATGTGCAAATGCTTTGTTTGTATTTGAAATATTGACGGTGGTATTAGGGGTAATTGCTTGGATGCTATTAGCAAAGATTTGGCTTAGACCAAGAGAGAAAATCGTACCCCTAGAGCACAAAAAGCTAGAAGGGGAAGAATACATAAAATTGCATAACCTTGCTGATGTGTCCAAGCAATAAATGTGAGCAACTTTGGGTAATAGTGGATATGTTCATCTGTTATATTATAATATTTGTAATGTGTATGCTGCTCAAAATTTGGCGGGATAGACAGCATTGTTTCCCTGTTTGTGATTTCCAATTCATACTGTGACAAGCTGTGCCATAATAGTCCAGTTTTGTAAAAAGGGCTCTTATAAAACCTATGTGGTCCTGCATTGAATAAAATATTTTGTGCAGTCAAGTGGGTAAGAGTTTTGAACAAATTGACACTGGGATATAGCCTCATCCAAGTAGGGGGTGAGGGCATGCTTTCAGTGGAAGTAAGCACAAGGGAAGTGGTGGCCAGCTCCCATAGGAAAGGGAAAGTAACTGGAACCTCACTGATGATCCAGTAATGGGGAATCAGATGGGAGGAGGTTCTAAGGTTTACGGGGCGCCATTGACACCCCGGGAGGAAGTTAAGGCCTGCTATGGGAAGTGGGTAGTAAAGTATCTAAAGAAATGGAACAGCTTGGCAAAGGTCACAGATTGGCCAGTGCCAATACAGGGAACCTTTGATGTCAGGGTTTGGGCGGCATTACATCATAATTTTAAAAGTAGGATGACTGAACCTAATGAATTTGCAGTATGGGCTAGATGGGAGGCAGAAGCATATGGGAAAACAGCTAAGGTTCTAGTTGCTACACTGCCCAAAATGTCAGAGGAAGAAGGTGAGTTATCAGAAGAAATGATTACTAGTACACATATGTTGGCAAAGACGCTCATCAGAGACCCAAGGTAGGCCTGTCTCTGACCAGCTAGTGACTAGCAGTAGGTCCCCACCACCACATATCACACCATCTACCCCTCTTGAGGAGGGTGCTATAGAAGCATCTGCGCCAATGAGAGAGGAGGTGATGCATGGATGTGTACCAGACACACCTACGGGTAAAAACTGGTATCAATCACCAGGATGGAGTAGCATGCTTCCATCCAGGCTGATGAGTACAGAAGATTCACTGGAGGTAAGTAGGCAGGATAAAAGTTTCCTAAGAACACCTAGCGGGATGACACCAATACAAGGGGTAAGTATGCAGCAGGGAAGGATTTACCCCCCTCTTCCCTCTGACTCAAAAAGTGATGAAGAAGTAATGACTTCTAAACAAGGGGGGACAGGAAGAGTATTACCAGTAAGAGAGCAGAGAGCTTAAATGGTAGTGGCAATTTGACAGGGATTATCATTCACCATATGCCCTGGACTCCTGGGGAGATGAATACTTTTCTAAATTCAATCCCCAAGCCCAGGCATAGTCCTCATCTGTTTGCCAAACAGCTGTGCAATATAGCTACAGAGCAAACTGGGGGGACATTCTGTGAATCATAAAGGGGGTGTCAGGAATAAGTGACACTGATCTTTTGATAGGGGAAGCAGAGTTGGTGAAGCCAGAAGAGTTGGGAAATACCAAAGAGGATTCACCAGAATTGGCATTGGCAGAGTGTGAGAAGTTAGGTGAGCCTCCTGGAATAAGGTGAGTTCCATGTCACAGGAGAGTAAGAAGGAAGTGCACCAATACACTGATCGGTTTAGAAATGCAGTCATTGAGACTGGGCAGGATCCAGATAGTCCAGCCCTGGCCTCAATGATTGTTACCATGTGGGGTACAGGTTTGCAGAAATCTGTTCAGGAGTAGTTAACCACCCGTTATCCTGAGTGGAAGACCATGGGCCTACAAGCTCTGACCTCAGTGGCATCCCATATCCAAAAGAATATGGATGACATGGAGTCAAGAAAGCCACAAAAGGTGCTGCTATCCAACCTCCCACCCACAGAAGCCCCACAGGGTGGAAAGGGGAGGGACGAGGGGATAATAAAGACCAGGGGTATGTGTTTTAACTGCCAAAAGCCTTGCCACATTGCTAGATTTTGCATTGCACCCAGGAGGAATGGCAGGGATGCATGGGGAAAGAGGGATTGACAGACAGAGGCCCCAGTATGGTCAGTAATATCTGAAACTGATGGTAATGATGCTTTTGTAAAAATGACTTTGGCATAGATGCCCTATTATAATGAGCTCATATATGTCTAACAGATTCTGGGGCCTCAAAATCAATCCTGTCTTCCTAGTGTACCCCACCCCTTCCCCACTCGGGCGAAAGGACAGTGGTTGGTTTGGATGGTTCTGTAACAACTCTAAAAGAAACTGCCCCTCTGACAGTGCGGATTGGAGATGTTACAGTATAATCTACATTTTTGTTGTCTGATACCGTACCTTGTAACTTGCTGGGGAGAGATATATTGTCAAAATTACAGTGTACAATAAATTACACTCCTGAGGGGGTCTTTGTCATCTCTCCGCTGACCGAAATAGAGCAAGATGTGTGTGACAGTCTCCATGTTCTGGTGGCCGCCCCAAAAACATCTAATTCATCACCGGCCCTGTTAGACGTACCTGAGTCCCTTTGGGCAGAGTCCAAGGAAGACATAGGTCTCCTAAATGTAACTCTGGTCAGCGTAAAGGTGAAACCAGGATCCATCTTACCAAAACTACCTCAGTATCCTCTCTCCTATCAGCAACTGGAGGGTATCAGGGATCAAATAAGGATATACATAGAGAAGGGGGTGTTGCGGGAAATGAGCTCCCCTTGCAACACTCCTCTATATCCAGTGAAAAAGAAACCTATAGATAAAAATGCTCCAGTTAAGTACCGGATGGTGCATGACTTGCGGGCTATAAACAAGATACTAGAAACTGATGTACCGATCGTGCCAAATCCTTACACTCTCCTTTCAGGTATTCCCAGTGATGCCAGCTGTTTCACTGTGATTGACCTGGCAAATGCATATTTTAGTGTAAAACTGGAAGAGTCATGTGTGTACCTGTTCAGTTTTACCTTTGATCAAAAGAAATACACCTGGCTCCGCCTTCCCCAAGGCTTATCTATCTCTCCAAGCTGTTTTAATCAAGCATTGAAACAGGTGTTGGACCAATGGCAGGCGCCGCCAGGGGTCACACTGCTTCAGTATGTAGATGATTTATGCTTGGCAGCGGTGAGCAGAGAAATATGTGAAATGGCTTCTTTGAGTTTGCTAAAATTTTAGCTCAAAAGAATTGTAAGGTGGCTAAAGATAAGCTGCAGTGGTGCCAGGACAAGGTTGTCTTCCTGGGGCACTGTATCTTTAAGGGGGGTAAACATTTAACCTCTGAAAGAAAAGAGGTGATACGTTCATACCCTCTTCCTAAAAATCAAAGGTCTCTAAGAGCATTTTTGGGTTTGGTTGGATATTGCAGACAATGGATCCCTATAATGTCTCAAATAGCTAAACCATTGTATGCTTTAACCTCAGGTAAGGCAGTGGACTTTGAGTTGTCTGCTGAGGAGACACAGGCTGTGGAGGCATTGAAGGAGGCTATAATGGCATCGCCGGCATTATCGCTTCCAGAGTATAAAAAAGACTTTTACCTGTTCTGTCATGAATAAGGTAATCAGGCATCTGGAGTGTTAACACAAAAATCTGCTGACAAGCACAAACCAGTGGGATATTATTCCCAGCCTCTTGATCCTGTGATCTCAACAGCAGCACCTTGTGTGAAAGCTACAACAGCGGCAGCCATGTTAGTAGAGAAGACTGCTGACATTGTGTTGGGTTACACCCTGATTCTCATGGTCCCCCACGCAGTGGAGCAGGTGCTGGGACAGCTTAACACAAAACACTTATCTGCTGCAAGATTAACGAAGTACAAGCTGGCTTTGCTTACACCGAGTAATATCATTAAGAGGTGTAATGTTTTAAACCCAGCCACTTTGTTACCCATTCGGTCTACTCCAGTGGAGGGGGTGCATGACTGTTGTCACACAATAGAGACCTACTATGAGCCCCCAGGGACGGTACAGGATTTTGCCCTGGAGAACCCAGAGCTGGAACTATGAGTAGAAAGGTTCTCCTGTCACTGGGTTGGCCGTGGTAAGTCAGGATAAAGTCATGTTCCAGAAGGCTCTACCAAATCATTGTTCAGCCCAGGTGGCTGAGTTGGAGGCCTTGATAAAAGCATGTGAATTGGCAAAAGGTAAATCGGTAAATATTTACACTGATTCACGTTATGCTCATGGGGCAATTCATGATTATTTAGTTCTCTGGAAAACCAGGAACTTCTTAACATCACAGGGCAAGCCCATTAAAAACTCTACTCAGATGAAGACCCTACTTGAAGCCATCACTTTGCCTGCTGCAGTTGCATTGGTCAAGGTGAAGGCTCATACTAAAGCAACATATGCCATTGCAATAGGCAACCAAAGGGCAGATGAGGCTGCTAAGGCAGCTGCCTTACTTCCCCTGGTAATGTGTGAAGATGAGAAAGTGTATTTCCTGAAAGGGGACACAGACATCCAAACTCTACAACAATTGCAAAGTACGGCATCTAGTGAGGTAATCAATAAGTGGAAAAAGAACAATTGTCATTACAATGAGGTTACAGGTGTTTGTCTCCATGAGGATGGGAGGCCATGTGCCCCTCCTTCAATGTACCCTTCTCTTTGTTCTATGGCACATCTCCCTTCTCATGTAGCCAAAGGAGGGATGGTTGATCTAATATGGAAATTGTGGTATGCACCAGGTATTGAGGAAGTGGCTAAACAGTATTGCCAGGCTTGTTTAATTTGTGCACAATATAATCCAGGAAAACGGGTAAAAACACCTCAGGCTCACATCCCAAGAGCTTTGTATCCTTTCCAAAGATTACAAATAGACTACATACAGTTGCCTAAGGTTGGTTTATATGAGTATGTGCTGACGTGTGTGGACTGTTTTTCTAGCTGACTGGAGGCGTAGCCCATAAAGAAGGCCACAGCAACAGCAGAGAAGCTGATACAGGAAGTAGTGTGCAGATATGGGATTTTTGAGACCTTCGAGTCAGATAGAGGAAGTCACTTTACTGGGCAGGTAATGATAGAGTTACTTACAGCCTTCAACATCGAGCAATGCTTGCACACTCCATACAACCCCACAGCTAGTGGTAAAATAGAAAAATACAATGGGCTATTAATAGCCAAGTTGAGCAAAATTACAGCTGAGACAGGACTAAATTGGTTACAAGGTTTGCCTATAGCTTTATTTGCATTGAGGACTACACCAAAACAGAAAGGGAAACTCTCGTCCTATGAAATATTATTTGGATCAGTACCAAGGACCGGCTTGTACTATCCACAGGCTCTAGCGAAGTCCTACGGGTCACTCACTGAATATGTCATCGGGTTACACAGGCATTTAAATAAATTGCACAAGAAAGTATATTCATCTCTTCCAGACCCAGATACCCTTGAAGGAACTCATGACCTGCAGCCAGGTGACTGGGTAATGGTGAGGAAGCATCAGAGGAGGGGTCTGGATCCCAGGTGGACAGGACCCTACCAAGTGCTGCTCATTACAGCAACAGCGGTAAAGCTGGAAAACAGAGACACTTGGATACATGCTTCACACTGTAAATGTGTACATGCTGCAATTGTATCTGAGCAGTAGGACCAGTTCTCCTGACTAAGGACTCTGTGTCCTCAGCAAGACACTGCTCAGAATGTGATCATATCTCTCTAGTCGTTAAAGGAACATCTAACAAGGAATTGTGCTGTGTTTAAACTACCCGATGAAGGATCATGAGTGCCTGTAGGAGTTTGCTGCTGCTGAGTGTCGCGTGGTGTGCGCTTGTGGATGGTCAAACCTATCTGAATAGGATGATCCTATTACATGAGTTGATCAGTACTCAATTCAATCTTTCTAACTGTTAAGTGTGTTCTATGATTCCCCCAAGTGTTAGACACAAACCGATAGTAGCTCTAGCAGTTACAGATCCCAATTTATTTTATGCAATACTGACTAAAGAAACAGCAAATAGTACCTTAGCTGAGAAACCTTGGAAACTGGTAGAAGAAAAAGGGTTGTTGGTGCAGGGAATATCAGGGAAAGGAATAGGACTAATCTTTAACCATAGTGTTGACACAGAGAGGGTTGAAATTGGAATTACAGATTATTATCAAGACCTTGGGAATGTTCAGGTTGTGGCAAATGGTTGTTTTAACATAGAAAATCAAACTATGTGTCAGTGCCTCAAGGATTGTTCTAATTGTTTTAATGGGACTTTAAAGAAAACATTAAAGGAATTGAATGTAACTGATGAATGTGAAAGGGATTATGAATTCACTGACTTAAATAAGTACAATCGTTCCTTAAAGGGAATAGTAGATTCCCAATTAAAAATTCACCACATAAGCACAGAAGCTAGAGTCCTGCCAGCCTCATATTATTATGTACCGTATATACTCGAGTATAAGCCGAGTTTTTCAGCACATTTTTTGTGCTGAAAAAGACCCCCCTCGGCTTATACTCGAGTCAGTGTTTGTGGGTGATCAGTAGATTAACATTAAACAGAGCTGTGCTGCTTCTAAGAGCCGTTCTGTGCTGTGTAACTGTGATTAAACACATTGGAATGCAAAGAATGCTGAGAGAGGTGTCAGATTCTCAGCTTGATGTTGGGAGGTGGGGGAGGTGGGCGGGACAAGCTTGTGAAGAGCTGCAACTCTCTCTCTCTGCATTCTTTGCATTCCAATGTGTTTAGTCACACTTACACAGCACAGAACGGCTCATAGAAGCAGCACAGCTCTGTTTAATGTGAATCTACCTTACTCATCCCTTATGTGCTCTGGCTACAGTCTGTGTCCTGGATAAAATCCCTGTGTCCTGGCTACAATACCTGTGTTGTGGCTACAGTCTGTGTCCTGTAAAAAAAACCCTGTGTCCTGGCTACAATACCTGTGTTCTGGCTACAGTCTGTGTCCTGTATAAAATCCCTGTGTCCTGGCTACAATACCTGTGTTCTGGCTACAGTCTCTGTGTCCTGGCTACAATCCCTGAGTTCTGGCTACAATTCCTGTGTTTTGGCTCCCTGTCCCTGTGTTCTGGCTACAATTCCTGTGTTCTGGTTGCTGCATTTGCCACCGAAGGCTTATACTCGGGTCAATAACTTTTCCCAGTTTTTTGTGGTAAAATTAGGTGCCTCGGCTTATATTCGGGTCGGCTTATACTCGAGTATATACGGTATGTGGCAGGAAGGCTTATAAGTGGCTACCAGTAAAAGCAAATGGCGCTTGTGTGCTTGCTAGGCTGATTTATACTACTAGAGTTGTTAATACTACAGAACTACTAGAGGCCCATAAAGGAAAAAGATTTAAAAGATCTGCAGAAGATAAGGGGTACTCTATCACGACAGCACAGAGGGAAATGGAACGAATAGGGAAAAAATACTCGGTGTCTTTGTTCGGGGAGGCATTTAAAACATGGACTTATGCCCCCTCGTTCACAGGCTGGGGACATGAAATGGCTAATAGGTTGAATGATTATGCTAATGTTACTAACATAATGTTGGGACATGTTTTAGAGGCTCTAAAGCAGGGGAGGGCTGGCCCAGGGGGTAGGGTGGCAATTGCCCCCCAGGCCACCCTAACTTACATTTAAAATGGCCAATGGCTGCTCCCCGCTCACACTTTTTTTTTCTTGTGGAGGAAGGAAATAGGGCCCAGGGGCGCAGCCACCAACTAACTGCAGGCAAAGGGGGGGCAAAGGGGTGGCGCCCAGGGCCGGCCCTACCATGGATCCTGCTAGGCCCATTGGGTGGGCATGGATGGTGAGCTGATTTGGTGGTTCAATGGGCCACTTGACTGGACTTGCCCCCCAGGCCTACGGCTGCCAGCCCTCCCCTGCTCTAAAGGAAGTAACGGATGAGCTAATAGAGATCCGAAGACAGGTGATTGCTAACCACATGGGGTTAGACATCTTTGCTTCACAAGGAGGGTTGTGTAAAGTTATTGAACAAGAATGTTGTACTTATATAGTTGATAATAGCTATGATGTAGAAAAACAGTTAGCAGCAGCAGGAGAACTGCAAGGGAAAGTGCAGAATATTGCTAATCATACATTGGATTTATCAGAATTGGGAGGAGGATGGCTATCCTGGTTAAACCCTCTATCATGGTTCAAAGGAATAGGAGAAGTGTTTAAAACCTTTTTGATGGGACTACTGAAAATTCTGGGGGTCATCCTAGGAGCTGTGTTATGTCTGTTTTTATGTTTTAAGATAGTCATGTGTGCATGTACAGCAATGTGTAAGGTAAAGATAAAACCTGATAAGAAAACCTCAGATGTTTCTTTTGCTTTCCCAAAGGAAGAAAATGGTAGAAAGACAAATGCCAAACCTATATTCCGTGTTTGATGGTCCCTGCAGTTGTCCATCCTGCTGTGATGCTGAAGCAGAAATGCCTGAACTAGAATTTGAATCTGAAAGTGAGAGACTACTTGATCGGATGATGTATGAAGCAGTTGGGGGTTCTCTAAGCCCTACGATCCCTACCAAGAACTTTGAACTAGAACAATTAAACTGTGTTGCTGGACCCAGTTCACTACCCAGTACTGGAGAACCCGTAGAAGAAAATAAGGAGTCTGTTCAAGCTGGTGACTCCCGTCAAATATTGGAGGATGAACAGACTGTACGGGAAATTTGGGTTGTGGGACATTCATATATACATTGGGCCCAGAAGAAGGCATTACAAGTGGGGATGGAGAATTTGGGGTGTGATCCCAGTCAGATAAAAGTAATCTGGGGTGGTTTTAGGGGAATGCGCTGGAGGGCTTTGAAGCCATTCTTGTTAAACGTGGCTGGTCATTGTCCTACTCCTCTTGGTTAGGTGGTAATGACGTGGGGAGAAATAGTAATTTGGGATTGATTTCCTTAATGAAAGGGGGTTTGAGGTGGATTTCAGAGTATTTCCCTGACACCATTCTGGTATTTTCCTCCATTGTTATCCGACCCTGTTGAAGTCGGGGAGCAAAGTGGAGGGGAAGAAGAATAAATAATGTTTTACAAAGATTTTTTTGTGGAGAGAAAAGGGGTATATGTACCACAACTATTCTTTGGAAGGAGAACAGCTTGACCTCTTCCGAGATGATGGGGTTCACCTGAATGATGAAGGGAATTGCATTTTTACATCTAGTTTGAAGCAGATGGTGGAGGTTTGTCTGATAATGGGGGATGTGAATTTTAGCTAGAGTGTGCAGTGGCTAAATAAAATTTAAGCTTGCTTGAGTGACTCTGTCCTATCAGTTCCAGCTCTTCGAGGGTAAAATTTGCCCAGTTCATGAGCATGGCTACTCCAGCTTGTGGATGTCGGTAGAGGAGATGGAATGGATGGGGTCTATAACTTAGGAGGATAGTAAGGAACTAAAGTATTGTAACCTTCCTTTGCATCAGAAAGTCTGTAGATGGGGACAAGTGTGTGAGAGTGGGGGACTTATATTCTTGCATCTCCATACTCAAGATGTTTTGAAGGGTCCTCTATCTCATACACCTTTGGTTCTTGTCTCTTTCAGGCTGATGGGAAGGAATGAAGATTAGTGATCGGCAATGATCAAAGGGGGGAAATGTATAGGGAATTTTATGATCATGCTGCATCACTATATATATATATATATATATATATATATATATATATATATATATATATATATATATATTTCTGTTTGTATTAATTAAGTATTCTGTTTTGCTCTGGTCATCAGGCAAAAAGCTGAATAACAAGTTTTGTCTTTCACTGTCAGCAGCCTAAAATGACAGAACATATTTTAGTCACGAACATAACAGGCCAGTGGTTTAGAGATAACGATTTGGGTGTTAGCAGTTTGAGATAATATAGTGCACTTCATAAACAACTTGTATGTTAAGTTATGAGGATTGTCAAGTCACGTTTGTACGTCATAGCAGAATGGGAGACACAGATAACCAGATAAGCAGACGTGAATATTGGGTGTGTTAACAGTGAAAATAGTATAAAAACTGAAGCCTGGAATATGCAAGTTGGAATACTCTAAGAAATGCATCACTTAATGTATTTGAGTGTTTCCCATATATATATATATGCAATAATAAATCTTTTAAATTTGGAGCCATCTTGCTCAGTATTTTCAGGTATTATTAACCCTTCACAGGTGAGGGTTTGTTTCCGAATACATGTACTTTCATGCGGTATTCAATCACTTCATTGTTTGTCATTGTCATGGTGCCAGAAACCTTAGGAAGTTACTATGGTCTTCTCTTACTACAAGATACAAGGAAGAGGCGCATAGGCAATATAAACTCTTGTATACTTACAATAAGTGAGAAAAAATGGGAAAAGGGGAAAGGAATGAACAGTTTAAATGCCAGACCAGTCCTTAGAGTCTATTGTGACGATGATGTAGGGAGTCCACTAAAGAGGCTGCACTCCAATGCAGAAGCCACAGGCCACTGCAGGAAAGAACACAAGGAAAGAGGCGCTTCTAAGAGTAGACTGTATGAAACCAATTTAATTAAAATTTAAAATGGCAACTCACAAACAGGCATGGGTAAAGCACATGTAGAAAAGGTATCCCGTTAGCAGGAGAAGCCAGCAGCTCGCAGTCCAGACCAGATGCTGTGCTCTTAGTCCAGTGTAGATGTTATTCACCGTCCATTGCCGGCATGGACGCCAGAACGAGGCTTGGACAGCACAACAGAGGGTCGCGGCAGCGTGACGTCACCCGAGTGCACCACGTTTCTGAGCGTTCGGTCTACAGGATAGAAGGACCGCGCTCTTTCATCAGGTGCCTATCATCATCAGGAGTCCACCACCACCCGGATTTGCTTTGGTTTACTTGGATGATACACTCCAAAGAGAGGCAGATGCCAGCACTCGTCATGCTCAAGAAGAGGTGGAGCTGGCTCAGCATGATCATTGTCAAAGATCCCATAAATGCATGGAAATGTTCCTTCATTTCAGGCCTGCTCTTTAGTGTTCGCTGAAGTGAGTTGAATCTGGATAAAGCTTGTTCTCGATTATTTGGAAGTCTGACTCTTGTAGTACGAAGAGGTGATAGCGCAACACAGCTGTTAGATTCATCTTTATAGAGTTCACTGTCCATTATTCCAATGAGCTCTCTATCTTCAACTGACAAGACTATTCTGTTGTCATTGCGTGTAGTACAAAACACTGTGTTACCTAAGTTGCCCTCATAGGGGATGGGAGTAACATCAGATACATGGATGATGTCAAGAGGCTTCTCTTTTTCTTCATAATGATGAGGGCATGATCTAAAGTGAGATGCACGCCCATTTCTTAGCACGAGGCTTGAAGGAGTTGATCTCAGATGGCTTGCGCAATTCTATTCAAGCATACATCGCCCACAATTACCCAGCCTAGATCAAGTCTTTGTGCATATGGAGCATCGTCAGATCCGTTGCACTGCTGGCGCACTTTATGCACTCTGAGAATGTCTCTTCCCAGCAAGACTAAGATTTCAGCATCCATGTCCATTGGAAGAATATCAATAACTAGATGCCTTAAGTGGGGATGGTGATACGGTGCTTCTGGAGTAGAAATTTCTTCCCTGTTGTCTGGTATTTGGTCATACTCTAATGTTGGCAAGGGTATGCCCTTCTTTGCCTTGATATGAGAGATTAACCCATCGGCCCTTCTGCCAGAGGTTTCTACACGACCAGAACAGGTGTTGAGAGTATATGGTGTTGCATGCCCCTTTATGCCAAAGATCTCAAAGAATTTAGGCTTGACCAGGGATATGCTCCTCTGCTCATCTATTATGGCATACATCCTGGTAGCTTTCTCAAGTTGATCCTTTGGATATATTTTGACTAGATATACCTTAACACAGCATTTGTGGCTTGATCCTTCTCCACAGACTTCAGTACAAGAGATGTTTGTAGTGGCTGGAGCATGGCCTTGTTGCTCCCCGCCATGATTTGATGCAGGCTTCAATGTAGATGGCTGTGGTGGATTGTCTGGAAGTGGAGCAGGATGCATAGCTGTAACGTGTTTCACTACTGCATTCTGTGCACTTGATAGCTACTTTACAGTTTTTAGCAAAATGGTCATAGGAAGCACAGCACCTATAGCATATTCCAAGTTTCTGCAGAATCTCCCTGCATTCTTGGATAGTCTTTACCCTAAACCCACAACATTTCTTTAGAGGGTGAGTTTTTTGTGAATAGGGCACTGGCGATTTGGATCTTTATCTCTATCACCCGAATCACTCTGGTGAGCAGGAGAAGATACGGGAGGTGAGATGTCTGTCTTTTTAGCAGATATTGTTCTACATATGTTTAGCTGCTTTGTTTTCATACCTTTGATGATGATGTAGACAAGCTAGACTCGCTGAAGCTGGGATCATTCCTCATCCAGGCTTGTTCACCGATGAACCTACAAAAATATGAGAATAGAGGGAAAGATACATTACAGTCTTTTATATCTTGAGTCCTGTTGTGCCCATTTTTCTTGTAGGTGGTATGGCAGTTTAGACATCACTGGATTCACACATGGGTGGTGTCCAGGTAGCTCAGCGCAGGTAGACGAGGATCTGCCTTTGCCAACTCTAGCTCCATGAGGAGGTCACTCAGTTCTTGAAGCTTGCAATGATCTTTGTTTCCTATTTTTGAAAAGTTTTGCAGTCTTTTGAATAGAGCACTTTCTGTGGCTTCAGAGCTACCATAGGTTTGTTCAAGTCTTACCCATGCAGCAGCAAGACCTGCATCTGGGTAATCAACATGCAATTGTCTTTTAACACAATGTGCAGATTCTGGCCCCAGCCACTTTATGAGCCAATCAAGTTCCTCCTTGGCAGTAAGGTTGAGATCAGCAATAGAAGCCTTGAAGGTTGATCTCCAAGCTCTATAGTTCTCTGGACAGTTGTCGAACCTTGAGAGGCTAATGTTAATGAGCTTGCGGCGGATCATATATCTGGCGAAGTCAGACAGGTCTGATTTCTTGCTCTTTGGTGCCAAAGTAACTTGTGGGATCCCTTGGGTGTTTTCTGGTGAGTAAGGGTGAGGTTTACCAGGATAAAATGATGTTGCGTGAGCATCTAGCTTAGTCTCTAAGGCTTCTGTTGGCTGTTGCTTGAACTGTGGCTTGTCGCTGGCAGTCACATTGTCGTTGACAGGAGGTGATGTGGTTGTCTGTGTGAATACACTTGCATTGTAGACTTGAAGAGGCTCAGGCTTGTGTGGGTTAGAGGTCTCTGTGTTAAAAGCCCGAGCTGTAATGTCAATAGGTGGTACAGGTGATGATTCTGTATCATTGCAAACACTATGCCTTAGCACATATTCACTGGTGTGTGCAATTGGATCTTCCACTTCTGCTGGAATAGAACAGTCCGAGTTAGTACTCCCATTGCTTGTTCAAGGACCTTTAGCCTTGCTAGGGCAGCTGCTTCCTCCCTCTCTATTTGCACGGATCGATCATCTGCCGGGGGGTCGTGTCCCCCCCCCCGATCAGGGTAAAGAGCCAATAAAATTGGGGCTTTACCACGTGACCGGCTGTGTCCAATCACAACCGGTCACTACTGATCTTCCTGTGCACGCCACTCGTGCGCAGCGATCGGGGCTGACGCGTGTCCCTCGGACAAATCCCAGCTCCGATCAGTGTAAAGAGCCAATAGAATTGGCTCTTTACCACGTGACCGGCTGTGTCAATCACAGCCGGTCATGTGATGTAAACAAACCGCGGTAACGAGCTGTTACTGATCGTGTGTGACAGGGAGATTGCAGTAACAGCTCGTTACCACCTACAGTACACAAAGCACACTGATCACCCCCCAATAAAAAGGACCTGTCACCACCCAATCAAAATACCTGTCACAGCCCATCAGAGTACCTGTCACCTATCCATCAGAGTACCCGAGTACCTGTCACCTGTCCATCAGAGTACCTGTCACCTGTCCAGAGTACCCGAGTACCTGTCACCTGTCCATCAAAGTACCCGAGTACCTGTCACTTGTCCATCAGAGTACCCGAGTACCTGTCACCATCCCATCAGAGTACCCGAGTACCTGTCACCAGACCATCAGAGTACCTGAGTACCTGTCACCAGCCCATCAGCGTACCAGAGTACCTGTCACCAGCCGATCTGAGTACCCAAGTACTTGTAACCAGCCCATCAGAGTACCCGAGTACCTGTCACCTGCACATAAGAGAACCTGAGTACCTGTCAACTGCCCATTAGAGTAGAAAAGAAAACTGCGCAACCAATCCCTGAATGTAATTGATAAAGTGCAAATGCTTTAAAAATCATGTATATACAACCAAAAATTATAAATAATAAAGTGATAAAAACAATCTTATAAAGTGTTTTCCAAAAAAATGCTATTGAATCAAATGTGAACAAATATGTAATCAAAAACTGATGTGAACAAAGATAAAAAAAGTCCAAAAATAATCTCCAAAGGTGCATTTGACAGGAGAAGCTTCCTCCACCAGGTGAAAAGGGTTGAAAAATGTGGTATCACCAATCTCTGTATAAGTTGGATACTCTTACCAGAACACCATTGTTTACCTATCTCTAGGCAAACGAAATCCGCCAGCAGATAGCCTCTGCGAGCTTTTAGAACTATAACTCCGACTTCACTCAGATGGACAGTCACCTCCGCATATAAAACCGAGAAGGGGCCCAGATAGTGTAATACTGTTTATTTAGAATCATAAAAAGCAGAGCCAAATGGCTACTCACGTTTAGCAGAAAAGATATGTGCATAAAATCAAACAATGCCGGCTACTCCATGCTACGCCTGTGCTTCCGGGTCACGTGGGGCGATGTCAATGTGTCAGGCCGCCCGACATGTTTCGTCACAAATTACGTTGTCAAAGGGCACGGGCGACGCACTGACACGTCGCATTTTATATGGAAACATTATAGTCAAGCCTCGCTCTCATTCAGTGGCCATTATAGCAATCGTTGTGCAAGGATGGGACCAAGCCTCACTATCAATTTATGAGGTTGCCAGACAGGAAGAGCAGAACCAAACCTCGCTATTAATATAGCGGCTTAGGATGAAAAAACGTTATAGTAATTGGTATGATTCATATAACTGAATAACATACCTCTCAGTTTCACCATTATTAACATTATTCACTAAAACCAATTCTAATAAAAACGTTATAATTGACGGTACAACACATAAGTATATGGATAATGAATGAAAGCGATGCCCAATCATTCATACAGAATACGACCGTTAATCATATGTATATATTTTTGAAAATTATTATAAAAATTCTTATAAAAATTTATATAATATAAAAATTGAATTTTGTATAATATAAAATTTTTTTTAAAAAAACAAAAGGCACTTCACGTGTTCACAGTAAATCTAATAATATAAGAAAAAATGTTACAGCCGATGTCACCTCCCTGTACACAGTGATTCCACATCAATGTGGGATACAAGCAGTCAAATACTATCTAGATCAAGATCCCTCATTAAGGGATGATCAAAGACGATTCATTTTGGAATTACTTAATTTTGCTACTAAGAGGAACTACTTCTGGTACAGGGGACAGTTCTTCTTACAAAACAGAGGCGTGGCTATGGGGGCTAAATTTGCCCCCAGCCTCGCAAATTTGTTTATGGCCAAATGGGAGGACGTCGTTGTCTATGCTGATAGAAGACCGGAAGTGACCCTATGGGTGCGCTACATAGATGAGGTCCTCCTCCTATGGGATGGTACACGAGAATCATTGGATACCTATATGGTTTTATTGAATACCAACAATATAGGTATAAGATTTAACTATGAAGCTAGTCAAGAAACTATACATTTTTTGGATCTTACAGTCAGTATAGAGAATGGAACAATTATAACATCTACTTTCTTCAAGTCAACAGATAGAAATTCTTTTATCCCTAAGGATAGTTGCCATCATCGATCCTGGCTTGACTCAGTTCCCAAAAGTCAATATATGCGCCTTAGAAGGAACTGCAGTAAGGTGGAGGCCTTTGATGTACAGGCATCCATACTTAGAGAGGTTCCTTCAGAAGGGATACCAACAGAAAGATCTATCAGAAATAACTACAAAGGTGAGAAGTATGGATAGAGAATCCCTACTATTGGATCATACAAGGTCCAATGGAGAGGGATGCATTGTGAATTACAGGAAGGATTTTAGCGCTTCTTTCATCACTACATACTCCCAGCAACATTATCAAATAAAAAAAGCTCATTAAAAACCATTGGCATGTTATTAAAAGTGATCATATACTGGGCCCTACTCTACCAGAACAACCTCAAGTGATCTATAGGGGGGTCCCCAACCTCAGAAGTAGAATAGCGATTAATGTATGTGATCCACCAAGTCAGAAACCAATGTTTTTTCAAAATCTTGTAGGCTTTTACAAATGCAATAAATGTTCAGTTTGCCCCATAAACGCTATTAAAAATAAAAAAAACTACCCATTTTTCTTCCAATAGTAATTCTAAATCTTTTAATATTAAATCTTTCATAACATGCTCTACAAAAATGTGGTCTACCTTCTGACGTGTCCCTGCAGGTTACATTATGTAGGTAGGACCACAAGGCCTTTGTCTGTGCGCCTTAACGAACATTTAGGGAATATTAGAAGGAGTTTTAGGGGTCACCCAGTGTCACGACACTATCGAGAGAAGCACAGTAGGGACCCAAAGGGGACCCAATTTCTAGCAATAGATAAATTGAAACTGCACTGGAGAGGGGGCTCCAAGGTTAGAGAGATCTCAAAGTTGGAAATGGTGTGGATCTATAATATCAACTGTTTCAAGCCCTGGGGTTTGAACGTTGATGTTGAGGTCAATGGCTTTATTAATAATGCCTGATATTGACATAAGTACCGTCTAATAATGTTTGTCCAAGTGATTGTTATAGAGGAATTTATAATTTTAAATTTTTTTCTGTTTTTTATATAATTTTTCTTATATTATTAGATTCACTGTGAACACGTGAAGTGCCTTTTTGTTTTTTAAATTTTTTTTTTATATTATACAATCTTCAATTTTTATATTATATAAATTTTTATAAGAATTTTTATAATAATTTTCAAAAATATATACATATGATTAACGGTTGTATTCTGTATGAATGATTGGGCATCGCTTTCATTCATTATCCATATACCTATGTGTTATAATTGAGAAACATATATTGTACCTTCAATTATAAAGTTTTTATTAGAATTGGTTTTAGTGAATAATGTTAATAATGGTGAAACTGAGAGGTATGTTATTCAGTTACAGTATATGAATCGTACCAATTACTATAAAGTTTTTTCATCCTAAGCCGCTATATTGATAGCGAGGTTTGGTTCTGCTCTTCCTGTCTGGTAACCTCATAAATTGATAGTGAGGCTTGGTCCCATCCTTGCACAACGATTGCTATAATGGCCATTGAATGAGAGTGAGGCTTGACTATAATGTTTCCATGTAAAATGCGACGTGTCAGAGCGTCGCCCATGCCCTTTGACAACGTCATTTGTGACGAAACATGTCGGGCGGTCTGACGCATTGATATCATCGCCCCACGTGACCCGGAAGCACGGTGTGTAGCATGGAGTAGCCAGCATTGTTTGATTTTATGCGCATATCTTTTCTGCTAAACGTGAGTAGCCATTTGGCTCTGCTTTTTATGATTCTAAATAAACAGTATTACACTATCTGGACCCCTTCTCTGTTTTATATGCGGAGGTGACTGTCCATCTGAGTGAAGTCGGAGTTATAGTTCTAAAAGCTCGCAGAGGCTATCTGCTGGCGGATTTCGCTTGCCTAGAGATATGTAAACAATGGTGTTCTGGTAAGAGTATCCAACTTATACAGAGATTGGTGATACCACATTTATCAACCCTTTTCACCTGGTGGAGGAAGCTTCTATCAATTGCACCTTTGGAGATTATTTTTGGACTTTTTTATCTTTGTTCACATCAGTTTTTGATTACATATTCACATTTGATTCAATAGCATTTTTTTGGAAAACACTTTATAAGATTGTTTTTATCACTTTATTATTTATAATTTTTGGTTGTATATACATTCTTTTTCAAGCATTTGCACTTTATCAATTACATTCAGGGATTGGTTCTTTTCTTTTCTACAACTTTTTCTAGGTGGTATCCTATTTAATTGCAGCAACTAATGCTTTGTAGATTTATTTTGAAATATACAATAGCGCAGTATCTTCCCAACAAACGCCCAGGAAGAAGTCATTCTGTGACGAAACTGGTAGGCGGGGCTATACTGATGTGTGTGCTGCGCTCGCACGGCCGTGCTATACATATATGCAGACTCTGGAACCTGTTTGAATGCGTTGATTTTACTACAGAAATGTGAGTGCTTTACCATTGTCTTTACTGCTTGGAAATAAACTACCTTACAGAATTACGCTATTGCCCTGTGCACATTCTTTTTATATTTTCCGGTGGGACCTGTGATCAATACCCATCTCAAGGGAAGAAGGCTGCTGGGATCTCCTCTGATTTAACCAAGGGAGTTTTATACATCCCTAAAACGTGTTTTGGCTGTTCCATTAGTTTGGAAGCCATACCTATCTGGTAAGTGTGCTGATTATCTGGAGGTGGAGGTTCTCAGTGATCACACTATAGATGAACTGTGTGTTTAACCCCTTCACATCGGGTGTCTTTCTGCAAGACTGTCTGCTGCTGAACTCTCCCTTTTACTGGATTTTGATTTCATTTTCATTATTGGGACTTTGAATTATCATGTTACTTATGCATTGATTGGGACAATAAGATTTGAAGCGCCGCCGCTCTATATGTTTTGTGATTTCGATTTTAGGTTTTTTCTATAGACCTTGGTGGCAGGCTGCTGTTTTATCAATTTTCACTTAAATTTGGTCAAAAGTTCTTTTTTCCTCTAGCGCGGATATACCCTTGGTAAATTACAACAAACGAATTGCCCATTAGAGTACCCGAGTACCTGTCACCAGACCATCAGCCTACCAGAGTACCTGTCACCTGCCCATCAGCGTACCCGAGTACCTGTCACCTGCCCACTTGAGTACCCGAATACCTGTCACCAGCCCATCAGAGTACCTGTCACCTGCCCTTCAGATTACCCGAGTACCTGTCACCGACCCATCTGAGTAACCAAGTACCTATCTGCAGCCCATCAGAGTACCCAAGTACCTTTTACCAATCCATCAAATTACCGGAGTACCTGTCTCCAGCCCATCCAAGTACCTATCTGCAGCCCATCAGAATACCTGAGTACCTGAGTACCCATCTGCAGCCCATGCCTCATAGAATATACATCGGGTGTTTGCTTTCCAAAATGGGGTCATTTTGGGGGTAATTCCACTGTCCTGGTGCTCCGGGGCCTTCAAAAGTGTGATGGGTATGAATTAAATTTTATGTTTAATTTATGCTCCTAGAACGCCTGACGGTGCTTTCTGCATGTTCGGCCTCTGTATGTGGCCAGGGTGTGAAAAAGTCTCACATGTGTTATCGCCATACTCGGGACGAGTAGCAGAATGTATTTTGGGGTGTAATTGGAAGTATGCATATCCTGTGTGTGAGAAATAACTTGTTGTGACAATTTTGTGCAAAAAAAAAAAAAAAGAAGAATTTCTTAATTTTCCCAAGAATTGTGGGAAAAAAGTACAACTTCAAAAAACTCGCCATGCCTCTTACTAAATACCTTGGAATGTCTACTTTTCAAAATGGGGTCATTTGGGGGGTATTTGTACTTTCCTGACATTTCAGGGCCTCAAGAAATGAGGCCATCAGTGCATCAGGTGTGATCAATTTTAAATGATTGGCACCATAGCTTGTAGACTCTATAACTTTCACACAGACCAAATAATATACACTTATTTGGGTTATTTTTACCAAAGATAGCTAGCAGTATAGGTTTTGGCCCAAATTTATGAACAAAAATTACTTATTTGCAAAATTTTATCACAGAAACTAAAAAAAAGTGTTTTTGTTTTTCAAAATTTTCGCATTTTTTCACTTATGTCGCAGAAAATAAAAAACCCAGAGGTTCTTAAATACCACCAAAAGACAGCTCTATTTGTGTGAAAAAATTGTCATTTAAAGTGTGAGAGCGCTGAAAGCTGAAAATTGGTCTGGGCAGGAAGGACCATACATCGGTTTAACAGGACAGGTTCCACTCAGAATAGGCCTTACTACGGTCAACTATAGAAGTTGGGTGCACATGTCATATCCAGAGGTTTGGGAAATAGACGTATGAGTGCTGCCAGCATTGCTGCAGAGGTTGAAGGGGTGGGGGTCAGCATGTCAGTGCTCAGACCATATGCCGTTCACTGCATCAAATTGGTCTGCATGGCTGTCATCCCAGAAGGAAGCCTCTTCTAAAGATGATGCACAAGAAAGCCCGCAGTTTGCTAAAAACAAGCAGACTAAGGACATGGATTACTGGAACCATGGCCTGTGGTCTGATGAGACCAAGATAAACTTATTTTGTTCAGATGGTGTCAAGCATGTGTGGTGGCAACCAGGTGAGGAGTACAAAGACAAGTGTGTCTTGCCTGCAGTCAAGCATAGTGGTGGGAGGGTCATGGTCTGGGGCTGCATGAGTGTTGCTGGCACTGGGGAGCTACAGTTCATCGAGGGAACCATGAATGCCAACTAGAGTTGAGCGAACCTCTGGAAGTTCGGGTTCTGCTGGTCCGGTTGAACTTTGGGACAAAGTCCGGGTTCGGGTCCGGACAGAACCCGAACATTCGCACGGACCCCGAACCCCATTGAAATCAATGGGGACCCGAAATTTTAGGCACAAAAGTCCTGGAAAGCCCTAGAGGGCTGCAAAAGGAAGTAAAATGGGGGTAAGAGTAGGGCAAGTGCCTTTCAAAAAAATGGGGATAGGGAAAATAAATTAAAATCAAATAAAAAAATGGGAAGGGGGGTGGATGTGGAGTAGGAGCCTAGAGGTTGACTAGGCCATGACCGTGGCAGTGTAAGTGGAAGTGGCAGTGGTAGAGGAGTAGGAGGAGGTAGCCAACATGGTATTTTTTTTTTTTTGTATTGAGGCCTATTCAAAAAACAAGTATGTGAATGGCTGTGTGAGTCCGGTCTAAATGTTTATTCTGTACAAGGTACAGACAAGTCTTGTGGGATCCATGCCTGATTCATTTTAATAAAGGTTAGCTTGTCCATGTTGGATGTGGACAAACGGCTCCGCTTGTCTGTGATAACGCCCCCTGCCGTGATAAACACACGTTCCGACAATACACTGGCTGCAGGGCAGGCCAGCATGTCCAAGGCATAAAGGGCAAGCTCAGGCCATTTGGAGACCCAGAAGTTGAATGGGGCAGACCCATCAGTCAGTACGTGTAGGCGTGTGCACACATACTCTTGCACCATGTTGCTGAAATGCTGCCTCCTGCTAAGACG
>BLSH010459817.1:6047-18356 GCA_018402905.1 Glandirana rugosa | reverse complement strand
ACAGTTTCAGAGGCCATGGAATTCCAAAGCATAACCCCCCCCCCAAATGACCCCATTTTGGAAAGTAGACATCCCAAGCTATTTGCTAAGAGGTATGTTAAGAATTTTGGAGTTCTCGCATTTTGTCACAAAGTTTTGGAAATCGAAAAATGAAAAATAAAATCCTTTCCTTTCTTCATTTTCCAAAACAAATGAGAGCTGCAAAATAGTCACCATGCCTCTTAGAAAATATCTTGGGGTGTCTACTTTCTAAAATGGGGTAATTTGGGGGGATTGTTCTATCTTGACATTTCAGGGCCTCTGAAACTGTGATAGGTAGTTAGGAGTAAAATCAACATTTTACGCCCTTAGAAGGCCTGAAGGTGGTGATTGGTTTTTGGGGTCCTGTACGCTGCTAATCTCCCAAAAATGATGCAGCTAAAATCAAAAAATACCAGCAATATTGATACAGCTAGCGCAAATTACAAAGGTGAAAGTTTCTAACGGTCCATAGATAAAGTGATAAAGAAGGGGAGAATACTCCACATAGCATAAAACCATATAAAGTGTTTATTGTAAAAATAAAAATAAAACTCACATTTTCCCAATCACAGAAGCGCTTGTAGTTACAACAGTCTCAACACAATGGCATTAGAATGGCACAACCTGACGACCCGACGTGTTTCGACCTCTTGGTCATCATCACCCCAGTAAGGGTTAAATCTATTTGGTGGAGGATTGCATCACGGGTGAATCTGGAATGCATATTGGGTACTACCCCCTCTGTCTGTTTTGACTCAGTGGACATATGTCCATCTGTGTCCATATTATTTGGTAAGACTTTTCATTTATCTTTATTTTTAATTTTACAATATAGCCCACAGAGTTCACATCATGCACTTTATATGAGTCATTTTGTTATGCAATTTACCCATGGATTCTTAATGATCTGCATCTTTGTAAGTTGCACTAGCTGTCATGCACTTTATCTATGGACCCTAAAAAACTTTCACTTTTGTAATTTGCACTAGCTGTATCAATATTGCTGGTATTTTTTGATTTTAGCGCTGCATTATTTATCATATTGTCTGTTCTGAACTTGTCATTTGTTGTGCTGGCAGCTTTAACCATTTTGGATATTATTTTTAGATTTGCGCAGTATTATCACAATTTAATTTAGGCTCCCAAAAAGCCTAACACATGTGGTATCCCCATACTCAGGAGGAGCAGCAGAATGTATTTTGGGGTGTAATTTCACATATACCCATGCCATGTGTGAGCAATATATCATTAAGTGACAACTTTATGTAAAAGAAAGTTAATTTTCCCGAACCTTGTGACAAAATATAAAATATTCCATGGACTCCACATGCCTCTCAGGAAATAGCTTGTGATGTCTACTTTCCAAAATGGGGTCATTTTGGGGGGTTTGTGCTATCTTGACATTTCAGGGCCTCCGAAACTGTGATAGGTAGTGAGGAAGTGAAATCACCATTTTACACCCTTAAGGCATCATTTGGGATGGTTTCTGACATTTTATGCCCAACATCACCCACTCTTCTAACCACGTGAACCACCAAGTCCTTTTCTGACACTTTTTGTTTACATGAATTAATATTTTTTTTGCTTGTAAATTACTTTGAACCCCCAAACATTATATATATATATATATATTTAAAGCAGAGGCCCTACAGATCAATATGGTAGGTGTTGTAATTTTTTTTTCATAAAGTATTTGCACAATGATTTTTCAAACGCAATTTTATGGGGGAAAAAAAGCACTTTTTTGAATTTTACTGCACAAAAACACACTATATTGCCCAAATGTTTGGTGAAATATAAAAGATGATCTTATGCTGAGTACATAGATACCAAACATGACACGATTTAAAATTACGCACACCTGTGCAGTGGCGACAAACTATATATATTATTGAGAGCCTTTAAAAGCCTTTACAGGTTACCACTTAAGATTTGCAGAGGAGGTCCACTGCTAGAATTACTGCCCTCGATCTGACATTCGCAGTGATACCTCACATGCATGGTGCAATTGCTGTTTACATACGACACAAGACCGTTGCTTGTGTTCACCTTTGAGCGCGTGCAAGGGGGGACAGGGGTGCATTTTTCTTAAATCATTCATTTTGCATTTTATTTTATTTTAACACTGTCCCTTTCATATTTTTTAAATCTTTTTTATTGTTATCACAGGGAATTTAAATATCCCATATGATTTTTTTGAAAAATGGGAGGTCTATTAGACTCTAGATCTCTCCTCAGCCCTTAAAGCATCTGACCACATCAAGATGGTTTGATGTCTTCCCAATTTCCCAATGGCATTGCTTATATCTGGCGAAACCAAAGTCATTAAATGCTAGTAGCTTCTAATTTCTTAGGCGATAGAGATGATTGGAGCCATTCTCGTCTTCAAACAGCTCTATGGTCAGCTGGCGGAATCACAGGCTTCATTCCCAGGTTCCCCGGTGGGACAGAGGAGCCAGAGAAAAATATTGGAAAGTGGTGAGGAGAGAAGTTCCCTCCCACTGCTTGTAAAAGCAGTCTAGCGGCTAATTAGCCACTTGGATTGCTTTTACATGAAAGTTGACTGCCGGCTGAAAAGAAGAATACCAATATGATACCTAAACCTGCAGGCATCATTCCAGTATAACCACTCAAACTCCAGCAACATACAAGTACGTCGCTTGTCCTTGTTGGGCATATATTGTAATGTTCTTTTATTCATGCAGCTTGTGAATGAAAACAGAGAATCAATCAACCGGTGGTATGTCCATCATTAGAAAACCACCCTACATCCACCCACTTCTAATGATATATACAGCAGCATAGGGGTCAATCCATTCCTATGTCCACCCCTGCCCCTATGCTTTGGCATATATGCTTGTTTTTTAACTGCAGTTGTGAAATCACCTCCTACAGCTCTGAGTCACTGATGTACGTATCGTGGAAGCAAACACTGTTGCTTTCAAGATAAATATATCAGTGCTGTAGCTTAATGGCATACCGGAAAGCAAATAATTATTAACAATAAAACACAGTAAACAGTATAAGAGCCGGTTCACACAGGGGCAACTCTGAGCAACCCCGCACAGAGTGACTTGCAAGGGACTTCTCTAATAAAAGTCAATGCAAGTCCCTTGAAGTTGCCCCCAAAGTAGTACAGGAACCTTTTTCTAAGCTGGAGCAACTTGAGTCGCTCCTATTAGAATGGTTCCATTGCACTGCATGGAGCGTGGCTTGTCAGGCGACTAAGTTGCCTGACAAGTCGCCCCTGTCTGAACTGGCTCTTAAAGAATTACATTACCTGCAAAGCAAACATAATAAAACAATAACAAAAAAACATTACAGTTAAGAAAAAAAAACAGAGCAGAACAAGAGAGAGAGAAGAACAAGAGAATGACAACTATAACAGCAGAGAGAGAACAAGAAAATGACAACTATAACAATAGAGAGAGAAAAAAACAATAAAACCACAGGGGCGTGGTGACCAAGCTCCAAAATGAATGCCTGAACCAGGAGCTTCACTCGTCCACCGGAAATAATCCACCACCATCCGAGCCCACCAGCAACATCCGAGGCCACAAACACCACCATCTACCTGCTTTTAAGCTCAGGGATTATGAGGAGCAGAAATAACCCAGTGCAGCCGATCAAGATGTCAAATTTCTTTGCAGCAGCCCAACGCGGGCTACAACAAAATGGCAGCGGCGCCCTGGAACAGAGACCTGAAAGCAAGGCTGTGGCACATAGCAAAAACCAAGGAGGGTCTCTTTCCTCACCCTACACACCCAGGCCACAGAGTGAAACATCATCTGGAGCATCAAGCCCATCTATGAGGAGTCCGGTGAAATTCAAGCCATGGAGGGACTCCCCTGCTGTCGATCCAGACATGGAAGTAAGCAGCCACAAGGTACTGATAATACCCAGGACATACATGCCAGCGATCCTATAGCTAATTTCCCCACATCAGGCAGACCAATCTTTGACACCATGTTAAAAGAAATGTTGCAATGCCTAAGGTCCTCACCACAAACTGACACGATCAAAGGGATTAACAAGTGCCACAGGGAAGTGCAAGCCATTGGGAACAGAGTAGAACACATGGAAAACAAAATGGCTGAATACACATCCTCCCATAATGTGATGGTAGATGCCCACACAGCACAAGGGGAAGAGATAGCATGGTTAAAGGACAAGGTCGCAGACTTAGAGGACAGATCAAGAAGGAACAACCTCAAATTAATGGGACCAGACAGGGTTGTTCCTTGCCACCGATCATCTTTAATATGATGATAGAGCTGAAGCCATTAGAACGGACTCAACAATCACAGCCTGTAAATTTGGCTATAATAACGAACACACCATTAACTTATTAGCGGACAATGTCATTCTTTTGCTGACGAATCTGCTTACCTCACTACAAAAAGTCCACGAAACACTCACAGCCTTTGGTGATATTTCATACTACAAGGTTAACTTTACCAAATCTGTAATTCTTAGTATAGGAATACGAACGCCCATCCAGCATACGCTACAAAAAAAACACCTGTATACTTGGAGTAAGAAAGGAGTTACTTACTTTGGAATCATATTGACCAACACAACCTCATCCCTAGCCGAAGCCAACTTCAAACCATTAACGACAAAACTAGATGCCCAGCTAAAATAAATGTAAAAAAACAACTATCCTGGCTAGGTAGAATAGAGGCCTTTAAAATGTCAATCTTAACACAAATCTTATACATACTCTGTACTTTACCAATCCACATTCTTTACCAATACTTTAAAGTACTATCAAACCTCATGTGGAAATATATATGGAATGGGAAGAAAGCTAGATGCTCCCGTAACAATCTCCTTTCCCATAAAAATGTTGGGGGCTGGTATGGTAGACTTACATGACTACCTATAGGCAGTTAGGTTGTATCACCTCAAATACCGGTTCCAAGATAACAACACTCCACTATGGGTAGACATAGAAAGAAATATCACCCCAACAACTGACTTAATAGCATTTCTAATGGGAGACATATGGGTGCCATGGGATCTTCCCCGCCCCCATCTAAGAATCTTTAAAAGCTTGGAGGCAATTACTAAGCCAACACTATGTAGAAACCAAAGAGCTGGATTACAAACTGCCAATTGGCCCCTTAGGTGCAAAAATACCAATGTTGCCAGTTAAAACATTTACAAATCACGGTAGCCTACACATCCATGATCTCATAAATGGATGTAAGCCTAAACCTGCAAAACAGATACTAACGGGATATAACCTACCACCCAAAGCATTATTCTCTTGTATTTGCGTATCACATTTCCTACACTCACACCCTATCCCGAAAACAAAAATACCAGCCGCAGCCTGTCAATTCTACTCAATCCCCAAACAAAATAAAAAAGGAATATCACTATTCTACAACCTAGCAAATGACAAACAAACATTGCAGAAATCCGCCACAATCCGGAAATGGGAAACAGAACTAGGCAACACCTTTTCAGATGAAAAATGACAACATGCATTTAGGGAAATCCACAAGGCCTCCCATTGTGTCAAACATGGGAAATGAGGGTCAAAATAGCCAACAGGTGGCACTATACCTCATACAGATTAGCTAAATTTTACCCAAACACATCTCCCCTATGCTGGAGAGAATGAGGCCAATTAGAAAACCCATGCATATTTTTGGGGAATGCCCAAGCATTAAAAGGCTATGGAATCAAATCTTCCAATTGTTCTCTACAATCACAGGAATTATAAGTAGAGTTGAGCGAACACCTGGATGTTCGGGTTCGGCGGGTTTGGCCAAACTTTGCAAAAAAGTTCGGGTTCGGCACCGAACTTGACCCGAACTTAACCCCGAACCCCATTGAAGTCAATGGTGAACCGAACTTTGGGGCACAAAAATGGCTCTAAAAAGTCAGTGAAAGGGCTGGAGGGCTGCAAAAGGAAGCAAAATGGGAGTAAGAGTAGGGCAAGTGCCCTGCAAACAAATGTGGAAAGGGAAATAACTTAAAATCACATAAAAAAAAATAAAAAATGGAGGAGGAGGTGGAGGAGGTGGATGTGGAGTAGGTGGTAGAGGAGGCGGTGACCGTGGCGGTGTAGGTGGAAGTGTCGGTGGAGGAGGAGGAGGTAGCCAACACTGTTTTTTGTTTCTTTTTCCTAATTTGGGTAGCCCCCAAAATATTGAGACATATTAAAAAAAAAAGGATTTGTTCACTTAAGTATACCAATGGCTGTGTGAGGCTGGTATAAATGGCTATTCTGCACAAGGTACAGACAAGTCTTGTGGGATCCATGCCTGGTTCATTTTAATAAATGTTAGCTTGTCCACGTTGGCTGTGGACAGGCGGCTGCGCTTGTCTGTGATAACGCCCCCTGCCGTGCTAAACACACATTCAGACAATACACTGGCTACAGGGCAGGCCAGATCCTCCAAGGCATAAAGGGCAAGCTCAGGCCATGTGCCCAATTTGGAGACCCAGAAGTTGAATGGGGCAGACCCATCAGTCAATACGTGTAGGCGTGTGCTCACATACTGTTCCACCATGTTGCTGAAATGCTGCCTCCTGCTAAGACGTTGCCTATAATCTGGTGGTGCTGTTTGTTTTGATGTGCTGCTGACAAAGCTATGGCCATACTAACCTTGCCTTCTGAGGTGCTGGCGATGCCACAGCTGCATTGGCGACCTCTTCCTCCTCCTCCTCCTCCTCTGCCTTCGCTTTGTGCTTTCACTGAGTCCCCTGTGTCATTTGGGAATGCCCTCAGCAGCGCGTCTACCAGCGTCTCCTGATCACGCTCCAGTGAGTGAATTAAGGATGGCACGTTGTCCTTGTAAGGGGGATCCAGCAGGGTGGCCACCTAGTAATCAGCACAAGTTACAATGTGGGCAACTCGGCTGTCGTTGCTCAGGCACTGCAGCATGTAGTTGCACATGTGGGCCAGGCTGCACAGAGGCAAAGATAAGCTATCCTCTATGGGAGGTGTATCATCTGTGTCCTCCGTATTCCCCCAGCCACGCTCCAGTGATGCCCAGGAGCTGCGTTGGGTGCCACCCTGCTGTGAACACGGTTCCTTCTCCTCCTCATCATCATCCTCGTCCTCCTCATCCTCCAGAACTGTGCCCTGGCTTGAAAATTTTTTACATGGCCTATGCTGGTGCAGGAACCCACCCTCAAAGCCACTTGTGAATGACTGGCCTGATAACCATGGAAATGACCCCTCTTCCTCCTCCTCTTCCTCCTCCTCTTCCTCCTGTGCCACATCCTCTTCCATTATCGCCCGAAGTGTTTTTTCAAGGAGACATAGAAGTGAGATAGTAACGCTGAGAACAGCATCATCGGCACTGGCCATGCTGGTGGAGTACTTGAAACAACGCAATATGGTACACAGGTCTCGCATGGAGGCCCACTCGTTGGTGGAGAAGTGGTGCTGTTCCGCAGAGTGACTGACCCTTGTGTGCTGCAGCTGAAACTCCACTATTGCCTGCTGCTGCTCGCACATTCTCTCCAGCATGTGCAAGGTGGAGTTCCACCTTGTGGGCACGTCGCATAGGAGGCGGTGAGCGGGAAGGCCGAAGTTCCGCTGCAGCGCACACAGGCGAGCAGCAACAGGGTGAGAACGCCGAAAGCACACACAGATGGTCCGCACTTTCTGCAGCAGCACTGACACATCCAGTTAGTTTTTTAGAAGTTTCTGCACCACCAAATTCAGCACATGCCCCAAGCAAGGGACGTGCGTCAAACCGGCTAGGCCCAGAGCTGCTACGAGATTTCGCCCATTATCGCACACCACCAGGCCGGGCTTGAGGCTCAGTGGCAACAACCACTCATTGGTCTGTTGTTCAATGCCCATCCGCAGCTCCTGCGCAGTGTGGGGTTTATCCCCCAAACATATCAGTTTTAAAACAGCCTGCTGTCGTTTCCCCCTGGATGTGCTGAAGTTTGTGGTGAAGGTGTTACACTGGCCGAATGAGGAGGTGGTAGAGGAGGAGGAAGTGGAGTAGGAGGAGGAGGCAACAGGAGGCAAAGAGAAATGCCCTGCAATCCTGGGTGGCGGAAGGACTTGCTCCAAACTGCTTGCCGCCTCAGGCTCACCCGCTACTACATTTGCCCAGTGTGCAGTTAGTGAGATATAGCATCCCTGCCCATGCTTACTGGTCCTCATATCAGTGGTTATGTTGACCTTACCACAGATGGCATTGCACAGTGCACACTTGATCTTGTCCCCGACTTGTTTGTACAGGGAAGGGATGGCTCGCCTGGAAAAGTAGTGGAGGCTGGGAACCACATACTGTGGGACAGCCACCACCATCAGGTTTTTAAAACTGTCCGTGTCCACCAGATGGAATGACAGCATTTCAAAGGCCAGGAATTTTGAAATGCTGGCATTCAGGGCCAGGGATCACAAATGGGTAGGGGGTAGTTCCTCTTTCTCTCCAGTGTTTGGGAGATGGACAGCTGTAAGCTTCCATGGGACCATGGTGTGGAAATGCTTGGGGACGGTGGTGGACATGGTGGCGTGGCTGTCACATCGTCTGTTTGCTGGGTGGCAGGTGACACTGGCACTGTAGAGGTGGAGGAAGAGGCCAAGGCAGCAGCAGAAGAGGAATCACGAGGAGCCCGAGACCTTTCTTGGATTTTGAGGTACTTATTCCACTGCAACTTGTGTTTTGCATTTAGATGCCTGGTCGTGCACATTGTGCTCAGGTTTAGAACATTTATGCCTCGCTTCAGGCTCTCATTGCACAGCGTGCAAACCACTTGTGTATTGTCGTCAGCACATAGTCTGAAGAACTGCCATGCCGGAGAATGCCTTTGAGCTGCCTTTGGTGTGCTAGGTCCCTGGGTGTGGTGGGTAGCAGCAGGCATACTGTCTAGGGGACGGTCGCTCCGTTTTTGCAACCTGCTTCCTCTTTTACTGTGCTGGTGCCTCTGTGCGACCACCACCTCTTCCTCCAAACTGCACACATAAGTCGCATGACCTTCATTCCATGTGGGGTCTAGGACCTCATCATCCTCGACATCATCTTCCACCCACTCTTCCCCACTGCCCTCCTTGTCAGTCTGCACACTGTACAAAGCCGCAGCAGTTGGCACCTCATCATCAGAGACGTGCTGCGGTGGTGTTTCCATGTCCTCATCCTGCAACAGAAGTGGTTGGGCATCGGTGCACTCAATGTCTTCCACTTCTGTGGTAGGGCTATGTGGATGGCCCACATAATGCATACCAGCAGAGTCATCAAAAGGCATAAAAGAGTGCTGCATGACTTGGGGTTCAGACTGCTTGGCTGGTTTACAAAGGGCTGAGGTGAAAGACAGATGGCCATGGGGTTCAGGTGCCAACTCTGAGCTTTCAGCAAGGGACTGGGTGGGAGATAATGTGAAGGAACTGGAGGCATTGTCAGACACCCAATCTACTATCGCCTGTCCTTGTTCTGGTCTCACCATTCGTTGAGCGGCATTCGGGCCTACCATATAACGTTGAAGGTTCTGTCGGCTACTCGCACCTGAGGAAGGTGTTTCACTTGTGCGTGTAGCTGGCACAGATCGACCACGTCCTCTCCATGCAACAGGAGCTTTACCAACACCACCAACACCAGCAGCACCACGACCACATCCCTTATTTGGCGCTCTCCTCATTCTGGACACAAATGTACTATTTAGCACAAATTTAGATTATTTTTTAAACCAGCAATGACTACGCACTTTTTAATTTTGTGCAAGAAATGCACAGCAAGGTGCAAATGTACTGTGTAGCACTATTTATTTATATAATTAAAAAAAATATTATTCTTTTTTGATTAAAACAACAATGTAGGCACACTTTTTTTGTGCAAGAAATGCAAAGCAAGGTGCAAACGTACTATGTAGCACTATTAATTAATATAATAAAAAATAATGATTATTCTTTTTTTTTTAAACCAGCAATATAGATGCAGCAGGATCCTCTCCTTATATCACTATGAGATGATTTTACAACATGAATCTGTCCCTCACACCAGCATCAGGAACCTATCCCTATACCAGTATGATATGATTTTAGAACACTAATCTATCCCTCACACCAGAAGCAGGAACCTCTCCCAATGCCAGTATGATATGATTTTATAACACTAATTTGTCCCTCACACGAGCAGCAGGAACCTCTCCCTATACCAGTATGATATTATTTGAGAGCACTAATCTGTCCCTCACAGCAGCAGCAGGAAACTCTCCCTATACCAGTATGATATGATTTTAGAACACTAATCTGTCCCTCACACCAGTAGCTGGAACATCTCCCTATACCGGTATGAAATGATTTTAGAACACTAATCTGTCCCTCACAGCAGCAGCAGGAACCTCTCCCTATACCAGTATGATATGATTTTAACACACTAATCTGTCTCTCACACAAGCAGCAGGAAACTTTCCCTAAACCAGTATGATATGATTTTAGAACACTAATCTGTCCCTCACACCAGCAGCAGGAACCTCTCCTTATACCAGTATGATATGATTTTAGAACACAAATCTGTCACTCACAGCAGCAGCAGGAACCTCTCCCTATAACGGTATGAGATGATTTTAGAACACTAATCTGTCCCTCACAGCAGCAGCAGGAACCTGTCCCTATACCAGTATGATATGATTTTAGAACACTAATCTGTCCCTCACACCAGCAGCAGGAATCTCTAGCTATACCAGTATGATATGATTTTAGAACACTAATCTGTCCCTCACACCAGCAGCAGGAACCTCTCCCTATAACAGTATGATATGATTTTAGAACACTAATCTGTCCCTCGGAGCAGCAGCAGAAACCTCTCCTTATACCGGTATGAGATGATTTTAGAACACTAATCTGTCCCTCACACCAGCAGCAGGAACCTCTCCCTATACCAGTATGAGATGATTTTAGAACACTAATCTGTCTCTCACACCAGCAGCAGGAACCTCTCCCTACACCAGTATGATATGATTTTAGAACACTAATCTGTCCCTCAAACGAGCAGCAGGAACCTCTCCCTATACCAGTATGATGTGATTTTAGAGCACTAATCTGTCCCTCACAGCAGCAGCAGTAACCTCTCCCTATACCAGCATAACATGATTTTAGAACACTAATCTGTCCCTCACACCAGTAGCAGGAACCTCTCCCTATACCAGTATGAAATGATTTTAGAACACAAATCTGTCCGTCACAGCAGCAGCAGGAACCTCTCCCTATACCAGTATGATAAGATTTTAGAACACTAATCTGTCACTCACACCAGCAGCAGGAACCTCTCCCAATGCTAGCATAATATGATTTTAGAATACTAATCTGTCTCTCACACAAGCAGCAGGAAACTCTCCCTAAACCAGTATGATATGATTTTAGAACACTAATCTGTCCCTCACACCAGCAGCAGGAACCTCTGCTTATTCCAGTATGATATGATTTTAGAGCACTAATCTGTCCCTCACAATAGCAGCAGGAACCTCTCCCTATACCAATATGAGATGATTTTAGAACACTAATCTGTCCCTCACAGCAGCAGTAGGAACCTCTCCCTATACCAGTATGGTATGATTTTAGATTGCTAATCTGTCTCTCACACAAGCAGCAGGAACCTCTTCTTATACCAGTATGATATAATTTTAGAACACTAATCTGTCCCTCACAGCAGAAGCAGGAACCTCTCCCTTTAGCAGTATGATATGATTTTAGAACACTAATCTGTCCCTCACACCAGCAGCAGGAACCTCTCCCTATACCAGTATGATATGATTTTAGAACACTAATCTGTCCCTCAAAGCAGCAGCAGGAACCTCTCCCTATACCAGTAGGAGATGATTTAGAACACTAATCTGTCCCTCACACCAGCAGCAGGAACCTCTCCCTATACTAGTATGATATGATTTTAGAACACAAATCTGTCCCTCACACCAGCAGCAGGAACCTCTCCCTATGCCGGTATGATATGATTTTAGAACACTAATCTGTCTCTCACACAAGCACAGGAAACTCTCCCTAAACAAGTATGATATGATTTTCGAACACTAATCTGTTCCTCACAGCAGCAGGAAACTCTCCTTATACCAGTATGATATGATTTTAGAACACTAATCTGTCCCTCACAGTATAAGCAGGCACCTCTCCCTATACCAGTATGATATGATTTTAGAACACTAATATGTCCCTCACACCAGTAGCTGGAACATCTCCCTATACCAGTATGAAATGATTTTAGAACACTAATCTGTCCCTCACAGCAGCAGCAGGAACCTCTCCCTATACCAGTATGATATGATTTTAACACACTAATCTGTCTCTCACACAAGCAG
>BLSH010459770.1:198174-210898 GCA_018402905.1 Glandirana rugosa | reverse complement strand
CCTAATTCCTCCCGGGTTCTTATACAAATGGGTCCAAGGTTAGTTATAATTTCTACCGAATTCACATCGAAACAACTGCCAATCCAGTCGTTACTCTCACAAATGGGTACTGGATTTACTCACTTACCGACACGTCAGAGTGGTCTATACAAATCCCCACGGTAAACACGATGTGCTTGCAGTCGTATATCCACTGTTCCTTACCATATAGAACTGATCAAACTACCCCCACTTCATGGTAGTATCCATATGTCCGGGACAAAGTTCGGGTTCTGTCCGGACCCGAACCCGGACTTTGTCCCGAAGTTCTGCCGAACCAGCAGAACCCGGACTTCTAGAAGTTCGCTCAACTCTAGTTGCAACGTATCTTTTTAACGATTTAATAAATCATTATTTTAAACCCATCAGTTTCATAAGTGCCGGCAAAGTCCATTATTTCGTTTTTTCTTTTTACACGATTTATCGTGCTAAAGGTACAACGCTTTTTCTTTGTTATTTAGGATGGTGGCACATTTTGGCATGACACTTTTGTAAATACTCTAAAAACATCTCACATTGGGAATCTACAATGAAAATATACCTATGATGGTACTTCACCCCCATCAAACTAGTCAAGATATACCATTCCTTGTCACCTATATGCTGACGTTCGTGTAGCACAAATGGCACCCCTAAACATATCTGGTGAGACTGCACAGCCATTCACTCATTTAGGTCATGGGTAAACACTCTCATTGCTGACCTAACCGTCAACAAAGCTACACTTAAGCCATCTTTAATATTGATTGGAACCTGGGTAAACATATTCTTGGGCCCTCCTTAATCCACTTATCAACTATTTTGGGACAGTGTAGGGCTCAAGAGAAAGCTGTTTTGGACCCCACAACAATGACTGGGCTCAGGGAAGCTGCCCCTTTTGCCCTGTGTTAAAGACATCCCTGGTTACACTGACTCCAAAGCTAGCTCTCCTAGGCATCTGGCTGGACAATTGGCCTCCAGATACACATGCCATTCTTACACACATTCTCATAGCAGCAAGACTATCTGTAGCACCCTCTACCTAGGTAGGTGCTAGAGTGAGTGTTTTTGTGGTAGTGTAGGTGAAATTTGGGAAGGCCTAGCCACCTGCCTGCTTTGATTCTGGCCTGGGAGTGGCTCAGGGTAGCAGCTGGTGACTCACAGGTGGTGTCATCTCTCGGTTACCTCCCTCTTGCTTCTAGAAGATGCTAGAAGAAGAGGAGGGGAAGAGAGGTGGAGGTGTCTGGGGTTGTCTCAGGAGCCCTGACCAATCCCCAACCTGGATTGGCAATGGACAGGTTCTGGAAAGGAGGCTGGGGAGTGACATGTGCAGTCAGGAAGACTGGGGAGGCACGCCTCAGAGGACTGGGAGGTTTGAGATGGGTGCAGAGCCATCAGAGAGGATTGTAATGTTATGGGCAGTGGAGTTAGGCAGCTGCAGCCAGGAGGGCTGGCAATGCCAGAAGAGGACTAGCTGGGATCAGTAGTTCACCTAGGACAGCTAGCACCAGGACTTTTCAAATTGCCACACCAAAGAGGCCCACAGTCTATGCCTGCAACAAGCGATCTAAGGCCTGGCTGAGCCATTGTCAGGCCCAACTACTAAAACCATGTGCTAGCTGTGCCTGTAGTGAAAGAGTTGTGCTGGAGAGAGGAAGTGTAATGGTCTGCAAGCAAGTGTTGTGCTGGAGGAGACTAACGGTGTAGTATGTACAAGGAGTGTACATAGTTGTCCCATTAAGAACTGTTCTAATTTTCTGGTCATCTCATAAATCCCTTACCCCATCCAAGTTAAATCTCCTCAATAAAAAAAAACAAAAAAAAAGCAATGGACTGATCTATGTCTCTGAGTGACTGAGGGAGGCAAGTCTGGCTGCGCAGGGTGACCAGTGAACCGCAACTTTCAGCAGCCCCTATGGAGGTAACCTCTCCCACCATCTAAGACGTGATCAACTACCTCAATGACCATTTCAAGATGGAATGGCTCTTTGCCAAGGCCAACCTGATCACCCATTAATATAACAGACATTGGCACCTCTGGCTCCAAGACCACAGATGCATCCCACCTTCTAACTGAAACCATTCACAACCTACGTGTTAATTTAATTGAGGCATGAACTCCTACCCACTCTGCACTCCTATATAAAATTCCCTCATCTGTTCGTCTACACTCTCTAGCTTAGAAACTTCTGTAGTCCTATATGATGCCGTATCACCCTTTTTATCTACTACACATTCTTACTGTGATATCCTAATAGTATGCTAAAATAGACTGATCAATATATCCTGTTTTTGCTGTTGTTATATGAGCATTCAATTTGCTACTGGATATGAAGTTTACTATATTTGTATCATGCTAAATCCTTCAATATACATTTAAATAAAAATTAAAAAACCAAAGTACATCTTTAATATGTAATTAATAATATGTACTCTCCCTACAAAAAAATGCCACAGCACTAAATACTACAAAACCAGACCAAAATAAGATGCATTGGACTTTGAAAGTGTTGAAACATAAGAATTTATAAAAAAAATACAATTGTATTCATAAATATGATAGATATATTGGTGGACACTGACAGATCCATATCCTATGAGAGATTGCAGGCAGTAAAAACAAGATGTGTCAATGTATGATATATTATATATCTTTCTGTATTCTTCTAAAGAATCAGGCTCAGCGCTGTGAAATGTGTCAACAAACTCCCACCCTCATGCTATTGGAAAGTTTTTCTTCTTTACAAAATAAAGAAGTTATGCAGGGGAGATGTTGAGGGTAAATATATGTGGTATATCTCATAACCTTTGCTGTATGCCACACTGTGATGCTTTATATACTGTATGTTGGATGTTGTTTTAGTATTTATTAATAAAATTGTGATTTTTTAAATGAATATCATTCTAGCATTTCATCCCCTAAAATTCCCAATGCATTCTATTTTGGTCTAAATTTTATAACAAGCAACATTATGGTCTGGGAATCTAGCCAAAATGTAAAGTCTAAAATTAGACAATAACAGACAGGTTGAGAAATTACTGTTTGCATGCATTTTTAGACTGAAGAAAATGTATATGACGTACAGTATCTCACAAAAGTGAGTACACCCCTCACATTTTTTAAATAATTTATTATATCTTTTCATGTGACAACACTGAAGAAATGACACTTTGCTACAATGTAAAGTAGTGAGTGTACAGTTTGTGTAACAGTGTAAATGTGCTGTCCCCTCAAAATAACTCAACGCAAAGCCATTAATATCTAAACCACTGGCAACAAAAGTGAGTAAACCCCTAAGTGAAAATGTCCAAATTGGGCCAATTAGCCATTTTCCCTCCCCAGTGTCATGTGATTCATTAGTGTTACAAGATCTCAGGTGTTAGTGTGGAGCAGGTGTGTTAAATTTGGTGTTATCGCTCTCACTATCTCATACTGGTCACTGGAAGTTCAACATGGCACCTCATGGCAAATAACTCTGTGAGAATCTGAAAAAAAGAATTGTTGCTCTACATAAAGATGGCCTAGACTGGGGGTCAGCAACCCATCGATTGCAATCTACCTGTTGACCGCCAGCAGGTGACAAGTCGATCACCAATGAGTCCGTGCCCTGTCGACCCACAAGTATTCCTGCAATTTAATACGTAAAAAAACTGTGCTAACCTTCAGTAGATCTAAACTCTTATTTGGACACAGCTGCAGATTACTGAGTGGGGATTCACCACTGAATATCAAATAATATACAAATATCCACGCTTGTGGCATACACTCAAAGACATTGATATGAAAATCATACATAAATCATATATAAAAATTTGTGACAAAGAAAAAAGTAAATAATGAAAAAACACCAGTGAGCATAAATTCATATAAAAACTGTGTAGGAAAAAGAAAAATTAAAATGAAAATAATAACGTCCAAAGATATATATAGATCAAATTCCAACTCAGTCCAAAAAAAAGGTGAATGAATCCAAGTGCAAGTGACAACGTGAGTGACCGTATCTTGAATAAAATGCTCCACCACACCAATCCTTATGTGTTGAAATCCTCCACCATACAAAATGTGCCCTTACCAGAGCTCCATGACCCTCTATTATGGGGGGTCTGGAAACACTTGCGTGGACACCAGGCCTCCACTCAGCCCCTGATAATGGATGTCCTAACTTCAATCACTGAATTCCTGTGATTTGTAATGCGTTTTGTGCATAACGATATGGAAGGCGTTTGAGAATTGTTCTGTGGGGTGATATGTGTGGCTGATTCGCAGTGTGGGTCTAGTGTGTCTTTTTGACACTGTGATGCAAATTTGTGCTCTATAGATATCAATGAGACTGTCAGAAGGCAATGTGTTTTTGGTTTCCCCTCTGCTATAGGGATGAATGTAACCTTCTGAGCAGAGCATGCCTGTGTGTGCAGTGGGATGGAGGTATGAGAGGAATATGACAGGACAGACCATGCTCCTCCACACAGGTGCAATGCAGGATGGGGCTGCTGAGTGGAGGAGCAATGATGCACGACTACTGCACAGTAGTGAGCAGGGATAGCCTTCTGCCCTCTGCCTCCCAACCCCGTGTCCTCCCTATCAATGCTCCTCTGTGAGCTTGTCCTGTGCTCCTTCTCTCTAATTGCCTTCCTTCCCCTCTACCCCCATGCCAGTCCCCCGCAGATCACTTCCCTCTTCTCTTGTTGCCCACCCCCGATATGCTGTCAGTCACAGAGGGGGCCCGGGCGGGGGTAATGCCGTCCAGCTGGAGCCAGCCCAGAGATATTACAATGGAGAAGCTCATCAAGAGAGAGAAGGTGAGAGCAGAACATAGGGGGAGTAGGAGGGGTATGTGAAAGATGCTGAGAGCATTCTACAGTCTGGGGCACAGGGCTGGGGGACTTCTACACATTGAGGGGGACTGAGACCCCCCTCCCCCTTCTACACATTAAGGGGGACTGAGACCCCCCTCCCCCATACATTGAGCGGGACTGAGACCTCCCCTGAGGACTTCCCATATGTGGGAGAGTGGCAGAAGCAAGCATGCAGAAAGGGGTGAGTGCTGGACATGCTGGGACTTGTAGTGTGCAGGCAGCAGAGGAACCCTTGTGTCACATGAATGGCCCCAACACTGGTGTAGTGGTGGCAATAGGGGGGTCCTATGCATGCTCCAGGGAGCTACGCTGCCTCCCTGTCACATTTGTATTTACACCTGGACAGGAAGGATAGCAGAGGTGGCATATACAGGAAACAATTTCCTGTATTTTCCTCCTGCAGCTGCTAAAGGCTGTCTTCTCCTCTTTTCCCTCTTGCCAGCATTCAGCGGCTGCATGAGGAAAACACAGAAAATTGTAACTGTACATGCCACCACCACTGCCCTTACTGTCCAGGCTACTCTCATTTGTGCTGCCCATGCCCCCTGTGTGCTCCCCTGTCCCCCCAAAGCATTGCCAGCTTCCTTCCTTTTCTCTCCCACCAGCTGCAGCTTTCAGGATGGAGAGCAGAGAAAGGGGCCGGTAAGAATATCATATTTTCCAGGCCCCTTTTCTTCCTGAATGAACACAGTAAGTCATTGGTACCAATCACTCCTATATTTGTTCATAACTAGAGTTGAGCGAACCCAAACTGTAAAGTATGGGTCCGTACCAAACTTTTGGGTGTCCGGGACCCGGACCCGAACCCGGACTTTTCAAAAAAAGTCCGGGTTTGGGTCCGGGGTTCTGGTAATTTAATAAAAGTTTTGAAAATTGCTGTAACAAAGTCCTGGAAAGTCCTAGAGGTCTGCAAAATGAAGGAAAATGGGGGTAAGGGTCGGACAAGTGCCCTACAAAGAAATGGGGACAGGGAAATAACTTAAAAGCATTTTTAAACTAAAATCACATAAAAAAATCAAAAATGGAGGTGGATGTGGACCATCTTCAAACTGTGTGTGAAAAGTATAAATTAGCGGGAGAAGCCATAGCAGTGTTCTAAAATCATCTTCAAACTGTGTGTGAGAACTATAAATTAGCCGGGAGAAGCCATATCACTGTTCTACAATCATCTTCAAACTGTGTGTGAAAAGTATAAATTAGCGGGAGAAGCCATATCACTGTTCTACAATCATCTTCAAACTGTGTGTGAAAAGTATAATTTAGCCGGGAGAAGCTATATCACTGTTCTACAATCATCTTCAAATTGTGTGTGAAAAGTATAAATTAGCGGGAGAAGCCATATTAGTGTTCTAAAATTTAGAACAATAATATGGCTCTCTATGCGGTTGGAAGAACAGTAATATGGCTCTATCCCCCTGCAACAGGCTTTTCCCATACACTTTGAAGATGATTTTAGAACACTGCTATGGTTTCTCTCGCTAATTTATACTTTTCACACACAGTTTGACGATGATTGTAGAACAGTGATATGGCTTCTCCCGGCTAATTTATAGTTTTCACACACAGTTTGAAAATGATTTTAGAACACTAATATGGCTTCTCCCGCTAATTTATACTTTTCACACACAGTTTGAAGATGATTGTAGAACAGTGATATGGCTTCTCCCGGTTAATTTATAGTTTTCACACACAGTTTGAAGATGATTTTAGAACACTAATATGGCTTCTCCCGCTAATTTATACTTTTCACACACAGTTTGAAGATGATTGTAGAACAGTGATATGGCTTCTCTCGGCTAATTAAGACTTTTCACACACAGTTTGAAGATGATTTTTAGAACACTGATATGGCTTCTCCCAGTTAATTTAGACTTTTCTCACACAGTTTGAAGATGGTCCACATCCACCTCCATTTTTGATTTTTTTATGTGATTTTAGTTTAAAAATGCTTTTAAGTTATTTCCCTGTCCCCATATCTTTGTAGGGCACTTGTCCGACCTTTACCCCCATTTCCTTCCTTTTGCAGACCTCTAGGACTTTCCAGGACTTTGTTACAGCCATTTTAGTGCCTAAAAGTTTGGGTCCCCATTGATTTCAATGGGGTTCGGGGTCCGGGTCAAAGTTTGGGTTCTGTCCGGACCCGAACCTGGACTTTGTCCCAAAGTTCGACCGAACCAGCAGAACCCGAACTTCCAGAGGTTCGATCAACTCCATTCATAACTGAAGCATATAAAATATAAAGAATACCACACTGTTAGCCTCCAAAGCAGCCGGCACAGCAGGAGACAAACTTGTATTAAAGTAAATATATAATATGTGCAGTGCTAAAATGAATAAAAAGAGTCCATATGGTTACACAAATGTTCATATATATAAACCACAATTCATATAGAAAGTGTTTAAATCAATCTATATACAAAAAATATAATGAACACACAATAGTATCAATAGACAAAAATTGTGCACAAAAAAAAATCAAAAATAGAAAGAAAAAATAGTCCTCGTATATCAAAGGGTGTATATAATAAATGGTAAAAATAAAACACAGTGAATAATAAGTCTTGTGCTGTACTCCTACGGAAAACATGCATGTAGAAGGAACTACCACCACCAATCTTAGGGAGGCTTACAGGAACGTATGGACTCAGTAAGGCATATGGCCAATGAGTCAAATAGGCTGAAGGTACAAAGGCACCACTGGATAAGAATGATAGTTCACCAGATCCTGGATATAGTGGAAGATAATCCTAGTTGTTCCCGATACCACATATGGGATGTATGTATTGAGTGTATCCAAACAACTTCAGGAATGGACAGTTTCTTCATATCAAATAGAACAGGTATACTCAAGAATAAAACAGATACTCCACATAGTGTAAAACTGTAAGTATAGGTGTATTTATTAAAAAAGGGATTACAAATGTTTTCCAAAAATTTCCTTCCCCTCCTCCTCAAAACCAAAGCAGACCTCTCCACTTACAACAAGAAATCGTTATCTTAGCTTGGTAGGATAAATACTCTAAAAATGGACGTACTTCCCCGATTCCTTTACCTTTTCCAAACATTACCAATTCCCATACCATCTGATTACTTTAAGAAACTCTGTTGGTTGTTCTCTTATTTCATTTGGAAAGGAGCCAGGCCCAGAATGCGTTATGAACTGCTTTCTCTCCCAAAAGCGCGGGGCGGTGCTGGCGCTCCGGACGTCCACATTTACTATAAAGCAGCGGTCCTGACAAGAATACTCGACTGGTACCATCACTTCTTGATTAAATTATGGGTCCAAATTGAGAGCCACTTGAACTCGACAGATCTCCGGGCTCTACCGTGGTCATCTGTCACTCCGCCGCAGAACCCCTCAATGACGTGCAAACTCACCCGACAAAACTTGACTGTCTGGCATCACCTGAATGCTTCAGGGCTCATCTCTTACCCTAAAGGGCCCATGACTCCCCTGTTCGGTACTCACGATTTCCCTCCAGCCCTACAAGGACAGGTCTTTGGCCCATTGAATAAGCAGGACCATAGACGACTAGCTCAGATACTCCGCCCTGACTATTCCCTAGCCACAGGAGTTCCAATTGAGACCTCTTCTTCCACACTGATGCAGTGGCTCCAGATGCAACAGGTGAAATCTTTTATGCAAGGCCTTCCATCTCTACCTGAGGTTCTAGCCGACCCTACTGCTTTTGAGGCCCTATTACTCCAGACTGACCCACCAGAGCATGCAGTCTCACAACTCTACTCTCTCATACACTCAGCCACCTTCCCAGCCTTGCCCCCCTACACAAAAGCATGGGAATCAGATCTAGGTCACTCGATTTCCCCTGTTGATTGGCAAAAATGCTTCATATTGACTCACAAATTGTCCCTAGCCTTGCAAAGTCAGGAAAAAGGGTTCAAGTTACTGACCCAATGGTATCGCTGCCCCTCCACTCTGCACCTTATAGACTCTAAACTCTCTGATACTTGCTGGCGATGCCCTTCGTCTAGAGGAACTATCCTACACATCTGGTGGGAGTGTCCCCCCATATGAAAATTTTGGCAGGCGATCTTTGATTTATACTGTAAACTCATGGCAGCCTCGGTCATCCCTTACCCAGAGATAGTATTACTGTCCATTCTCCCAGGCCCGCTGAAATCGGTTAAAAAAGATGTGCTGCGGCCAGAGTGGTGATACCCAGACACTGGAGGTAGACGGTGTGCCCTCCCTTGGGGATTGGGCGATGGAGGTGGACAGGATTTGTGGGATGGAACGACTATTGGCGCAGGAGGCAGACAATCTAGAGCAGTTCTCCAAGACTTGGACCTCTTGGTCTATGTTTAGATATTCGGAGGGATTTGTCCCTTGGACAGAGGGAAATTCTGCTACCACACTGACTTAGCCTACGTGGCATGCTTCCCTACTCTCTGCTTTTTTCATATGTTCTCTGATCTCCTGACCCCCTCCTTGCCTTCCTATCACTGTATACATGCCTCTTCCTTATTCACAAGGTTTCCTCCCGCTTTTCATTCTATCTTTTCCCACTTTCTGCTTGAGGACACCCCAATTCTAGGTTCTCTACAGGTTAAGTGCGGCCTCTGCGTCGCCCTCCCTCTTTATATAGTACAGAGTTAATACTGTGGGCATATATGGAATATAAGGAAGTGAGCACCGCTCAAATTGCAGAAAGCGGTGTACACAATGTCCAGTCCGGATACTTTAGTCACTATAGGACCTATACGACTCATGATTACATTGCTAACATTTTTTGTTGACCTCTGTTATTTGTCATTTGTTCATTGAAAATCTCCTGTATTCAATACTGATCCACCGTCTCTATGATGCACGGAAAAGATTCTGTACCATGTTTCTTCTTCTCAATAAAATCAGATTGAATTAAAAAAGGGATTGCAAACACTCACATTTTCTTAGAATAAAAATGTGCCAATAGGTAAATTCCATTCTCAGTCACAACAATGCAATGGCATCAGCAGAGCTCGTCCTGACACATTTCGTCTGATAAGAGATCATCTGGGGTGTCTGCCTGCTCTTATCATTGTGTTTTTATTGATAAGATGACCCCCTAAATTGATTACCCACCTGTAGCACCACTTCACTGTCACAGATATGCTCAGTAATCTTAGTAAGGAGTCAAAATGGTGCCGCCTTGCGTGGCTCAGGCCTCACTTTGAAAGCTGGCCTATAGAAAGTGGGATGGGATGGCTGCGTGCGGTACTAGCCTCACTCTGAATAAAAGATCATCCCTTATCTCCACCGCGCCGTCATCACAACATCACATGACACAGAGAGGGGTGTGTCAAGAACCCGGCAGCCTTAGCTGCATGCAAATGCAAAAGCCTCTCTCTCTGTTTAGCTTACATTCCATTACGTCCACTGCGTGATCAACATTTTGGCGTGTGGAGAAAGGAGGGGCATAGAAAATGATGAGCCAATCCACACAAGGCAAGAGATAAACCTTAGCATAGATGGACTTCCATGCATTATTGGAAATAACTGCACAAATGTATCACCTGCTAATGCATCAATTCTCAAATGATATATATATTTACCACACCTATAAACATTGTAAGAAACATACAAAATATGTTTATCTAAAAAAATATGATTATTAAAAATTAAATCAAAAAGGGGGCCACTAGTCATAGTGTACTGAAACACTATAGACTGTTTCATAATCGTGATCCCAGTGGCATGGTATTTCTGATTATTGACAGGTACATTCCTCCATGGAGAGGGGGTGCCAATACCAGAGGAGTCTCCCATTTGGAGACCTTTGGGGTATATGAAATATGGTGCCATTCCCCACTCGGTATGAACGTAGAGTGGGACATAAACACATTCATAAATCAAGCATGATATGGGAATTCAGGGGTTACATAGTTTTAAAAGCCGACAACATAATTTATGATATAGGGAAGAGACGGACTTTGCATACATATACAGACGATTTTTTATAGTAGTTTATGTCATAGTATTCTAACATTGGAGATGCATTTACTATTTAGGGATTTACAGTGGGGGTTACTACTATGATATAGATATGGTATTTATTGCTTATACACACATTGTTTTGTTTGACTTTGTTGTGGAATATGACTATGGATTTATATATCAATGTTTGGTAAAAGTATTGTTCAGCTGGTTGTTTTGTTTTTATTGTGTAATGACCCGAGATGGCTTGCACAGTCTTGGACACTCTTCAGTCAGTAATGATGTTACAAAAAGAAAGCGACATCAATTTTTCGTATTTTTTTTACAAAAACCTTTTTGTATGTCTCTTACCATATTTATAAGTGTGGTGAATATATATATCATTTGAGAATTGATGCATTAGCAGGTGATACATTTGTGTAGTTCTTTCAGATAATGCACTGATTCTAAGTCCATCTATGCTAAGGTTTATCTCTTGCCTAGTGTGGATTGGCTCATCATTTTCTATGCTCCTCCTTTTTCCATGCATCAAAATTTTGATGACGCAGTGGACATAATGGAATATAAGATAAACAGAGAGAGGCTTGCATTTGAATGCAGGTAAGGCCATCTGGTTCTTGACACGCCTCTCTCTGTGTCATGTGAGTGAGGCTAGCACCACACATGACCATCCCATCCTTCTTCCTATAGGGCAGCTGGGTGAGGCCTGAGCCGAACACAGCGGCACCATTTTGACTCCTTACTAAGATTACTGTGCATACCTGTGACAGTGAAGTGGTGCTACAGGTGGGTAATCCATTTAGGGGTCATATTATCTATAAAAACGCCATGATGACAGCAGGAAGACACCCTGATAATGTCTTTTCAGATGAAACGTGTCGGGACGAGCTCTGCTGATGCCATTGCATTGTTGTGACTGAGACTGGAATATTCCTATTGGCGCATTTTTATTCTAAGAAAATGTAAGTAATTTTAATCCCTTTTTTTTTTTTTTTTCAATCTGGTTTTATTGGTATTTTTCAAGTAGAACAGATTAGTTGTTGATCACATTAATGACATAGGAATGAAAAACAAACTGATGAAATTACAATGTGCCTTGCTCATGGTTAAAGATCATGTAAAGTACAATAACAACATATGTGTTTGAGTTGAAGATTATACGCGGCTACATCTAGAAAAATTGGTTACATACAGCGAAAAGATTTATGCAAGGTTGTGAGAGAGAAAATTGGAGAGCTGGATGTAGTCCCCATAGTGACCACTCTGAGCAAGAAATTACCAAAGTACAGTAAACTAGTGGGGGGAGGGGAGGGTGAGGGAGTGGAATCCCAGGAAAGGGGGGGGAGGGGGGGGGGACCTGCAGAGCACTTTTGACCCGAGAATATTGCCCTTGGGAGGGCGTAGATTGGTTGTAGTTCAGAGGGCTCGAGGTTTGCGGTCATATGAGAAGGTTGCAGAAGTTGGGTTGAGTAATTTTGTCGGCCATGTATAGTCCGCAAAGTTCTTCCAGCGTCTATTGAACTGACGGGATGCGGACGGGAGGTTGAAATCTGTAGTTGCCCTTTCTTTTTGAAGTTGGGTAGTCAGTTCCTGAGAGACTTGGGATATTGAAGGGCTAGAGGTGGTTGTCCAGTATTTTAGGATTGTTCTTCACGCTGCAAAAAGGCATAGTAGGGTCCAATCTTTATGGAGGGTAGTTGAGGTGGAAGACCAGGATAGAAGTTGTTTGTCACAGTAGCCGAAGATTAGAAGTAGGGGGTCTTTAGGGATTTGCAGCAAGGTAACATAGTTAATGAATTCAATGGTTTTGTCCCAGAAGGAGGAGATGAAGGAGCATGACCAAAATCTGTGTGCCAAGGAAGGTCTGGGTTGAGAACAATGAGGGCAGTTCGATGAAGCGTAACTTAAGTAATT
>BLSH010459770.1:121883-134349 GCA_018402905.1 Glandirana rugosa | reverse complement strand
GATTTTAATTTATTTTCCCTATCCCCATTTATTTGTAGGGCACTTGCCCTAGTTTGAAGATGATTTTAGAACAGTTATATGGCTTCTACCGTTAATTAATACTTTTCAGACACAGTTTGAAGATGAACCACATTCATCTCCATTTTTGCATTTTTTATGTTTTTATTTTTTTAAAAATATTTTAAGTTATTTCCCTGTCCCCATTTTTTTGTAGGGCACTTGCCCTACCCTTACCCCCATTTTACTTCCTTTTGCAGCCCTCTGGGGCTTTCCAGGACTTTCCTACAGCCATTTTTGTGCCTAAAAGTTCGGGTCCCCATTGATTTCAATGGGGTTCGTTGTCCGTGCGAGCGTTCGGGTTCCGTCCGGACCCGGACCCGGACTTTGTCCCGAAGTTCGGACGGACCAGCAGAACCCGAACGTCCAGGTGTTCGCTCAACTCTAGCCAGGAGCCTGCGGACAAGATAGGAGTATAAATACTCAAATCAGTTGCGCTAAAAATAATAAAGTGAAAAAGATAATCATAAACGTGATCAGATTATATAAGTGAAAAAATTGAATAATAAAATAATATACATAATGTCCAAAAATGAGAATATAAAATAGGTGGAATAACTCCTATGTTCAATATCCCCACACTGGAAATGGAGAAAACTGATGACAAAGTAGTCCCAAAGAGAAAAAAAACAAAAAAGTCCAACACCATGCAGTTGTGAAGTGAAGTATATGGAATACTGATTATGACATTCAGATCCACCAGAAAGGAGAGGTGAGCCGCCACCGATGATATGTACACTCTGCCAGGGAGCACAGATGGCTGTGTTTCTAGGCCTAATCCACTCCGGCGGAGTTTTGAGGAGAGCGGGGCCCACAGGATATTAAGAATGTGCTGCCTTCCCTATTTCGTGGATTAGGCCTAGAAACACAGCCATCTGTGTTTTTTTCCAGTCTCGCTGACTATGTAACTATGTAACTATGAACAACAGTTGAGCAATTATGTCTCTGCATATAACAAATTAGTCGATGCACACCAACACCAAACAGAACAACTACAACACATCACCACAAAAATGGTGGACCTAGAGGACCGCTCTCGCAGGAATAACCTCAAAATTAGAGGCATCCCCGAGTCTGTTCCACCTGCAGAACAAACCCTCTGCTTACAGCAATTTTTCAAGACACTGGTTCCCTCCCTATCTGTCTGGGACCTCACAATCGACAGAGCACATAGGATCTTTAAACCATCACATATCACATATAGTGGTGTAGAGGGTCAAATCTTTCATGTTATCGAAGCAACACCTACCACATTCACAGTCCCTCCTAATTAATTAATTATGGCGCTAAAATTTTTTTCACTGAATGTCAAAGGTCTTAACAGTCCCTTTAAGAGATCACTTGTGTTGAAATAGGCACTTAAAGCAAAATGATCTACATTCAAGAGACGCATTTCAATGCTTCTAACCCACCGAAGTGCTCTCACCCAAAATTCCCCCACATATTCTTTACCAATGCCAACTCTAAATGGAAAGGAGTCATGGTAGCCATCCATGACATGGCCTCCTTTCTCTTCCACTCCATAGAGACTGACCCCATCGGTCGATACCTCATCCTCACAGCAACAATTACTAACCACCGTATAACGTTGGTCAACAAATATGCCCCCAACTTTCACCAAAATTCTTTTTTCAAATCTATATTCTCCTAACTGCAACCATATAAGTCCAACCCCACGGTAATTTGTGGAGACTTCGATGAGGTTATCGAGCCTACCATAGACTCTACCAACCCAAAACGCAAGACATCATCTACCTTACACTCCTTAATATCCCAAGAAGATCTCTTTAATTCATGGAGGTGCACGCAGAGTAATGAGAAAGATTTTACGTTCTACTCTGTTGCTCATAAAGTGTATTCCAGACTTGATTTCTCTTTCAGTGGACAAATTTACCTTACAAGGAGTAGTCTCAACTGTAAAGATCGGGTTTGTACCGGACTTGGGGTGTCCATGTCCTGATCCCGTACCAGGACATTTGAGAAAAAGTCCGGGTTCGGGTATTTTTGGCACCTTTTGAATAGCTGTAGGGCAGCCAATCAACAAGCGTTTCACTCGTTTGCCCTTAGAAGCCATCACAGCCATGCCTACTAATGGCATGGCTGTGATTGGTCAGTGCATCATGTGACTCAGCCTCGATATGAGCTGGAGTCATGTAGCGCTGCATGCTCTCAGGCTAGTGTAGGGAGAGGATGCGGCCGCCGCTGTGAGGGAAAGATCAGCGCTCTAAAATCATCTCATACTTAGTATAGGAAGAGGTTCCTGATGCTGCTGTGAGGGATAGATTAGCGTTCTAAAATCATCTCAAGCTACTATAGGGAGAGGTTCCTGCTGATGCTGCGAGGGATAGATTAGTGTTCTAAAATCCTCTCATACTGCTATAGGGAGAGGTTCCTGCTGTGGTTGTGAGGGATAGATTAGTGTTCTAAAATCATCTCATACTGCTATAGGGAGAGGTTCCTGCTATTGCTGTGAGGGACAGATTAGTGTTCTAAAATAATCTCATTCTGATATAAGGAGAGGTTCCTGCTGCTGCTGTGAGGGATAGATTAGTGTTCTAAAATAATCTCATACTGATATAAGGAGAGGTTCCTGCTACTGCTGTGAGGGATAGATTAGTGTTCTAAAATCATCTCATACTGCTATAGGGAGAGGTTCCTGCTGCTGCTGTGAGGGATAGATTAGTGTTCTAAAATCATTTCATACTGTTATAGGGAGAGGTTCCTGCTGGTGCTGTGAGGGATAATCAAACTGCTATAGGGAGAGGTTCCTGCTGCTGCTGAGAGGGATAGATTAGTGTTCTAAAATCATCTCATACTGCTATAAAGAGAGGTTCCTGCTGCTGTTGTGAGGGACAGTTTAGTTTTCTAAAATCATCTCATATTGCTATAGGGAGAGGTTCCTGCTGCTGCTGCTGCTGTGAGGGATAGATTAGTGTTCCAAAATCATCTCATACTGCTATAGGGAGATGTTCCTGGTGCTGGTGTGAGGGATAGATTAGCATTCTAAAATCATCTCATACTGCTATAGGGAGAGGTTCCTGCTGCTGCTGCTGTAAAGGATGGATTAGTGTTCTAAAATCATCTCATACTGCTATAGGGAGAGGTTCCTGGTGCCGCGGTGAGGGATAGATTAGTGTTCTAAAATCATCTCATACTGCTATAGGGAGAGGTTCCTGCTGCTGCTGCTGTGAAGGATAGATTAGTGTTCTAAAATAACCTCATACTGCTATAGGGAGAGGTTCCTGCTACTGCTGTGAGGGATAGATTAGTGTTCTAAAATTGTCTCATACTGCTATAGGGAGAGGTTCCTGGTGCTGGTGTGAGGGACTGATTCGTGTTCTAAAATCCTCTCATACTGCTATAGGGAAAGGTTCCTGCTGTGGTTGTGAGGGATAGATTAGTGTTCTAAAATCATCTCATACTGCTATAGGGAGAGGTTCCTGCTGCTGCTGTGAGGGACAGATTAGTGTTCTAAAATCATCTCATACTTATATAAGGAGAGGTTCCTGCTGCTGCTGTGAGGGATAGATTAGTGTTCTAAAATCATCTCATACTGCTATAGGGAGAGGTTCCTGCTGCTGCTGTGAGGGACATATTGGTGTTCTAAAATAATCTCATACTGATATAAGGAGAGGTTCCTGCTACTGCTGTGAGGGATAGATTAGTGTTCTAAAATCATCTCATACTGCTATAGGGAGAGGTTCCTGCTGCTGCTGTGAGGGATAGATTAGTGTTCTCAAATCATCTCATACTGTTATAGGGAGAGGTTCCTGCTGGTGCTGTGAGGGATAATCAAACTGCTATAGGGAGAGGTTCCTGCTGCTGCTGAGAGGGATAGATTAGTGTTCTAAAATCATCTCATACTGCTATAAAGAGAGGTTCCTGCTGCTGTTGTGAGGGACAGTTTAGGGTTCTAAAATCATCTCATACTGCTATAGGGAGAGGTTCCTGCTGCTGCTGCTGCTGTGAGGGATAGATTAGTGTTCCAAAATCATCTCATACTGCTATAGGGAGATGTTCCTGGTGCTGGTGTGAGGGATAGATTAGCATTCTAAAATCATCTCATACTGCTTTAGGGAGAGGTTCCTGCTGCTGCTGTGAAGGATGGATTAGTGTTCTAAAATCATCTCATACTGCTATAGGGAGAGGTTCCTGGTGCCGCGGTGAGGGATAGATTAGTGTTCTAAAATCATCTCATACTGCTATAGGGAGAGGTTCCTGCTGCTGCTGTGAGGGATAGATTAGTGTTCTAAAATCATCTCATACTGCTATAGGGAGAGGTTCCTGATGCTGTTGTGAGGGATTGATTAGTGTTCTAAAATCGTCTCATACTGCTATAGGGAGAGGTTCCTGCTGCTGCTGTGAGGGACAGATTCGTGATCTAAAATCATCTCATGCTGCTATAGGGAGAGGTTCCTGCTGCTGCTGTGAAGGATGGATTAGTGTTCTAAAATCATCTCATACTGCTATAGGGAGAGGTTCCTGGTGCCGCGGTGAGGGATAGATTAGTGTTCCAAAATCATCTCATACTGCTATAGGGAGAGGTTCCTGGTGCTGGTTTGAGGGACAGATTAGTGTTCTAAAATAATCTCATACTGCTATAGGGAGAGGTTCCTGGTGCTGGTGTGAGGGATAGATTAGTGTTCTAAAATCATCTTATACTGCTATAGGTAGAGGTTCCTGCTGCTGCTGTGAGGGACAGATTAGTGTTCTAAAATCATCTCATGCTGCTATAGGGAGAGGTTCCTGCTGCTGCTGCTGAGAAGGATAGATTAGTGTTCTAAAATAACCTCATACTGCTATAGGGAGAGGTTCTTGCTACTGCTGTGAGGGATAGATTAGTGTTCTAAAATCGTCTCATACTGCTATAGGGAGAGGTTCCTGGTGCTGGTGTGAGGGACTGATTCATGTTCTAAAATCATCTCATACTGCTATAGGGAGAGGTTCCTGCTGCTGCTGTGATGGATAGATTAGTGTTCTAAAATCATTTCATACTGCTATAGGGAGAGGTTCCTGGTGCTGGTGTGAGGGACAGATTAGTGTTCTAAAATCATCTCATACTGCTATAGGGAGAGGTTGCTGCTGCTGCTGTGAGGGATAGAATATTGTTCTAAAATCATCTCATACTGCTACAGAGAGAGGTTCCTGGTGCTGGTGTGAGGGACAGATTAGTGTTCTAAAATCATCTCATACTGCTATAGGGAGAGGTTCCTGGTGCTGGTCTGAGGGACAGATTAGTGTTCTAAAATCATCTCATACTGTTATAGGGAGAGGTTCCTGCTGCTGCTGTGAGGGATAGATTAGTGTTCTAAAATCATCTCATACTGCTATAGGGAGATGTTCCTGGTGCTGGTGTGAGGTACAGATTAGTGTTCTAAAATTATTTCATACTGCTATAGGGAGAGGTTCATGCTTCTGCTGTGAGGGATAGATTAGTGTTCTAAAATCATCTCATACTGCTATAGGGATAGGTTCCTGCTGCTGTTGTGAAGGATAGATTAGTGTTCTAAAATCATCTCATACTGCTACAGGGAGAGCTTCCTGGTGTTGGTGCAAGGGACAGATTAGTGTTCTAAAATAATCTCATACTTCTACAGGGAGGGGTTCCTGTTGCTGGTGTGAGGGACAGATTAGTGTTCTAAAATCATTTCATACTGCTATAGGGAGAGGTTCCTGCTGCTGCTTTGAGGTATAGATTAGTGTTCCAAAATCATCTCATACTGCTATAGGGAGAGGTTATTGGTGCTGGTGTGAGGGACAGATTAGCATTCTAAAAAAAATCTCATACTGCTTTAGGGAGAGGTTCCTGGTGCTGGAGTGAGGGATAGATTAGTGTTCTAAAATCATCTCATACTGCTATAGGGAGAGGTTCATGCTTCTGCTGTGAGGGATAGATTAGTGTTCTAAAATCATCTCTTACTGCTATAGGGAGAGATGCCTACTAATGGCATGGTTGTGATTGGTCAGTGCATCATGTGACTCAGCCTCGATATGAGCTGGAGTCATGTAGCGCTGCATGCTCTCCTGCTGCTGCTGCTGTGATGGACAGATTAGTGTTCTAAAATCATCTCATACTGCTATAGGGAGAGGTTCCTGGTGCTGCTGTGAGGGATAGATTAGTGTTCTAAAATCATCTCATACTGGTATAGGGAGAGGTTCTTGATGCTTGTGTGAGGGATAGATTAGTGTTCTAAAATCATCTCATACTGCTATAGGTAGAGGTTCCTGCTGCTGCTGTGAGGGATAGATTAGTGATCTAAAATCATCTCATACTGCTATAGGGAGAGGTTCCTGCTGCTGCTGTGAGAGATAGATTAGTGTTCCAAAATCATCTCATACTGCTATAGGGAGAGGTTCCTGGTGCTGGTTTGAGGGACAGATTAGTGTTCTAAAATCATCTCATACTACTATAGGGAGAGGTTCCTGCTGCTGCTGTGAGGGATAGATTAGTGTTCTAAAATCGTCTCATACTGCTATAGGGAGAGGTTCCTGATGCTGTTGTGAGGGATAGATTAGTGTTCTAAAATCGTCTCATACTGCTATAGGGAGAGGTTCCTACTGCTGCTGTGAGGGACAGATTCGTGATCTAAAATCATCTCATGCTGCTATAGGGAGAGGTTCCTGCTGCTGCTGTGAGGGACAGATTAGTGTTCTAAAATCATCTCATACAGCTATAGGGAGAGGTTCTCGATGCTGCTGTGAGGGATAGATTAGTGTTCTAAAATCATCTCATACTGCTATAGGGAGATGTTCCTGTTGCTGCTGTGAGGGATACTCAAACTGCTATAGGGAGATGTTCCTGGTGCTGGTGTGAGGGATAGATTAGCATTCTAAAATCATCTCATACTGCTATAGGGAGAGGTTCCTGCTGCGGCTGTGAAGGTTGGATTAGTGTTCTAAAATCATCTCATACTGCTATAGGGAGAGGTTCCTGATGCTGTTGTGAGGGATAGATTAGTGTTCTAATATCGTCTCATACTGCTATAGGGAGAGGTTCCTGGTGCTGCTGTGAGGGACAGATTAGTGTTCTAAAATCATCTCATACAGCTATAGGGAGAGGTTCCTGGTGCTGCTGTGGGGGATAGATTAGTGTTCTAAAATCATCTCATACTGCTATAGGGAGAGGTTCTTGATGCTGCTGTGAGAGATAGATTAGTGTTCTAAAATCATCTCATACTGCTATAGGGAGATGTCCCTGCTGCTGCTGTGAGGGATACTCAAACTGATATAGGGAGAGGTTCCTGCTGCTGCTGTGAGGGATAGATTAGTGATCTAAAATCATATCATACTGCTATAGGGAGAGGTTCCTGCTGCTGCTGTGAGAGATAGATTAGTGTTCCAAAATCATCTCATACTGCTATAGGGAGAGGTTCCTGGAGCTGGTTTGAGGGACAGATTAGTGTTCTAAAATCATCTCATACTGCTATAGGTAGAGGTTCCTGCTGCTGCTGTGAGGGACAGATTAGTGTTCTAAAATCATCTCATGCTGCTATAGGGAGAGGTTCCTGCTGCTGCTGCTGTGAAGGATAGATTAGTGTTCTAAAATAACCTCATACTGCTATAGGGAGAGGTTCCTGCTACTGCTGTGAGGGATAGATTAGTGTTCTAAAATCGTCTCATACTGCTATAGGGAGAGGTTCCTGGTGCTGGTGTGAGGGACTGATTTGTGTTCTAAAATCATCTCATACTGCTATAGGGAGAGGTTCCTGCTGCTGCTGTGATGGATAGATTAGTGTTCTAAAATCATCTCATGCTGCTATAGGGAGAGGTTCCTGGTGCTGGTGTTAGGGACAGATTAGTGTTCTAAAATCATCTCATACTGCTATAGGGAGAGGTTCCTGCTGCTGCTGTGAGGGATAGAATATTGTTCTAAAATCATCTCATACTGCTACAGAGAGAGGTTCCTGGTGGTGGTGTGAGGGACAGATTAGTGTTCTAAAATCATCTCATACTGCTATAGGGAGAGGTTCCTGGTGCTGGTCTGAGGGACAGATTAGTGTTCTAAAATCATCTCATACTGTTATAGGGAGAGGTTCCTGCTGCTGCTGTGAGGGATAGATTAGTGTTCTAAAATCATCTCATACTGCTATAGGGAGATGTTCCTGGTGCTGGTGTGAGGTACAGATTAGTGTTCTAAAATTATTTCATACTGCTATAGGGAGAGGTTCCTGCTTCTGCTGTGAGGGATAGATTAGTGTTCTAAAATCATCTCATACTGCTATAGGGAGAGGTTCCTGCTGCTGTTGTGAAGGATAGATTAGTGTTCTAAAATCATCTCATACTGCTACAGGGAGAGCTTCCTGGTGTTGGTGCAAGGGACAGATTAGTGTTCTAAAATAATCTCATACTTCTATAGGGAGGGGTGCCTGTTGCTGGTGTGAGGGACAGATTAGTGTTCTAAAATCATCTCATACTGCTATAGGGAGAGGTTCCTGCTGCTGCTTTGAGGTATAGATTAGTGTTCCAAAATCATATCATACTGCTATAGGGAGAGGTTCTTGGTGCTGGTGTATGGGACAGATTAGTGTTCTAAAAAAAATCTCATAATGCTTTAGGGAGAGGTTCCTGGTGCTGCTGTGAGGGATAGATTAGTGTTCTAAAATCATCTCATACTGCTATAGGGAGAGGTTCATGCTTCTGCTGTGAGGGATAGATTAGTGTTCTAAAATCATCTCTTACTGCTATAGGGAGAGACCCCTACTAATGGCATGGCTGTGATTGGTCAGTGCATCATGTGACTCAGCCTCGATATGAGCTGGAGTCATGTAGCGCTGCATGCTCTCCTGCTGCTGCTGCTGTGATGGACAGATTAGTGTTGTAAAATCATCTCATACTGCTATAGGGAGAGGTTCCTGGTGCTGCTGTGAGGGATAGATTAGTGTTCTAAAATCATCTCATACTGCTATAGGGAGAGGTTCTTGATGCTGGTGTGAGGGATAGATTAGTGTTCTAAAATCATCTCATACTGCTATAGGTAGAGGTTCCTGCTGCTGCTGTGAGGGATAGATTAGTGATCTAAAATCATCTCATACTGCTATAGGGAGAGGTTCCTGCGGCTGTTGTGAGGGACAAATTAGTGTTCTAAAATCATCTCATACTGCTATAGGGAGAGGTTCCTGCTGCTGCTGTGAGAGATAGATTAGTGTTCCAAAATCATCTCATACTGCTATAGGGAGAGGTTCCTGGTGCTGGTTTGAGGGACAGATTAGTGTTCTAAAATCATCTCATACTGCTATAGGGAGATGTTCCTGATGCTGTTGTGAGGGATAGATTAGTGTTCTGAAATCGTCTCATGCTGCTATAGGGAGAGGTTCCTGGTGCTGCTGTGAGGGATAGATTAGCATTCTAAAATCATTTCATACTGCTATAGGGAGAGGTTCCTGCTGCTGCTGTGAGGGATACTCAAACTGCTATAGGGAGAGGTTCTTGGTGCTGGTGTGAGGGACAGATTAGCATTCTAAAATAATCTCATACTGCTTTAGAGAGAGGTTCCTGCTGCTGCTGTGAGGGATAGATTAGTGTTCTAAAATCATATCATACTGCTATAGGGAGAGGTTCCTGATGCTGTTGTGAGGGATAGATTAGTGTTCTAAAATCGTCTCATACTGCTATAGGGAGAGGTTCCTACTGCTGCTGTGAGGGACAGATTTGTGATCTAAAATCATCTCATGCTGCTATAGGGAGAGGTTCCTGCTGCTGCTGTGAGCGACAGATTAGTGTTCTAAAATCATCTCATACTGCTATAGGGAGAGGTTCCTGATGCTGTTGTGAGGGATATATTAGTGTTCTAAAATCGTCTCATACTGCTATAGGGAGAGGTTCCTACTGCTGCTGTGAGGGACAGATTCGTGATCTAAAATCATCTCATGCTGCTATAGGGAGAGGTTCCTGCTGCTGCTGTGAGGGACAGATTAGTGTTCTAAAATCATCTCATACAGCTATAGGGAGAGCTTCTTGATGCTGCTGTGAGGGATAGATTAGTGTTCTAAAATCATCTCATACTGCTATAGGGAGATGTTCCTGTTGCTGCTGTGAGGGATACTCAGACTGCTATAGGGAGATGTTCCTGGTGCTGGTGTGAGGGATAGATTAGCATTCTAAAATCATCTCATACTGCTATAGGGAGAGGTTCCTGCTGCTGCTGTGAAGGATGGATTAGTGCTCTAAAATCATCTCATACTGCTATAGGGAGAGGTTCCTGATGCTGTTGTGAGGGATAGATTAGTGATCTAAAATCATCTCATGCTGCTATAGGGAGAGGTTCCTGGTGCTGCTGTGAGGGACAGATTAGTGTTCTAAAATCATCTCATACAGCTATAGGGAGAGGTTCCTGCTGCTGCTGTGAGGGATAGATTAGTGTTCTAAAATCGTCTCATACTGCTATAGGGAGAGGTTCCTGGTGCTGGTGTGAGGGACTGATTCGTGTTCTAAAATCATCTCATACTGCTATAGGGAGAGGTTCCTGCTGCTGCTGTGATGGATAGATTAGTGTTCTAAAATCATCTCATACTGCTATAGGGAGAGGTTCCTGGTGCTGCTGTGAGGGATAGAATAGTGTTCTAAAATCATCTCATACTGCTATAGGGAGATGTTCCTGGTGCTGGTGTGAGGTACAGATTAGTGTTCTAAAATTATTTCATACTGCTATAGGGAGAGGTTCCTGCTTCTGCTGTGAGGGATAGATTAGTGTTCTAAAATCATCTCATACTGCTACAGGGAGAGGTTCCTGCTGCTGTTGTGAAGGATAGGTTAGTGTTCTAAAATCATCTCATACTGCTACAGGGAGAGCTTCAAGGTGTTTAGTTCAAGGGACAGATTAGTGTTCTAAAATAATCTCATACTTCTATAGGGAGGGGTTCCTGTTGCTGGTGTGAGGGACAGATTAGTGTTCTAAAATCATCTCATACTGCTATAGGGAGAGGTTCCTGCTGCTGTTGTGAAGGATAGATTAGTGTTCTAAAATCATCCCATACTGCTACAGGGAGAGCTTCCTGGTGTTGGTGCAAGGGACAGATTAGTGTTCCAAAATAATCTCATACTTCTATAGGGAGGGGTTCTTGTTGCTGGTGTGAGGGACAGATTGGTGTTCTAAAATCATCTCATACTGCTATAGGGAGAGGTTCCTGCTGCTGCTTTGAGGGATAGATTAGTGTTCCAAAATCATCTCATACTGCTATAGGGAGAGGTTTCTGGTGCTGGAGTGAGGGATAGATTAGCGTTCTAAAATAATCTCAAACTGCCATAGGGAGAGGTTCCTGCTGCTGCTGTGAAGGGCAGATTAGTGTTCTAAAATCATCTCATACTGCTATAGGGAGAGGTTCCTGCTTCTGCTGTGAGGGATAGATTAGTGTTCTAAAATCATCTCTTACTGCTATAGGGAGAGATTCCTGCTGCTTGTGTGAGTGACAGATTAGTGTTCTAAAATCATCTCATACTGCTATAGGGGGAGGTTCCTGCTGCTGCTGTGAAGGATAGGTTAGATTTCTAAAATCATCTCATACTGCTACAGGGAGAGTTTCCTGGTGCTGGTGTAAGGGACAGATTAGTGTTATAAAATAATCTCATACTTCTATAGGGAGAGGTTCCTGCTGCTGGTGTGAGGGACAGATTTGTTTTCTAAAATCATCTCATACTGCTATAAGGAGAAGTTCCTGCTGTTGTTTTAAAAAAAAAAGAATAATAATTTATTATTCTTCTTTTTTAGTGTTAATAAATAGTGCTACACAGTACATTTGCATCTTGCTTTGCATTTTTTGCACAAAATTAAAATGTGCGTCAATATTGCTGGTTTAAAAATTAATCTAAATTTGTGCTAAATAGTACATTTGCGTCCAGAATGAGGAGAGCATCAAATAAGGGACGTGGTTGTGATGCTGCTGGTGCTGCTGGTGTTGGTGAAGCTCCTGTTGCAAGGACGTGGTCAATCTGTGCCAGCTACATGCACAAGTGAAACACCTTCCTCAGGTGTGAGTAGCCGACAGAACCTTCAACCTTATATGGTAGGCCCCAATGCTGCTCAACGAATGGTGAGACCAGAACAAGTACAGGAGATAGTAGATTGGGTGGCTGACAATGCCTCAAGTTCCTTCACATTGTCTCCCACCCGGTCCCTTGCTGAAAGCTCAGAGTTGACACCTGAACCCCATGGCCATCTGTCTTTCACCTCAGCCCCTTGTATACCAGTCATGCAGCAGTCTCTTATGCTTTTTGATGACTCTGCTGGTGTGCATTCCATGGGCCATCCACATAGCCCTGCCGCAGAAGTGGAAGACATTGAGTGCACCGATGCCCAGATGGTATATTCCAACTTCCAAGACAGCCGATGAGTGTGGACTCCTTCCACAAAGTGAACACGTACATCGACCGTGTCTAACTGGTGCAGGAACGTTGTCCTCGAAGTGGTTGTGGT
>BLSH010459770.1:91042-111436 GCA_018402905.1 Glandirana rugosa | reverse complement strand
ACCGCTATCTCCTCCTCACACACGATCGGTGTGTGAAGGGGAGAACCCGGTAACAGCTCGTTACCGCGGATTCCCGTCATTTTGTGACCGGCTGTGATTGGACACAGCCGGTCACGTGGTAAAGAGCCAATACTATTGGCTCTTTACCGTGATCGGGGTCGGGCATTGTCCGAGGGACAAGCCCGACCCCCGATCGCCGCGCTGCGCGCCCCCTGGGGCGCGCGCGAGCGGCGTGCACGCCGCTCAGTCGCCTTTGATGTCAGTGACCGGCTGTGATAGGACACAGCCGGTCACGCGGTAAAGAGCCAATTTTATTGGCTCTTTACCCCGATCACGGAAGGCCGGGGTCCCGAGGGACACGGCCGGTCCCCGATCGCCGCGATGCGGGCCCCTGAGGGCCCGCAAAGCGGCGAAAACAAGAGGACGTAATATTACGTCCACTTAGAATGGGGAGTCCACCTTGCCGGCGTATTTTTACAATACGCCGGTAAGGAAGTGGTTAAGCTAAAATCACATAAAAAAATTAAAAATGGAGGTGGATGTGGAGTTGGAGGTTGAGGAGGCGGTGGAAGTGGCGGTGGAGGAGGAGGAGGTAGCCAACACAGGTTTTTTCTATTTTTGCGCAAGAAATGCACCGTTGGCCGCAAATGTAGTTTTTGGAATTTTTTTTTTTTTTTTAAACCAGCAATGTTGACATTTTTTTTATTTTTGTGCAAGAAATGCACCGTTGGCCGCAAATGTAGTTTTTGGAATATATATTTTTTTTAAACCAGCAATGTAGACATTTTTTTATTTTTGTGCAAGAAATGCACCGCTGGCCGCAAATTTAGTTTTTAGAATTTTTTTTTTAAAACCAGCAATATAGACTTTTTTTTATTTTTGTGCAAGAAATGCACCGTTGGCCGCAAATGTAGCTTTTGGATTTTTTTTTTTTTAAACCAGCAATGTAGATGCACTTTTCAATTTTGTGCAAGAAACAATCTGTCCCTTAAAGCAACAGCTGGAACCTTTCGCTATAGGTCTTGGAGATGATTTTAGAACAATAATCTGTCCCTCTAAGCAACAGCTGGGACCTTTCCCTATAGAACTTGGAGATGATTTTAGAACAATAATCTGTCCCTCTAAGCAGCAGCTGGAACCTTTCCCAATAGAACTTGGAGATGATTTTAGAACAATAATCTGTCCCTTAACCAGTTACCAACCGGAAGGTTTTCCAGCTTTAGGACCAGAGCACTTTTTGCGATTCAGTGCTGCTTCGCTTTAACTGACAATTGCGCAGTCGTGCAACGTTGCACCCAAACAAAATTTGCATCCTTTTTTTCCCACAAATAGAGCTTTCTTTTGGTGGCATTTGATTGCCTCTGCGTCATTTCTGTTCGCCTCTATAAACAAAAGAAGAGCGACCATTTTGCAAAAAAACCCAAATTTCTTACTTTTTGCTAAAATTCAAATCCAAAAAAAAAATATATAAAAAAACATTTTTTTTCACCGTTTTTAGCCGATTTATATAATTCCTCATATTTGTGATAAAAAAAATCGCAATCTGCGTTTATTGATTGGTTTGCGCAAAAGTGGCCGCATTTACGGATGATGAGAATTCATTTCTGGGGTTTTTATTTTTTTTATTTTTTACTAGTAATGGCAGCGATCTGCGATTTTTAGTGGTAATGCGATATTTCAGCGGACATGTCGGACATTTTTTACACTTTTTTGGGACCAATGACATTTATTCAGCGATCAGAAATTTAAATGTCCACTGATTACTGTATAAATGTCATTGGCAGTGAAGGGGTTAACCTGCAGGGGGAGAGCTAGGGGTTAACTGTGTTCCCTGGGTGTGTTCTTACTTTGGGGGGGTTTGGCTACCATGGGCATGAGAGATCTAACTGATCCCAGTGACAGTGATCAGTAGATCACCCATGCCCCTACTAACAGAGCTGGGAACCGCCGTGTTTACATCGGCGGTTCCCCGTTCTTTCCCTGTGGCCACTCATCGCGGCTCGATGGCGGACATCGGGTCCGCCCGAGCTGCGGGTACACTCCTCAGGAGTGCGGCGCGCGCGCCCACTAGTGGCTGATAGCAGATCACCGTCTATTTACGGCGATTCGCGCTCAGCATCCCGACTGCCGCCGTGAAAACACGGCGCGCGGTTGGGAACTGGTTAAAGCAACAGCTGGAACCTTTCCCTATAGAACTTGGAGATGATTTTAGAACAATGATCTGCCCCTTAAAGCAACAGCTGGAACCTTTCCCTATAGAACTTGGAGATGATTTTAGAACAATAATCTGTCCCTCTAAGCAACAGCTGGAACCTTTCCCTATAGAACTTGGAGATGATTTTAGAACAATAATCTGTCCCTTAAAGCAACAGCTGAAACCTTTCCCTATAGAACTTGGAGATGATTTTAGAACAATAATCTGCCCCTTAAAGCAACAGCTGGAACCTTTCCCTATAGAACTTGGAAATGGTTTTAGAACAATAATCTGTCCCTTAAAGCAGCAGCTGGAACCTTTCCCTATAGAACTTGGAGATGATTTTAGAACAATAATCTGCCCCTTAAAGCAACAGCTGGAACCTTTCCCTATAGAACTTGGAGATGGTTTTAGAACAATAGTCTGTCCCTCTAAGCAACAGCTGGAACCTTTCCCTATAGAACTTGGAGATGATTTTAGAACAATAGTCTGTCCCTCTAAGCAGCAGCTGGAACCTTTCCCTATAGAACTTGGAGATGATTTTAGAACAATAATCTGTCCCTTAAAGCAACAGCTGGAACCTTTCCCTATAGAACTTGGAGATGTTTTTAGAACAATAGTCTGTCCCTCTAAGCAACAGCTGGAACCTTTCCCTATAGAACTTGGAGATGATTTTAGAACAATAATCTGTCCCTTAAAGCAGCCGCTGGAACCTTTCCCTATAGAACTTGGAGATGATTTTAGAACAATAATCTGTCCCTTAAAGCAACAGCTGGAACCTTTCCCTATAGAACTTGGAGATGATTTTAGAACAATAATCTGTCCCTTAAAGCAACAGCTGGAACCTTTCCCTATAGAACTTGTAGATGATTTTAGAACAATAATCTGTCCCTTAAAGCAGCAGCTGGAACCTTTCCCTATAGAACTTGGAGATGATTTTAGAACAATAATCTGTCCCTTAAAGCAACAGCTGGAACCTTTCCCTATAGAACTTGGAGATGTTTTTAGAGCAATAATCTGTCCCTCTAAGTAACAGCTGGAACCTTTCCCTATAGAACTTGGAGATGATTTTAGAACAATAATCTGTCCCTCTAAGCAGTAGACTCTACCTAGTCCAGTCAGATCGTTCTGTGCAGCAGGATGAGGTCTGCAATCTGTCCCTCAAAGCAGCAGTACTAGTAATCTCTACCTAGTCCACAATCAGATCGTTCAGTAATGCAGGATGTGATGTTATATAATATCTGCAATCTGTCCCTCACAGAGCCAGCAGCATCCTCTCCCTAAACTAGCCTGAGAGCATATGACATGCAGCACAGTGACTCCAGCCCCATATAGAGGCTGGGTCACATGATGCACTGGCCAATCACAGCCATGCCATTAGTAGGCATGGGTGTGATGGCTTCAAAGGGCAAACCAGTGAAACACTTGTTGATTGGCTGCCTTTGGCCGCTATTCAACACGTGGAATAAAATACCAGAACCCCGAACCCAAACTTTTTTTGAAAAGTCCGGGTTCGGGTCCGGGTCCTGGACACCCCAAAGTTCGGTAAGAACCCAAACTTTACAGTTCGGGTTCACTCAACTATATAAAATACCATTTCTCATAAACGAACATGACCAAAAAATTCACAACCCATCTGAAATTGCTGATCAAGTTTGGAAATTTTATTTGTCTCTATATAACTTAAAAGATAACCCGACCTCCTTGACACTGAACCCAGATAAGTTAAACCAGTTTTTAGACAAGATTAATCTCCCTTCCCTCTCAGAAATGCAACTTACTGAACTCTCATGCCCATTTACCACAACTGAAATAACCAGTCATTAAATCACTCCCCCTTCACAAATCTCCAGGCCCAGATGGCTTCACAAATGAATATTATAAACTTTTCTCTGACCAATTAACGCCCCATCTAACGAACACATTTAACAACATTATGGACACGGGAACCTGCCCCCAAGAATTTTTAGAATCCACTATAGTGACTATACCCAAACCAGGTAAAGCCCCAGACAACCCAGCACAGTACAGCCCTATATCGCTCCTTGATACAGACACCAAACTATATGCTAAAATCCTGGCTAACTAGGATCTCCCAATTTACCCCACTACTCATACACTCAGACAGGTGGGGTTCGTCCCTGTCCGCCAGACCTCTGATGGCACTCACCATTCAATTAACCTCATCTAATAGGCCGAACACCACCATATACCTTCTCTAGTAATTTCCCTCGATGCTGCAAAAGCATTCGATAGGGTATATTGGTTATATATGACCGAGGTGCTACAGAGGTTTGGATTCCTGGGACAGATCCTATCGGCTATTAACGCCTTATATACATTCCCAACAGCCAAAGTCTGGACCTCAGGCTTCCTTTCATTTTCATTTCCCATCACAAATGGAACAAGGCATGTCTGCCCCCTCTCCCCAATTATATTCTCCCTTATCATGGAACCCCTAGAAGAACATATCCGGACCAATACCTCAATTTCTGGCATACAAATCGAAGACACCCAGCATAAAATTGGTCTATATGCTGATAATGTAATTCTCTTCCTTACAGAACCTTAATGCTCCCTTCCTCCCTTAAGTCAACTACTGGAACACTTTGGATCCCTCTCCCTCTACAAACTAAACCACAATAAATGCCATATGCTCCCCACAGGCTTAAACCCACCCACCAAGCATCAGTTGTCACCTTTCTTGTGGGCCACCTTAGCTTCCCTCCAATATTTAGGAATTCAGCTATCCTCCCCAGCTCTAAAATGTTCCATAACAACTTTACAACACTTTACAACACTAGTAAACAAAATTACCAAACTAAGCGCCTCTATGCAGAAGTTATCTCCATCCTGGGCAGGTTGTATAGCCCTAGCTAAAATGTTTGTACTTCCTCATATCTTATATCTGTTTCAAGCCCTCCCTTTACCTTTTCTTTCAGCTCATCTGCAAAAACTTCAGTCCATCATTAATACTTTGATATGGCAAGATAGACATCCTAGGATCAAAATGGCATACCCTCTTCTTCCTATCAAATTTAATGGATTGGGTGCTCCGAATATCTCGCTATATTACAAAGCTGCTATATTAAACCTTTCGCGTGTATGGTGGAAAACTAACTCCTCTCCAGCAAACCCCAGACTGACAAAGCCGCACTACAATGTGACCTTCAAGCTTACCTAGGAGCCCTGATCCTTCACCCACAATCCCGGAAACATTTTTTGGATACTATCAACGCTATCCACAAAGTATGGTCATCATTAAGGAACAAGGCAAGTGGCCTATCCTCTAACACTTTGTACAATATTCCAATACGCTCTCTGGAGATATTGGAACCTGACTTATCTACCCATCATGGGGAAACGGCCGAAATCTCCACAGTTGAACAACTATACTCCCAAAACACCTTCTGCTCCTTCCAAGAACTAACCTCTTCTTTTCAAATTCCACGCACCTCATTTTTTTCAGTATCTGCAAATTTGTCACGCTCTAAAGGACATTCAAATAGGCAACTCGAACCACCTAAGCTCCACTTTGAACTTACTGGGATCCCCCCCAACATACATAAAGGACTATCACCTATTTACCTATCTCTGCCCACTCCAGCACAACCAGACAAACCAAAACCACTAACGGACTGGGAACTTAGCCTCTCCTTTCCTTCAACACCTGAACAATGGCAACTAGCTCAAACCCTCCCACGGAAACATTCCAGGCGTATCTCTCACTAGAAATCTTTACATAAACTGACCTACCACTGGTATCTAACTCCACAGAAACTAGCAAAATTATATCCTAACCAATCTCCCTTATGTTGGAGGCAATTCTATCTTTCAGGATCACTCCTACACATCTGGTGGCAATGCCCCACTATCCAACCCCTGTGGAATCAATTATTCTGCCTAGTATCCACAATCATCAACCAGGACTTTCCTCTGGACCCAAAAGTGGCCTTATTAGGCATAGGCATAAACTCCTGGCCATACAAATACCACGCCTTATTTACCCACTTCATTATAGCAACAAGACTTTCCATAGCACGCAATTGGAAATGACCAACTCCACCAAACCTCAATGATGGGATTCAAATTATCAATGAGCACGCTCAATATGAATATTCCTTTGCTAAAGCCCATCTCTCACAAGTACATTTTTTACAAGACTGGCACTCTTGGATAAGTCATCCACTATGCTCTCTTCAGACTTGAACCTTGACAGGCTCTTTGAAAAAACTTACACACCCTGAGTCTATTTTACATGTCCTATATTACCTAGGCACCGAATATTCCTATACTTTTATTTTGTAATCAAGATGTATGACTCTAGACAAAACCAAGTGCACTTTACACTCTAAGTGTTGTACCAACTCGCCACCTCACCTCCTCCCCTTCTTTCTTCCTCTTGCCCCCCCTTTTCTCTTCTTTTTGTCCTTTCTTATCTCCTTATAACCAACACAACAACTATGTTATTATAGTAATAGTCTAAGTTTAGACCTTGATTGAGAACATGCCTTAATTAAACTACGTTACATGACCACCCAGCCCAAGACACAGTTTGACCCCAGATGGGGTGTCTGGGCAGATCGGCCAACAACTAATCAATGACACAATACTCAGTATAAATGGTTAATAGGTGGTTACACAGTGGTTGCTTGAGCATGGCCTTACTGTTGTTACGATTCAAAAGTATGATTTGATGTTTTCTACCTTTCTTGTATCTCACATAAAATCTAATAAAAACCTATTGAAAATAAAGGTTATTGGCAGATACTCCTAACTGAGTCAGCGAAAGAGAAAACTCAGAGGGGTCCTTCCAGTATAAGTGGATGCCTTTTGGCTTGCATGGTGCTCCTGCCTCATTCCAGAGAATGATGGATTAGTCCTTAAGACCACATTGCCAATACACAACCGCCTATTGGGATGATGTGGTCATCCATAGCCCAGATTTGGAATCCCATTTCCCTCCGGGTACAAGCAGCAGTAGATTCCCTTAGGAAAGCAGGACTCACGGCCAACCCCAGAAAGTGTTCCATAGGCTTTGAGGAGGCCAAATACATTGGCTACATTATTGGTTGGGGGCTGATCAAACCTCAATAAAATTGAGGCAGTTCAATAGTGGCCCCAACCTATAAATAAAAAGCATGTTTGTGCATTTCTTGGGATCACAGAATACTGCAGGTGCTTTATTCCCAATGTTGCCACCATTGCAGCCCCACTGACCGATCTGACGAAGGATAGAGGATTCATCATGATCAAGTGGAAATCGGAGGCAGAGAAGGCATTTCAAATGTCGAATCAAGCCCTTTGTGCACAACCTATGCTCGTGACCTGTCATGAAACCACAGTAAACATTTTGTCAAGAAACCACAGCAAACATTCATGTCTTATTTGTTGCCTACCTTTGCTGCATGTGTCCAGTTAAAGGCCAGGCCTCCCTCACCTGTGTGCTTTAGTAGGTACTCCTCATCTGGTCTCCACCCCAGGCCTTAATTTGGAACAGGATATAACACCTAACAGTGCATGCCTGCATTGCTGATCAATGTTTGTCTATGTTTGGCTTTGTGTGTGATTGTTCCTATCATTTTCTCTGAGTCGTATTCCATGTACCGATCTTTGGCTTGTCTGACTATCCCTGTCTGCTTGATACCTTGATCTTTGGCTTGTTATTTGCTATTACCTCTGACTATACTTTGCTGTTTCTGCACTGCTGCTTCCTGGGGCCGTGACCTGGATCCAGTTGCAGCCAAATCCATCCTGGTATTTTGAGACTAGGCTGGTGATGTAACTGGGAGCAGAGTTGTGGATGGCTTTGTAGCTGATTGTTAGTATTTTGAATTTAATTCGTTGGGCGAGTGGCAGCCAATGGAGGGATTGGCAGAGAGGGGTGGCAGATGTTAAAGGGTTTGGAAGGTGGATGAGTTTGGCAGCGGCATTCATGATGGACTGGAGGGGGGATAGTCTATTTAACGGTAGGCCAGTGAGGAGGGAGTTGCAGTAGTTGAGGCGAGAGATGACCAGGGAGTGAATTAGGAGCTTTGTGGTTTCATTGGTTAGGAAGGGACGTATTTTAGAGATGTTGCGGAGATTGAGGCGGAAAGCCTTAGAAAGTGATTGGATGTGGGGCCAAAAGGAGAGTTCAGAATCCAGGATAACACCAAGCACCCTGACATCTGGGGATGGGTGGATGGTTGTGCCATTGCTCTTGACAGAGAAGTCGGGGGAAACGGCACGTGGGGGAGGAAATATTATGAGTTCAGTTTCGGACAAGTTGAGTTTGAGGAAGTGGTGTGACATCCAGGCAGATATGTCTGTTAATAAGTTAGTGATACGTGAGGAGACTGATGTAGTAAGTTGGGGGGTGGAGAGGTAGATTTGGGTATCGTCAGTGTAGAAATTATATTGAAAGGCGTGGGAGGCTATCAGCCGACCCAGGGAAGAGGTGTATATAGAAAAGAAGAGAGGTCCAAAACAGAACCTTGGGGGACCCCAACAGAGAAAGGAAGAGGAGAGGAGGAGGTAGAATTGTATGTTACGCTGAAGGTACAATGGGATAGGTAGAACGAGAGCCACTGAAGAGCACAGTCACAGAGACCGAGGGAGTAGAGTTTTTTGAGGAGGAGGGGGTGGTCGACAGTATCAAAGGCAGCCAAAAGGTCCAGGAGTAGGAGTACAGAGTAGTGCCCATTGTTTTTTTGCGGTTAGTAGGTAATTTGTGAGTTTAAGAAGGACAGTTTCTGTGGAGTGTTGAGGGCGAAATCCAGATTGAAGGGGGGTCCAGAAGGTTATTCTTAACAAGGTGGTCATTCAGTTGGTTGTAGACTAGGCGTTCAAGGAGTTTGGAGGAAAAGGGGAGCAACGAGATAGGGCGCAGATTGTTTAGATCGGTAGAGTCCAGGGTTGGCTTTTTGAGTATGGGGATGACCAATGCATGTTTTAGAGCATTGGGGAAGATGCCAGAAGAGAGGGAGAGATTGAAGATGTGAGTTAGAGAGTGCAGGATAGAGTCAGAGGGTGAGCATAGTATTTGAGAGGGAATAGGGTCCAGTGGACAGGTGGTTAGGTGGGCGTTAGAAAGGAGTTTAGCAACCTCGTTTATAGTAGTAGGTTTGAATAAGGATAGTGTAGATTGTGCTTGTTGACATAGGGTGTTAAACGGGGAAGATGCCTGTAGAGTGGAGATTTCATCACAAATTGTGTCAATCTTGCTTTTGAAGTGATTAGCAATCTCTTGGGCAGGAAGTGTGTTAGTGGGCGGAAGCGGTGGAGGATGAAGTAGGGAGTTGAAAGTAGAGAAGAGTTTATGGGGACTGGATGAGAAGGTGTTAATAAGAGTGGTAAAATAGGTCTGCTTGGCAGTGTGGAGGCGAGAATTGTATTTATGGAGGGCAGATTTGTATTGGTTGAAGTCTTTGAAGGACTTAGTCTTGTGCCACAGATGCTCAAGGGCGCGGCAACGCTTTTTGAGGTTTCTGGTGTCATCTGTTTGCCAGGGTTGTAGGGGTCGAGGCCTGATTTTGTGTGTGGTGAGGGGAGCGAGCTCATCCAGGGTGGAGGACAGGGATTTATTGTAGATGGCAGTGGCTTGGTTGGGGCAGGACAAGGTGAGATTTTTTCATAGAGGTGGTCAGTAGCAGAATAGAGGAGAGAAGAGTTAGGCGATTGGAGGGGAAGGTGGTACAAGACAGGGAGAGAAAGAAACTAATAAGGTGGTGGTCGGAGAGGGGAAAAGGATTGTTGGAGAAGTTGCATGGATTGCATAGATAGGAGAAGACAAGGTTGAGGGTGTTCCCATCAGTGTGAGTAGGAGCCTGCACCCATTGCATCAGGTCAAATGAGGAAGTTAGACTAAGAAATTTAGAAGTAGCAGTAGCGTTAGTGTTAACTGGGATGTTGAAGTCCCCAAGAAGGATTGTGGGAATTTCAGAAGATAGAAAGTAGGGTAGCCAGGAAAATTCTTCAAGGAAAGTTGACAGTGGTCCAGACGTATACAGACGTATAATAGACGTATACAGTGGGCTTCAAATGATGAGAGCAAAAGAGAGGGAGGAGAGTGAATAACCTGAAAGGTGCTCAGTGGGGATAAGAGGAATCCCACTCCACCTTACTTGCGTCCATTAGGCCTAGGGGAGTGAGTCCAGAGAAGGCCACCGTGGGAGTGGGAGAGGGAAGCAGGAGAAGGAGAATCGCATTCGTGGAGCCAGGTTTCGGTGATAGCAAGTAAATGAAAGGAATTAGTGACAAATAGGTCATGAACAGCAGTGAGCTTGTTGCAGACAGAGCGGGCGTTTCAGAGAGCAAAGCGGAAGGGGAGGCTTGTTTTGAGAAGAAGGGGGATGGAGATTAAATTGTGTAAATCGCGACTACTGCCTGAGGGTGTGGGGTGGTGGTGATGTATGTGGTTAAAAGAGAGAGGCCCAGGGTTTGGGGAAATATCTCCAGAGGCTTGGAGAAGCAGAAGAGAGAGGGAGGCAACATGGGAATTTGATTTATATGAGGGGACATGCTTGAGCATTCTGGTTTTGTTATCATGTGGGCATAGGGTTAGAAAGTGGTGATTAGTGTTGAGCGAACCCGGACTGTAAAGTTCGGGTCCGTACCAAACTTTTGGGTGTCCGGGACCCGGACCCGAACCTGGACTTTTCAAAAAAAGTCCGGGTCGGGTCCGGGGTTCTAGTAATTTTACTAAAAGTTCTGAAAATTGATGTAAAAAAGTCCAGGAAAGTCCTAGAGGTCTGCAAAAGGAAGGAAAATGGGGGTAAGGGTGGGACAAGAGCCCTACAAAGAAATGGGGACAGGCAAATAACTAAAAGCATTTTTTTAAAAAAATCACATAAAAAAATCAAAAATGGAGGTGGATGTGGACCATCTTCAAACTGTGTGTGAAAAGTATTAATTAATGGTAGAAGCCATATCACTGTTCTAAAATCATCTTCAAACTGTGTGAAAAAAGTATAAATTAGCTGGGCGAACCCATATCACTGTTCTACAATCATCTGGAAACTGTGTGTTAAACTTAAACTAAAACCGGGAGAACCCATATCACTGTTCTACAATCATCTGAAAACTGTGTGTTAAACTTAAACTAAATTATTACTAAACATCATTTAGGTAAGGCTATAGGCTAAATAAACATCATAATGTTAGGGACATGCCTACAGATGTATTTTAAACAGCTGAAGCTAGTATAAAACACACACACATACCAATGTTAACCACTTGCCGACGGCTGATCGGCAAGTGACGGCGACAGAGTGGCTCTGTAACGCGAAACGCCGTCATGCGACGGCGGACGCGATATAGAGCCTAGTGAGCGCGCGCGCTCACTGTGTTCGGGGGGCCAGGGAGCGGGTGCGGCGGCTTCGATTGCCGCCGGCTACCCGCGATGCCCCCCCCGGAGTGAAGGAACGGAGGTCCGTGTATGTAAACACGGACCTCCGTTCTGTGAAGGGGGAAGGGCTGTGATCACAGCCTTCCTGTACATGAAGGCTGTGACCACTTCCCTTCTCCTGTTAGGGCAGTCCCCCATACAGTTAGAACATGCCCAGGGAACATAGTTAACCCTTAGAGCGCCCCTGCAGGTTAACCCCTTCACTGCCAATGGCATTTACACAGTAATCAGTGCATTTTTATAGCACTGATCGCTGTATAAATACCAATGGTCCCAAAAAAGTGTCAAAACATTCCGACATGTGCGCCCTAATATCGCAGTACCGCTAAAAATCGCAGATCGCCACCATTACTAGTAAAAAATAAAAAAAAAATAAAAACCCCAAAAATGAATTCTCATCATCCGTAAATGCGACCACTTTTGCGCAAACCAATCAATAAACGCCGATTGCGATTTTTTTTATCGCAAATATGAGAAAGAATATAAATTGGCCAAAAACGGTGAAAAAAATTTTTTTTATATTTTTTTTTGGATTTGTATTTTAGCAAAAAGTAAGAAATTTGGGTTTTTTTGCAAAATTGTCGCTCTTCATTTGTTTATAGCAGCGATCAGAAATGACGCAGAGGGGATCAAATACCACCAAAAGAAAGCTCTATTTGTGGGAAAAAAGGACGCAAATTTTGTTTGGGTACAACGTCGCACGACCGCGCAATTGTCAGTTAAAGCGACGCAGCGCCGAATCGCAAAAAGGGCTCCGGTCCTAAAGCTGGAAATCCTTCCGGGGCTGAAGTGGTTAAAAGGCATAAACAATGGCAGATAGCAATGTTTCAGTTTTTCGGTGGAGTGACCATCAGTGCAGACATACCAATGTTAAAAGGCATAAACAATGGCAGATAGCAATGTTTCAGTTTTTGGGTGGCGTGACCATCAGTGCAGACATACCTGTGAAGAGAGAGAAGAAGTGTTCAGATGGATCAATGGAGGGATGGCTGCAAGAGCGGAAGTGCCTACTTATTTAAAGAACCCCACTTTTTTGGAAGAACCCCCTGCAATCATTTGGAGTGGACTAAGGTAAAATCTGGTCCGGGGTTTACCAGCCACCTTGGCAGGATTGGTTCCGGACCAGATTTTGTGGTCCACTGAAGTCCACCATCAGGTGGTTTAAATAACCAGGAAGAAAGGAAAGTTTTGCTTTGGCCTGGGACTCAAGAGCCATCAGCCTGAGAGAGCTGACGTATGGAAGTTTGCTTATGGTCTGAGACAAAAAGGTTTGCACTGTCTATGTTTTGTGGATGTCTGGGAGAAGCCCTGAAATGTTTAGTTAGTTCCTGGATGGCGAGGATTTATTTTGTGTTTTGTTTATTTGATTTCTACATGCAACCTTTTAAATAAACCTGGCTACAAGCCAGATTTTAAGCAAACCTGCCGTTTGGACTGCCTATTTCCAGGGAAGGTGATCCCCATTAAGCTAACCCCCACAATGCATATATATATATATATATACATATATATGTATTTATATTTTTACCTGAGGAAATAGCGTTCAACCTGGTGCAGGGTGGAATAACCTGAACTCAACTAATGGAGAAATGACAGACAAGAAAAACGTGAGTGCCCTCGTTGTATACCACTGGACATAATGAGTGGCCAAATTGTGTGCCACTGGAGATCATGAGTGGCTGGATCGTGTGCCACTGGAGACGTGCTTTCAATGATTGCAAGAAAGTAGCCTCATCAGGGAAGTGAAAACAAGGACAGCAGAGAAATTGGAGCATGTGGGGATGAGCCATGGTCTTGTGCAATCGTGGGTCATGATCGTATGTTTGTGGAAATTAACAAATTGTGCAGACTCAAGTCGGAGTTATGAAGTTGGAGTATTGTATGTGTTTGTGAATAGTAGGGATGGGCCCGCGATTCAAGTTAAATGTAAGGGGAGATCACTCCGTTCGCCAAATTTAGACTTTGCAGCTGCGGAGCGCTCCATAATGCATTGCGCACAGAGGGCGTGCACAGCTCCTCCTCCATGTGAGGGTGCTGCCGCTGACAGGGCTGGCTGTGTTTTGACCTTTTATTTATAGTGCAGGACAGGGCCACCGAGTGATGTACGAGTGACACCGCCCATTCTGATGTCATGTGATGTCAGAGGGGCGGGTAGCTCAATTACGTCCCTGGGTGGCCCTGTCCTTCACTATAAATAAAACGTCAATGCAAAAAGAGCTCAGTCAGCGGGAGCCCTCCCATGGAGGAGGAGCTGTTCGTTTTTTTATTTTTTTCGGGTCCTTCGCTCGCTGTGATTGATGATAGATTACAACGGTGGACACTTATTTTTATTTTTTAATAAAGGACTTGTCCCGAATTGTCTCCTGTGGGTTTTTTCTTTTTTGACACATTTGGTGAATTAGTGGGGTACGATATACCTGATACTAATTCACATGGGGGGGCGGGATTTGGGGGCACCCTTATTAAAGGGGGCTTCCAGATTCCGATTATTCCCTCGCCCGCACATCCCCACAACTACAGCCCATGGCTGTGGGGAAGAGGCTCTTGCCCCATCAACATTGGGACAAGGTGCTTTGGGGTGGGGGGCGCAGAGCCCTGCTGCCCCAAAGCACCCATACTCTCCATGTTGAGGGCATGTAGCCTGGTGCGGTTCAGGAGGGGGGCGCTCGCTTGTCCCCCCTATCCTGGCCAGCCAGGTTGCATGCTCAGATAAGGGTCTGGTTTAAATTTTAGGGGGGACCCCGCTTCAATTTTTTTTTTTAATTCTGGCGCAAGGTTCCTCTTAAAATGAAAACCAGACCTGAATGGCCTGGTTTGGACTGGAGGGGGGGGCCCACGCAAATTTTTTCAGTGATTTTTCTGTATATTGCCGGGAGCTGGCAATACATTACAGCCGCAATAATAAATGACAATTTTTCCTTTGGAAATCTAATTTTGCTCTGGCTATGTTCTAAACATTACAGAGGTGTGTCCTTTTACAGGCAGTCTAAGGGACCCTCCAGGCACATTATTTAAAGGAATATTTAATTTTTATGATTTCACTTTAAGCATTATTAAAATCACTGCTCCTGAAAATTGTGGCTCCTGAAAAAATTATTGATTTAAAAAGTTTTTTTTGCATTGATACATGTCCCCTAGGGCAGGACCCGGGTCTTTTTAGGGCAATAACTTGCATATAAACCTTTACAATGAGCACTTTTGAGTCCCATAGACTTTAACGGTGTTCGAACAAATTTTTTGCCTGTTCGGATGTTCTGGTGTGAACCGAACTGGGTGGGGTGTTTGGTTCATCCCTAGTGAAGTTAAGGTATGTGTGATAGATGGAATCGATTTGTATCGTGCCGAGGATTCTAATCGTATCGCTGGCGTGACCGGGATTCGAATAAGGCTGTAGTAGAGTGTATAAATGACCTGTTGGATGCTGCGAGGCTTATGACTAAGTCGCATGTAGTGTTTGTAGTGTGATGGTCCTTGCGGGGAGCCTGCGTGCAGTTTTGGGATCGCCTTGTATCATGCCGAAGATTTGAATCATATTACTGCAACCGGGATTCAAATCAGGCTGTTGTAGAATGTATAAATAACCTGTTGGATGCTGTGAGGTTTATGATTAAGCCAAATGGTATTTATTGTGAGATGTCCCTTGCATGAAGCCTGTATGCAGCTGTGGGAGTAATGAATGTAACGAATAGAAGCAATAGTTTACAAATCAGTGATGCTTGAGCCGAGCAATGTCAGATAACGACTGGCAATGACTCGGAGGTTTTAATGAAACTACAAACAATTTAGAATGTGGTACAATGGATAACGATAAGACTATGAGTCCTACGAAAGCAGTGAAGCCCTCACCGAGTGATGTTGGACACTGACCAACAACAGCTAGAGGCTCGAAGGTCTATGAACGATTCGCAATTTTACAGATTGGGAGCAACAAGACAAAGGGGACCTACGAATCCATGATGCCTGTGCCGAGTGATGTCAGGACCGGTGACAACTTGGAGGCCACAACTACGAAGGGGTGCGGGTAGGGAACATAACGAATGGTAACATGCATATGGCACAAGAAAGGTTTGAATCCTACCTGCAACAGTGAGCAAGAACCGCCAACGAAGACCACGAATGGAGAAGCCGCAACACACTGGTATCAATCACACAGTCTCACGAACCACGCAGTGTGAGCTGGGAAGAGTCGGCCTAGTTACATAAGAAAAAAAAACACTAAAAGAAAATAAAAAACAAAAAACACACTGCACCAACCTAAAAAGTCAACTACATTTATTGAATAACAAAGGCAAAAATCAGCATGACAGTACCCCAGCCATCTCTCCCATATCCCAGTGCATCCACCCACCTCTCCTAACTAAGCTGCCTGCCCTGATGCCCTCCTACCTGACCACCCACAAGCCTCTTGCCCACCTACCCTGAAGTGGGCAAGAGGGGGGTCCCAAGGTACTGGAATCCCCTATGCTGCCTCCCAAAAAGATTGAAACACCCCAAAAACCCTATCCACCACAAGCAAGCCTGCACACAGCCTGTAGTAATCCAACCTGCACCCAACCAATGGTATGTCTAAAGGGAAGGAGATCCCAGTCTGTGGGTAAATCCAGTCCGTGAGAACACCTGAAAAGTTGGGCAGGTAGAGGAGGGTTAGTGAGCCCCCCTCAAAAAACAAAGTGAAAACACCCTATCACAGTGCTACCTGAATGAGAACAAGTCAATGACCATGTGTGATAAAGATGATGCAGAGGGGCCCTTGGTATATGTAGTCCCCTGAAGTCAAAGGTAAATCATGATTCAGATGTCCTGGTGGGATGGCACCTAATTAAGTAGGAGTCATGGTGCCACACCCACTGATACCCAAAGTGTTCTAATCCTTCGTAGAGTTGAAAATCCCATTCACAGATGTCTCCATTAAGTGCCATACATTAAACAACCAAGATACGAAAAATGGGGGAGTAAGGGAGAGGTTTTTATACATATTCATAGACAGTGCCTATATATCCTCCTAGCACATGTGCTGCCCCTAAGTACTACCCATAGACATGGGGAGGCATCTCTTTAGGTACCAACCCATATAAGCGAGTAAGCCATATTCCCAATAGGCTCCACATGTGTTTCAGCATGAAAATTTGGTATTGTAGTTCTCGTTTGAGGGAAAAAAAAAAGAGTTACATAAGGAATCATGCACCGGAACTGACAAGGCATACAGATGAGTGTGCTGCTATATATACACAGTATCTCACAAAAGTGAGCACACCCCTCACATTTTTGTTAATATTTTCTTATATCTTTTCATGTGACAGCGCTGAAGAAATGACACTTTGCTAAAATGTAAAGTAGTGAGTGTACAGCTTGTATAACAGTGTAAATTTGCTTTCCTTTAAAAATAACCCAACACACAGCCATTAATGTCTAAACCGTTGGCAACAAAAGTGAGTACACCCCTAAGTGAAGATGTCCAAATTGGGCCCAAATTGTCAATATTTTGTGCGGCCACCATTATTTTCCAGCACTGCCTTAACCCTCTTGTGCATGGAGTTCACAAGAGCTTCACAGGTTGCCCCTGGAGTCCTCATCCACTCATTCATGATGACATCACGAAGCTGGTGGATGTTAGAGACCTTGCGCTCCTCTACCTTCTATTTGAGGATGTCCCACAGATGCTAAATAGGGTTTAGGTCTGGAGACATGCTTGGCCAGTCCATCACCTTTGCCCTCAGCTTCTTTAGCAAGGCAGTGATCATTTTGTAGGTGTGTTTGGGGTCATTATGTTGGAATACTGCCCTGTGGCCCAGTTTCTGAAGGGAGGGGATCAAGCTCTGCTTCAGTATGTCACAGTACATGTTGGCATTCACGGTTCCCTCAATGAACTGTAGCTCCCCAGTGCCGACAGCACTCATGCAGCCCCAGACCATGACACTCCCACCACCATGCTTGATTGTAGGCAAGACACATTTGTCTTTGTACTCCTCATCTGGTTGCCGCCACACACGCTTGACACTCTTTGCCATGAGGTGCTCAGTTTCAGGTTCTTGGCAATCTTCTTATAGCCTAGGCCATCTTTATGTAGAGCAATATTTTTTTTTCGGATCTTCAGAGAGTTCTTTGCCATGTTGAACTTCCAGTGACCAGTATGAGAGGGTGAGAGCGATAACACCGAATTTAACATAGCTGCTCCCCATTCACACCTGAGAGCTTATAACACTAACGAGTCACTCTAATCAAGAAGTGGAAAATGAGGGGTTCTGTTGAAACCAAACCACGGTCAGGTAGACCAACTAAAATTTCAGCCACAACTACCAGGAAAATTGTTTGGGATGCAAAGAAAACCCCAGAAATAACTTCAGGACTGTCTGAAAACATGTGGTGTGGCTGTTTCAAGATGCAAAATAAGGAGGCACTTGAAGAAAGATGGACTGCATGGTTGAGTCGCCAGAAAAAAGCTATTACTACACAAATGCCACAAAGTATCCCTTTTACAATACGCCAAACAGCACAGAGACAAGCCTCAAACCTTCTGGTACAAAGTCATTTGGAGTGATGAGATCTAAATTGAGCTTTTTGGCCACAACCATAAACCCTACATTTGGAGAGGAATCAACAAGGCCTGTGAAACATGGAGGTGGATCGCTGATGTTTTGGGGATGTGTGAGCTACAAAGGCACAGGAAATTTGGTCAAAATTGATGGCAAGATGAATGCAGCGTGTTATCAAAAAATACTGGAGGAACATTTGCATTTATCAGCCAAGAAGCTGCGCATGGGATGTACTTTGAAATTCCAACATGGCAATGATCCAAAACACAAGGCCAAGTTGACATGTCATTGGCTACAGCAGAATAAAGTGAAGGTTCTGGAGAGGCCATCTCAGTCTCCTGACCTCAATATCATTCAGCCACTCAAACTGAGTTCTCAAACGTGCAGTTCATGCAAGAGGGCCCAAGGATTTCCAGGAACTGGAGGCTTTTTCCCAAGAGGAATGGGCAGCTTTACCATCTGAGAAGATAAAGAGCCTTATCCTCAAATACCACAAAAGTCTTCTAGCTGTCGTTGATGTTAGCTGGGGTATGTAAACTTTTGATCAGGGTCATTTGGGTAGTTTCTGTTGTCATTCTGATTTAAAAAGAGTAAACACTGTTGAATGATAATAAATAGCTTCAACCAAACACTAACCATGAGTGAAAGGATTTTTTTTATCTCATTCATATTCTCTGAAAAATAGACCAGAAATCACAAATTCTGCAGGGTATGTAAACTTATGAGCACAACTGTATATATAAAACTAATCATTACCTGGGATTCATTCATTCATTATTCAAAATCAATTAAGCTAATTGGCAACAGGGTAAATGTCTATAGATATATGCAGAGCAATGGTTTATCAGGTACAATCGTTCTCCTTGCCACAATCAATAAATATATACAGTGCCTTGAAAAAGTATTTATACCCCTTGAAATTTTCTACATTTTTTCATGTTACAACCAAAAATGTACATGTATTTTATTGGGATTTTATGTGACAGACAAACACAAAGTGGCACATAATTGTGAAGTTGAAGGAAAATGATAAATGGCTTTCAATTTGTTTTACAAATAAATATCTGAAAAGTGTGGCGTTCATTTGTATTCAGCCTCCCTGAGTCAATACTTTGTAGAACCACTTTTCACTGCAATTACAGCTGCAAGTCTTTTGTGATATGTCTCTACCAGCTTTGCACACCTGGAGAGTGAAATGTTTGGCCATTCTTCTGTGCAAAATAGCTCAAGCTCTATCAGTTTGGATGGAGAGTCTTGCCACAGATTCTCAATTGGATTTAGGTCTGGACTTTGACTGGGCCATTCTAACACATGAATATGCTTTGAACCACACCAGTGTTTCTCAACCTTTTTTCAGTCAAGGCACCCTTTAAAATGATAGACAATCTCAAGGAAAACTTTAAAATTATGGACAGTCTCCAGGCACCCCATTCTAAAATGTAAAAAACTATTCTAATTGCTTTACATAATGCATCAACATCCTAGTGTAGGACACCCAAGGGTGATTTATTCTTTCAAAGTAAATACACTTTTGCACACTGGTACTGACTAGTATTCCAATCTTTCTCTTCTCCCTCTATTTCTCTTTATGGGTCAGCTAATGTCACCCAGTGCTGACAGAGAGGGGCACAGGAGGGTCAAACAAGGATGCCGCAGAAGCAACAGACACTCTACTTATTAACTAATGATGTCATTGGTTGTTAGGATGCCAGTGTCTATAAAGTTGCAATGATGCATAAGGAAAACCCATGGCTTTGTGTAACTAAAAGCAGGCTTAATTCACCGGCTTATAACAAAACTAGATATTTGGGGGGAACACCCTGCCAAACGCATGGTGCTGCTCGTAACGACCAACAAACAAGAAATGTATAAAAGTTACAGCACACACATGATACATACTCCTGTCAGGCTATTTTAAAAGCATCTAAAACGTATGTAGCAAAAAATGCAAAAATACGGGGGTTTGGTCACACTGAAGGAGACTAGAGGGTATTTCTCTCCGCAATCGAAGGTACCAAATTCTCTATACTCGTAAGTGAGATTCCAGTCACATCCAAGGGTAACCATTGCCCCATGAAACGTCGTCAGTTACCCGAATTCGTGAAGTACCGGTAAGTCACACTGGTTTGGGGGCATAAAAACGTAAAAAACGATGTATGCAAAATCTACGAAAATTTTATCGGACTGTCCTCATACATAGTACACACACGACATTGAAAATATGTAAAGAACAAACAACCAGCAATGCTCGTCGTGGTACGCAAACCGTCCCACAAGGG
>BLSH010459769.1:142085-153102 GCA_018402905.1 Glandirana rugosa | reverse complement strand
GAGGTCCCGGAAGTTTTCACATTATCCAGCAATCATCACAACTCGCTTGGGCCTGACATTGCAAGCCCAGGCATGGCTTGAAAGCCCACAGGCCCCGTGCCTGGGCCTGGGCCACTGTGACTCCAGCTTATAAAGAGGCTGGGTCACATGATGCACTGGCCAATCACAGCCATGCCATTAGTAGGCATGGCTGTGATGGCTTCTAAGGGCAAACCAGTGAAACACTTGTTGATTGGCTGCCCTGCAGCTTCTCAACACGTGGAGTAAAATAGCAGAACCCCGGACCGAACCCGAACGATTTTTGAAATGTCCGGGTCCGGGTCCGTGCCCCGGACACCCGAAAGTTCGGTACGGACCCGAACGTTACAGTCCGGGTTCGCTCAACACTACTAACGACCTATTACACTTTTGAAGGCCCTGGAGCACCAGGACAATGGAATTACCCACAAAATGACCCCATTTTGGACAGCAAACACCCCAACGTATAATCTTTGAGTCATTATGAGTCTTTTGAATGGTTCATTTTTTTTCACAAGTCTTCGAAAAACATGGAAAGAAAATGAAAACTCTTATTTTTATACAAAGTGGTCAATTTATAAGATATTTCTAACACAAAGCATGTACATAGCAAAAATGAACCCTCAAAATACATTCTGCTACTCGTCCTGAGTATGGCGATACCACATGTGTGAGACTTTTACACAGTCTGGCCACATAGAGAGGTCCAACATTGAAGTAGTACCTTCAGGGGTTCTAGGAGCATAAATTACACATCTAATTTCATTCCTACCTATCACACTTTTGAAGATCCTGGAGCACCAGGACAGTGGAATAACCCACAAAATGACCCCATTTTGGAAAGCAAACACCCCAATGTATATTTTATGAGACATGGGCTGCAGATAGGTACTCAAGTACTCTGATGGGCTGGAGACAGGAACTAGGGTAATCTGATGGGCTGCAGATAGGTACTCGGGTACTCTGATGGGCTCGTGACAGGTACTCGGGTACTTAGATAGGCTTATGACAGGTACTCGGGTACTCTGATGGGCTAATGACAGGTATTTAGGTACTTAGATGGGCTGGGGACAGGTACTTGGGTGCTCTCATGGGCTAGTGACAGGTACTTGGGTACACTGATGGTCTGGTGACAGGTACTCTGGTACTTTGATGGGCTGGTGACAGGTACTCGGGTACTTTGATGGGCTTGTGACAGGTACTTGGGTACTCAGATGGGCTGGTGGCAGGTACTAGGGTACTTTGATGGGCTGGTGACAGGTACTCAGGTACTTTGATGAGCTGGGGACAGGTACTTGGGTACACTGATGGTCTGGTGATAGGTACTCTGGTACTTTGATGGGCTGGTGACAGGTACTCAGGTACTTTGATAGGCTGGTGACAAGTACTTGGGTACTTTGATGGGCTGGTGACAGGTATTTTGGTACTCTGATGGGCTGGTGACAGGTACTTGGGTACTTTGGTGGGCTAGTGACAGGTATTCGAGTACTTAGATGGGCTGGTGACAGGTACTTGGGTGCACTGATGGTCTGAAGACAGGTACTCTGGTACTTTGATGGGCTTGTGACAGGTACTCGGGAACTCAGATGGGCTGATGACAGGTACTTGGGTACTTTGATGGGCTGGTGACAGGTACTCGGGTACTTTGATGAGCTGGTGATAGGTACTCGGGTACTTTGATGGGCTGGTGACAAGTACTTAGGTACTCAGATGGGCTGGTGACAGGTAAGTTCCAGTGCCCAGTCCATACCTCATTAAAGTCAAAGTAAGTCAAATGTTAAAAAAACAGTAATGGCTACTTTCTAGGCTAATAGATAAGAGATTGTCAAACAAATGACATGGGGGCTGGGCACTGCCCTGGGCAACATGTACCAAAGCAAAAACAAATTAAACATTTGGCAGAGAGAAGCATTTAATAATGCTTTAAAAGTAACATTAACAATGCAAAATTAATTTAAATGACATGCTTAAGTGATTCCCTTAAAGTACTTGGAGTGGAGTGACACATTTGTGTAATGTATACAAGCTACCACATCGAAAAAAAAAAATAGTTGTTTTTGTCGTTGTTTAAATCTCTGGGAAATTACTGCTTTGTTCTGTTTGTAAACAAAACAGCCTGGAATTTTCTTCATCTATATCAGATCCTTATCGAAGATGAGGGCCTGGTATAGATGTTACAATAATAAACTCATGCGCTGCTACAATAACTCAAAAAGCATGTCATTACCTGTGCTTGGAACTGCCGCAAACCACCCTCCAAAATGTACTCAATCGCTTGAATAAACAAAAAAGAAAAATTATAGATGGTGCTCTTTTCCTTTAAATACATTTAATGGGTTAAAATATAAACATAAATAAAATAAATATCACCTTAGAACTTTAGGTTAGAAACAGGAGTCATGTTTTATAAGTTGTTATACTTTTTATAAGTCGTTCTTGTTCAAATTTGTGGTTTAAAGAGGACAGTATGAAGGTGACATTATGAATTGTATGTTGGACTAACAAGACCATCATTTTTATCTGCATTAATTGACCTTTATGGTCAAATACTTAAGATGATTGAGCATTGCACCTGGTGGTTGGTGATTTGGAAGCACGATTTGAAAATTCACTCCTTTGTTTTAAAGCTAAAGTGTGGACTTTTTACTGGAGCACAGATATCACATGGACACTTGATTATTTATTTGGAAGCACCATATTTGTTTTCTTTCTTTTATGTAGACTCCTGTCTAAGCAGACACCGCCTAGCATCCAGCTTTGTACCCCCCCCCATTTCGGATGGTACTGCACAGATCCTTTATTGAGAGCTGCATGGGCTGGCTCTGGGGTTGGAGAGGTTGATGGCAGTAGCTACCTTGTGGTTTGGTCTGCAGTCAGATTGACCTAATTTCTTTTAAAGAACATTGTGTATGACACTCCCGGTTCAGTTTGAGTGTAATCATGCTCTCAGAAATATTTCTCACATGTGGTAATGATGAAATTATACTTATGTTTTGATTTGTTTTGCAGAATTAATTTGATGTATGATTCATAATGACACCTCTGATGAAGGCATTCTGAAATACATTAGGTGCTGATCATCTTCCAATATTCTGAATCATGTTTGTTCAACACATCAGCATGTTCCAAATTCTTGCTTTTATATGGAACATTTTATGAATTGTAAACAATAAAATTTTGTATTTTTATAAACTTATGACCATTTTTGTGCCTCAAAAATCCCACCCCTAGAGGGTAATCCTGTGTTTATATATAATCAGGGATGATGGCACCCATTTCTCTATAAGCTCATACATCCCTTCTAACATATAGCCTATAGACAAATGACGGCCGGGCGGTGGTTTCGTTATCCTGACGGGGGCGCACATTGCAGCGATCGGTGGTGCGGTGTGTCAGTCTGACCCACTGCATTACCAATCTCGGTAAAGAGCTTCGGAAGCAATTTACCACATCATCAGCCGGCCAATCACAGCTGGCCACAGTGTAAACAGGAAGAGCCGTTTATCGACTTTTCCTCTACTCGTATCTGCAGATGTAAGTAGAGGAGAGCCAATCTGTGGCTCTTCTGACAAGGGGGGCCTGTACTGATTGTTTATCAGCACAGCTCCCCTAGGATCGCCACACAGGACCACCAGGGATGCCACTATAGGACCACCAGGGAATGTCCACCCAGGGACCACCAGGGAGAATACCAGGGAAGCACACCCTGACCACCAGCAAGCCCACCCTAGACCACCAGGTAAGGGGCACAGTGCCCAAGATGGATGGCACTCTGTGCCCAACTTGTATGCCACCCAGGAGCACCAGGGAATGCATCCTAAAAAATGCAATTTATCATTGCCCCTATCAGTGTCCACCAGTGCCACCTATCAGTGCCACCCATCAGTGCCCATCAGTGCCACCTGTCAGTGCCCAGTGCCATCTATCACTGCTCATCATTGCCACCTATGAGTGCCCATCAGTGCCGCCTATGGGTTCCCATCAGTGCCGCTTATCTGTGCCACCTATCAGTGCTGTATATATGTGCCTCACCATCAGTGCCCATTAGTGCCACCTCATTAGTGCTGCCTCATCAGTGCTAATCAGTACTGCTTCATCAGTGCCTGCCAGTGTAGCCTCATCAGTGCCCGTCAGTGATGGAGAAAATATACTTATTTACAAAGTTTTGTGACAGAAACAGAGAAAAACTTTTTTTTTTAACAAAATTTTTAGTCTTTTTTATTTGTAGCGAAAAAAATAAAAACCCTAAAGGCTGATGAAATACCACCAAAAGAAAGCTCTATATGTGGGGAAAAAAATGATAAACATTTTGTGTGGGTACAGCGTCGCATGACTGCGCAATTGTCATTCAAAATGCAACAATGCTGAAAGCTGAAAATTGATCTGGGCGGGAAGGGGCATAAGTGCCTGCTATTGAAGTGGTTAATGAACTTTGCATTGCACATTTTTTAATGAATATATCACTAAGCTTATATTGTAACATGTTTTCGTAAGGTATTATTTATTTTAATACAATTATATTTTAACACATTAGAAGTATATAAAGGAATAGAGCACTATCAATAATTTTTATTTTCTGGTATAGATGTTAATGCTGACCCATACACAAGAAGAACAAATGGTCTGGAGTTTCCCCTAAAAACACATGCCAGATTCTTATGGTCTAGTGAATCCCTCCCTATAATCTGGTACACATGTTTCACAATTTTGATGAATCCTTTATTAACATCTTGCTGACCGCCTAACGCATATATGCAGTGGCCTTAACGCCCAGTCACATATACTTTACTGTATTGTCCAAGGGGTCCATCAGCTCCCTAAAAACCTGACACCCTGAACCGGAAACTGGCACATTTTGCAGTGGTAGCAATTCTGCTGGTAAATGTTTCACTTTCCACTGCAGCTGGCCAAACACCTCTTTAGTTCAGGTGTTCACCAAACCTGGTGTCTTACTGGTGGGAATACTGGTGCAGTGTATGCGCAATTTACACATTATGATTTATGTGCAGTGAATGAAATGTAGCCATGACGGGCTCCTTTATTCTGTCCAGTGTCAACATAGGGATCTCTGGTCTTGGATATTAAGACCCTCTATCAAACCCCTTGTACCCTACTTTCAGGGTTGACCACAGAGTGGGGTATTTTACCATCAAATGTATCCCCCTTCCTCTTTCCCACCTTTTTGTCCTTCCACCTTGTTATACATGGGCCCCCTAGTTTGGTATACCAGCTTTTTCGGCATATCTACTGAAAAAGCAAAAGCAGCTAAAATGCACAATGATTTCACAGCCTTGGAAGTTCCACTGTAAACAGCTGATACATTTATATCTTGTGTTTATTAAAGTCTATTATACAGTTGTGCTCAAAAGTTTACATATCCTGGCAGAATTTGTGATTTCTTGGCCATTTTTCAGAGAATATGAATGATAACACAAAAATGTTTCTTTCACTCATGGTTAGTGTTTGGCTAAAGCTATTTATTATAAATCAACTGTGTTTACTCTTTTTAAATCATAATGACAACAGAAACTACCCAAATGATCCTGATCAAAAGTTTACATATCCCAGTTCTTAATACCGTGTATTTCCCCCTTTAACATCAATGACAGCTTGAAGTCTTCTGTGGTATTTTTGGATGAGGCTCTTTATCTTCTCAGATGTTAAAGCTGCCCATCCCTCTTGGCAAAAAGCCTCCAATTCCTGGAAATTCTTGGGCTGTCTTGCATGAACTTCCCTTTTGAAATCTCCCCAGAGTGGCTCAATGATATTGAGGTCAGGAGACTGAGATGGCCACTCCATGCAGCCCATCTTTCTTCAAGTGCCTCCTTATTGTGCATCTTGAAACAGCCACACCACATGTTTTTAGAGAGTCCGGCAGTTATTTGTGGGTTTTTCTTTGCATCCTGAACAATTTTCCTGGCAGTTGTGGCTGAAATTTTAGTTTGTCTACCTGACCGTAATTTGGTTTCAACAGAACCCCTCATTTTCCACTTCTTGATTAGATTTTGAACACTGCCAATTGGCATTCTCAATTTCTTGGATATCTTTTTAAATCCCTTTCCTGTTTTATACAGTTCAACTACCTTTTCCCACAATTCCTTTGGCAATTCTTTTGCTTTCCCCATGACTCAGAATTCAAAAATGTCAGTGCAGCACTGGATGAAAGATGCCAGGAACGCGTTGCCCTTTTATACACACAAATTAATTACAAGCAAACATATCACAGGTGAGGGTGGTTACCTTTAATAGCCATTAAAACTCCTTTGTGTCAATTTGTGTACATGTTATCAGGCCAAAATCACCAGGGTATGTAAACTTTTGATCAGGGTCATTTGGGTAGTTTCTGTTGTCATTATGATTTAAAAAGAGTAAACACCGTTGATTGATAATAATGGCTTCAACCAAGTACTAACCATGAGTAAAAGAAATGTTTTTGTGTTATCATTCATATTCTCTGAAAAATGGCCAAGAAATCATAAATTCTGCCACAGTATGCCTATCTGCATACCATTGCTAACTCCAGCCTGAACCTGACTACTCCTCTGCCTGCTGCTCTGTTCCTGACATGCCTGATAGTTACTGACCCAGCTTGCCCGACCCTGCTCTGTCCAAGTGCTTGCTGACTGTCTTCCAGTCTGCTGTGCCTGCTGCCCTGTGTCATGATCCAGCCTGTATCCAAGTGCACACAGATCTCTCATTTTTGGCCACATCACCAGAACTGCTAGGCACTCATGCCACCCCAGGGCTACCGAGCCAGAAGTGTAAGAGATCACCTTCCTCTCCATGTCAGGCTCCATCACAAGGTATGTGACAGAGACACTGTGAAACCCGAGAGGCACTGTTAGTACAAAAAAGCACTGTGAGTATTGGGGGCCACTGCAAGTACAGAGGGACACTGTGAGTGCTGGGTTGCAATGTGAGCACTGGGAAACATAAACCCTTAAGCCCTGGACCCAATGCAGTCAGCAATTATGTGGTTCAGAAGCAATTATGTGGTAACAATCACCACTGTTCCTCCTTTCAGTGATTAGAGGATTAGAGGCATGTTGGTCAGAGTGAATATTGCCACCAATAGGTAATGAGGTTGTAGATTTTGTGGAAGCAAAGCAGAGAGCCACATGTAAAACCTCTTTCTTCCAGTTTTACTTCCTACTTTCTGTTCCCACCCCCAGGTCCACACACATGTATGTAACTACAACACATACATATTCTACATCTTTCAGCTTTTAAAGAAAAGATATGCATACAGTATATAAATGAAGTGTAATATAAAAGCAACAAGGGGTGGAGGAACAATAACAAACTACAATATAAAATGCAAGATGCGTAAGAGTCAGTGTGTGATAAAGTCTTGGAACTTTGGATTGGGTTTACACACTCTTCCAGATCGAGTAGCAACTTGTGCCAGAGAAGGCATGCCCTACCTAGTTGTGTTGCGGAGGTTGAGTAGGGCTGCATAAACATCAGAACCATCAAGTGCACATTTTTCTAGGAGATTCTTGGCTGATCTTACACTACGCTCTGCAAGACCATTGGATATAGGGTAATTGGGACTGCTAGTGATGTGTTGAATATCCCATTGGTGAGAAAAGTTCTTGAACTCTCTACTTGAAAATGATGTTGCATTGTCAGTCATCAATTGATAGGGAATTCCATGTGTGGAGAATATCTGCTTTAATGTCCTGATCAATGTGTTACGGGAAGTGTTTGGCAGGATGTCAAATTCCCATCAGCCAGAGTGCGAATTTACCAAGACCAGGTAATCCTTGTGTGACCACTCAAATATGTCAGCTGCTGTGATAGACCATGGTCTGTCAGGTATTTGGCGAAGAGGTAAAGGTTCTCTCATCTGGTGCTGTCATAGAGCATTGCATGAGGCACATCTGCAAACTTCTCTATCAATGTCAGTGTATATAGTGGTCCAAAACATGGTTTCACGTACCCTTCGCTTAGTGGAATGAATGCCAGGATTACCTTGATGGAGCTGTGTCAAGTTGTATTTCTGAAGAGAGTGAGGAATTACATATCTCTTACCACACAGGATTAATCCTTCAGTCCGGCGCCACATGTGAGGGAGCGAGGAATGGCGGCTCCGGGCATCGCTGCTTACAAAGCCCCACTCCACTCACCCACAGACACTGGACTCATCCCCCTCATGCACTGGGACACTGGCGGATGGACAGATACGTTGTCCATAACACCCACGGCTCTACCGCAACCCCACAATCCAGCCCTCATAACACGGGAGTAGCAGCAGGCAAGATGGCGGACGGTGCTCTTCTCACACAGGCCCTGCCTGGCCAGACACTGGAGCCATATCACGCCGTGCAATCCCAGCCCGCCATCCCCCAGCAGCTGGACACGCAGTATGAAGGACTGGCACAGGCAGTGGCGGCTTTTAAACCCCTTCTATCACTGCAGCGGTTGACCGGGTGGTAGCAGCGGGGATATTCCAGCTTTGGGAAAGAGCTGGTGGAGCACACGAAGAGCATAGGTGAGCTGGAAACACTCGAGTCTCTGACATAGAGGATGACATGCAGGCCTCATTCACGGATGCACAGCACCTAAAGCAGATGCAGCAATATCTGCGAGATAAAATTGGCAATTTAGAAAATTGCAGCAGAAGAAATTATGATTGGCCTTCTGTAAACCGTGCACCAAGACGCATTGCTAGTCACCTGCGCCAACCGTAAAAGTACGGTTGAATGAGCACATAGAATGGGTGCCCCCTCCAACGAACGAAGGACCACACACCCAGTTATAGTCTGCTATCTCAACTATGCAGAAAAAAACAACATCCTCTGCTCCTTCCGAAACGCAAAAGCCCTGCATGCGGATGGTCACAAAATTCTGATCTTTGCCGATTATTCACAGGAGGTCCCCAAAAAACGCAAGGCTTTTCAACCCATTAGCGCAATATTATTTGAAAAGAAAATCAAATTTACCCTCACTTTCCCGACAATCTTGAAATTCACCGACCACAAGGGAAACCAACGGTCATTTTCAGATCCAGACTAGAGTTGAGCGAACCCGAACTGTAAAGTTTGGGTCCGTACCGAACTTTCGGGTATCCGTGTCCCGAATCCAAATGTTTGAGAAAAAGTCCGGGTTCGGGTTCTGGGTTCTGGTATTTCATCACGCATGTTGAATAGCTGCAGGGCAGCCAATCAACAAGCGTTTCACTGGTTTTCCCTAGAAGCCATCACAGCCATGCCTACTAATGGCATGTCTATGATTGGCCAGTGCATCATGTGACCCAGCCTCTTTATAAGCTGGAGTCACTTGATGCTGCAGTCACATGCTTTCTGAGACTCTGACTAGTGTAGGGAGAGGATGCTGCTGGCTCTGTGAGGGACAGATTGCAGATATGTATAATAACATCTCATTGATCTGATTGTGGACTAGGTAGAGACTACTACTACTGGTTTGAGGGACAGATTGCAGATCTCCTTCTGCATTACAGAACGATCTGCTTTGAGGGAGAGATTGCAGATCTCATCCTGCATTACAGAATGATCTGACTGGACTAGGTAGAGTCTACTGCTTAGAGGGACTGATTGCAGATCTCATCCTGCATTACAGAACGATCTGAGTGGACTAGGTAGAGTCTACTGCTTAGAGGGACAGATTGCAGATCTCATCCTGCATTACAGAACGATCTGACTGGACTAGGTAGGATCTATTGCAGATCTCATCTTGCATTACAGAACGATCTGACTGGACTAGGTAGAGTCTACTGCTTAGAGGGACAGATTGCAGATCTCATCCTGCATTACAGAATGATCTGACTGGACTAGGTAGAGTCTACTGCTTAGAGGGAATGATAATTGTTCTAAAATCATCTCCTATTCCTATAGGGTCAGGTTCCTGCTGTTGCTGTAAGGGACAGATTATTGTTCTAAAATCATCTCCTAGTGCTATAGGGAGAGGTTCCTGCTGGTGCTGTGAGGAAAAGATTCTTGTTCTAAAACCATCTCCTAATTCTATAGGGAGAGGTTCCTGCTGGTGCTGTGAGGGGCAGATTATTGTTCTAAAAGAATCTCCTAGTTCTGTAGGGAGAGGTTCCTGCTGGTGCTGTGAGGGAAAGATTATTGTTCAAAAATCATCTGCTAGTGCTATAGGGAGAGGTTCCTGCTGGTCCTGTAAGGGACAGATAATTGTTCAAAAATCATCACCTACTCCTATATGGTCAGGTTCCTGCTGTTGCTGTAAGGGACAGATTATTGTTCTATAATCATCTCCTAGTTCTATTGGGAGAGGTTCCTGCTGGTCCTGTAAGGGACAGATAATTTTTCTAAAATCATCGCCTACTCCTATAGGGTCAGGTTCCTGCTGTTGCTGTAAGGCACATATGTCAAACACAAGGCCCGCGGGCCGAATGCGGCCCTCCAGGCCTTGTCATGTGGCCCTCGCATCCAGTTTTGCAGCTGGAATGTGGCAGAACTTCATTCTGCCGCCTCCAAATTTCACCCTTCGCTTGCACTCCCTGCAAGGTGAGGCAAAGCCTCCAAAAGAGGGAGGTACTAGAGCCAGGCAAGGGAGGAGAGAGATGCAAAGAAGTTTCGGGGAGGGGGTTGGTGTTTCACACTGTGCATAGCACACCCCTGAACTTTGTCTACGACGCACTCCTAAACTCTGCACTCTGTACATAGCACAGACCTCGGTTCTGCATTCTGCACATAACGTACTCTTGAACCCAGCACTTTTTACGTATCGCACCCCAGATACAACCGGCCCTTTTAGGGCAACTATACTGCTAATACGGCCCTCAATGAAATGGAGTTTGACGCCCCTGCTGTAAGGGACAGATTATTGTTCTATAATCATCTGCTAGTTCTAAAGGGAGAGGTTCCTGCTGGTCCTATAAGGGACAGATAATTGTTCTAAAATCATCGCCCACTCCTATAGGGTCAGGTTCCTGCTGTTGATGTAAGGGACAGACTAATATCTTGTTATTAGACAGGGAATGTCGTCCCCGCAGTTTGAGGTAAAGTAACTC
>BLSH010459769.1:110530-122127 GCA_018402905.1 Glandirana rugosa | reverse complement strand
ATGACTTGCTGTTCTTTGTCTCCCAACCACATATTTCAATACCTAACCTGAACAAGATACTACAACGATTTAAATTCATTTCCAACTTCAAAATAAATAGCAGCAAGTCTGAAGCCATGAACATAACACTATCAACAATCACAGAACAAAATACTAAACGCAATTGCCCATATAAATGGGAAAATACAAACCTCAAATACTTAGGAATAAAACTGACACCTAACTTGAAAGACCTTTACCTCTACAACTTTCTTCCCCTTCTCAAAAAAATCGAAACAGATCTCAAAGCCTGGAATATAAAACAATTCTCATGGTTCGGTAGGGCCTCTATACTTAAAATGACAGTCCTACCCAGACTTTTATATCTCTTTCATGCAGTCCCCATCGATATTCCCAACGATTTTTTCAAAAGATTAACAAAAGCCACGAGGAACTTTATCTGGGCACATAAGAAACCCCGCATTCAACGAAAGCAATTAAACTACCCCAAACACAAAGGGGGTATGGGAATACCAGATCTTAAAAAATATTACTACGCAACACACATCACCAGACTTATTGACTGGCATTGCCATGCCAATAACAATGACTGGGTCAAATTAGAACAAATAATTCCAGATGTAATCACTAAATTCCTACCGTGGGTCCCTCCACAACATCACCCCAAGAAAATCAGATTACACCCCTTAATCTATACCACAATAAAAATATGCCAAAAAATGGCCAAATCACACAATCTTTCATCAACCACTAGCCCCCTAACGCTGATTGCAGTCAACCCTGAATTCCCGCCGGGAATGGACTATATAAGTCGGCTCCACACCAACAACTTTAAACCCTTACTAGCCATAGACTGCATTGACAAAAATAACATCTTACCATTCCCCGACCTTAACAAAACTGTAACAAACAACAACCTAAACTATTGGACATATATTCAGGTCTGTGACTTCATCCAGAACAACAAACATAAAAAACTAATGACAAGGTCTCTCACAATACTAGAAAAAATGTGCTTAGACCAAATACCAATTAGAGGAGCCACCTCCATGGCATACAAATGGATCGCTGGACCCAGTCCCGACTCCACTGATAAGTATAAACACATATGGGAAAAAGACTTAAGTATACAAATCTCAGAAAAACAATGGGAGAAGGCATGTATATTTAACCATAAATGTTCACTAAGCTCCCGCATGCAAGAAACCTCCTATAAGGTCTATTCCCAGTGGTACATTACACCAGTAAAGTCTAAGAAATGGTTTCCTAATGAGTCGGACAGGTGCTGGAGATGCCATAAAGATACAGGGACGTTCATCCACATCTGGTGGTCTTGTAGCAAAATACAAAAGTTCTGGAATGAAGTTACGGGCTGGATCAAATCCATCACAGGTACAAAACTAGAGCTAAACGCACCATTATGCTTGATAAACATCACTAACCTCTCGTTTAGTAGGTACAAACGGTCACTATTGAGACACATGATCAATGCAGCCAAAACATTAATCCCCCTTAACTGGAGATCCACAAGAACCCCCTCCATTAAAGAATGGCTAAATAAGGTAAACAAAATATAAGATATGGAAGAACTATTTGCAATCAAAAGAGAAAATTCCACTCATTTCAACAAAATTTGGAACCCTTGGTTAACATTTAAATTCTCAGACGAATACAAAACCCTAATAAACATAAACTGAAAACTTTACATTTACAGACCAGTGAATACACAAATTCCGAAGTTCCCTTGAAATGACTGACTATTTCATGGTAATTGTACATTCTGTGCAAGAAACCCCCATGTTTCTCTTTTCTGATAATCTATACAGGTAAACACTATGATAACACCCACCAACAACCCTGATAGGATTGATTTATCCACACTGAAATTTTGTCTACTTACTAATTGTAAACCTGATATACTTTATATACTGAATTAATTTGATTTGTAAACACCATCAACAACGCCTGATAACTATATTGCCGAATAATATTTTATTCTTGTTTCTGTTATCATCTTTTTCTTGAATAAACACTATTGAAACAAAAAAAAAAAAAAAGGTTTTGTGTAAGTTTTGGTCAGACCCACCAAACAGGTGGCTGTTTTTGAAGTGAACGGGAGGAGAGTGCGGTAGAGGCCCCACCTGGGAGCACTCCCCTAGACCCGCACACTCACCCTGAGTCACGCCGCATTGTTTACTTTTCTTTGTCTTTGCTAATCAAAGTCTAGAGATAGTGGGGTACTCTCAACTGCCATAAACAAACACTCAGGGATCACACGATGTCCATCTCGATTCTGTCCTTGAACGCTAAGGGACTTAATAGTCCCTTTAAGAGATCCCTACTTTGGAGAGATGCTATTTCTCACAAAGCGGATATACTATGCGTCCAAGAAACGCACTTCATGAGGCAAAATCATCCTACCTGCACACATAAATTTTTCCCACACCAATTTCAAGCCACCTATGACAAAAAAGCCAGAGGGGTTATGATTCCTGTCAAATCAACAATAGCATTCGAACTCCGGAAAGTAGAAACAGACCCCAACTGGAGATTTCTCATACTGCAGGCCACATTCAACAATCACCCTCTCATCATCGTAAATATATATGCCCCCAACACACACCAAAAACTCTTCTACAATAAACTCCTACGTAAATTACAATTCTACCCCAAAGATCAAATAATACTATGTGGGGACTTTAATGATATAATTGACCCCCAACTGGATACCTCCAACTCCACAAAAAGGAAATCGACTGCTCTAGCAAATTTCGTTTCTCTCGAAGACTGGTGTGATCCCTGGAGATGTCAACATGGCACAGAGAGGGACTACTCATTCTTTTCTCAACCTCAGAAGTCATATTCAAGGATTGACCTGTTCCTTACCTCCAAAATTTTACTTCAAAAGATTACCCATTCAAACATAGGCCTAATAAAATGGTATGATCATGCCCCTGTGGCCATCACAATAGCTCTTTCTCTGTATTCTCCTAGAGTCACAAGATGGCGTTTAAACCCTACACTTCTTGCGAACAAGGGGGTTAAGGAACAGGTACAATCCGAAATCGTGAACTTCTTCACATCAAACAATAACACTGTTAATCAACAGGCTACTCTTTGGAATGCACACAAATCTGTACTGAGGGGAATACTGCTGAAGATGGGAGCCCAGGAGAAAAAAAAGAGGCTACAATATGTAGATTCCTTACTGACACAGATCAAAAACTTAGAAACAATAAACAAACAGGCACCCTCCCAATTAAGAATAGATGAACTTAATAAATTAAGAAATGATCTCAGTACTTCCCTCCGGAATACCCATGACCACTATCTTAGGCGTCTACGCCTCACATGGTACTCCCAGGGAAATAAAGGGGGAAAACATCTAGCTCAGCAATATAAACATAGGGAAGCCCAATCGAAAATCCCTTTTCTTATAAATGAACAAAATAAAAGGTTAAGTAATCAGAAAGATATTGCGGATTGTTTTAGTTCCTTCTATGCCAAGCTATACAACCTCGCACAGTCCCGAAATGAGCTGCAACCCACACCACAGCTAATTGAGAAGTTCTTAAAAAAATTTAAAACTACCAAAACTATCCCATAAACAGCTGGAGGAACTCAATACTCCATTCACGATTAAAGAGGTAACAGATGGAATAAAATCTCTCCCCGCACACAAAGCCCCTGGCCCGGATGGGTTCATCAATGAATGTTATAAAATATTCCCGGATCAACTGGTCCCCAATTTAACTCTCCTCTTTAATGAATTCCTAGTGACAGGAGACATCCCACCAGAAAACCTAGAAGCCACAATCATAACAATACATAAATCAGGAAAATCTACCCATGATCCAGCTAATTATAGCCCAATTTCACTCCTCAATGCAGATCTCAAACTCTACACAAAACTTCTAGCCACCAGGATAGCCAAATACATACCTGCCCTGATAAACCCAGACCAGGTAGGGTTCATACCATCTAGACAAGCTTCGGATGGCACAAGAAGATTCATAGATGTACTCCACTGGGCTGAACAAAATAAAACGCCTTCTCTGCTGATATCTCTTGATGCAGAGAAGGCGTTTGATAGAGTAAATTGGGCATACCTAAAAGAAGCCCTATCAGCCTTTGGAATACAAGGGAAACTCCTACAAGCAATTATGGGCCTATACTCATTACCTAGCGTAAGAGTCCTCACATCAGGAGTGATCTCAGACCCCTTTCAAATCACAAATGGGACCAGACAGGGGTGCCCCCTGTCCCCTCTGGTATTTGCACTAGCAATAGAGCCTCTCGCACAAGCTATCAGAGAGCACCAAAACATCCAAGGCATAACGATTGGACATTCCACACACAAAATAGGCCTATACGCCGATGATATAATCATCTGGCTTACAAACCCAATAGACTCTCTCCCGCACCTCTGTGAAACACTACACAATTTCAGCCAAATATCCTATTATAAATTGAATACCTCCAATTTGCCATACAACCAGAAATGAAATCAAACATAGAATCCATAGCCCCTTTCTCCTGGGCTCCGAATTCTTCTCTTTTATATTTGGGCATTCAGCTGGTATACCCCTCATCTAACCTTCTCAGAATGAACATTGCTTTTCTTGAACAGAAATTACATAGTATAGTTAAAGATCTGCTTAAAGGTAGAGCATCTTGGGCAGGAAGGATAGCCCTTTCCAAGATGTTCCTACTACCTCACATCTTGTACATCTTTTTTTATGATTAGATTTTTATTGTATTTTTCAGGTTACAAGGAAAATGTTAAACATTCATATCCATATGCATTATATAACAAGTGAAATCAACAATCAGATAAAGAATCCAGATACAGAGTAAGGGCATGTGGTTACATTACTTTTCTTTAAGACTTAGAGCGAGGTTCAGTAGAAGAAAGCCCTATCATGGGTCTTACGAGTGTAAAAAGTGGGAGTCCTCCCGCCCCGCCACCCCCAACGGGAACAGACTGTGGCAGGGCGAGATGGTCCTCTCCCTCCCTTGAATTCCAGGCCCTGGGCTTACTAGGGCTTCATGTGATAAAGTTAGAGACCTTTCATAACTGCGCCTCGTAAATGTGGGTTACTCTGTATCGTGGGTTACTCTGTATCATGGTTGAATTGCCTCTGTCGAAGAGGTTATAAAATTGTGAGATATCTTTTAATGATAACACTGTCTTTGTGAGAGTAAAATATCCGCTTAACTTAACAGAGATTCATCACTTCCAGGATTAAAGTCTTGCTCATTTTGAGCGCTCCCCCGCGCTGAGCCGGGGGAGTGCTCCTGTTTTCTCTAGGTAATGAGCTTAGTGTAGGTTTAGTGTGGTGTTAATAGAGTTAAAATGTTAAGGAAGGCTTAGTGTACTGAGGGTAATCATGATGGCGTGGCTTCCGCAGTTTTTAACCAAGAAATCCATGGGGACCAGTGATCTAGAGTTACTCGATATTTGTTATCATGAGCTGCCGATGCGATTTCGTATGAAGAGTGTAGGCTAGTTAGTTCTATAGTGTCCTGCACACTGGGGATTTTATCCATTTTCCACAGCTTAGTGATACTCAACTTTGCTGCCAAAAGAACGTGGGTAGTGATTGCTTGTAGATTTAAGGGTATTTCCCCAATGGTTAGGTGTAAGAGAGCTAGTGCTGGGTTCGTGTTGATACCAAGATGTGTTATGTCATTAAGGATATGGAAGATTTTTCCCCAGTATGAGTGTAACAATGGACATTCCCATAAAATGTGAAGTATATGGCCTTTTGGAGCCTTACATCTCCAACAGGTTTCCCTGCCTTGTGAGCTGAATTTGGCAATGCGATCTGGTGTCATATACCATCTAAGCACTACCTTGATGTATAATTCCCTTAGGGATGAGCTTCGTGTATGTTTAGGTATAGAGTGGATGGCTTCCCTCCACTGATCATCCGAAAAGTAGTTTCTAAGGTCTGCTTCCCATTGGTGATGTGGTTTCAGTTTCTGAAAAGATTTTTTGTTTTGGAAAGTGTGGTAGAAGAGAGATATGCCTTTGTGAGCCTGATTTGTGTTTGTGAGATATTTCCAAATCTGCTCCGGAATTTGGTATGTCAGATTAGCAATGTCATTGATGCAGTGTTGTATTCTGAGGTGATTGTACCGTTCGGTTTGGGGGAGACCAAATTCTTGCTGAAGTTGTGGGAAAGTTTTCTGTTTGGGCCCCTCCAACAGATCTTGGATATGCTGGATGCCGCATCTTTGCCACAGTGCTATATTTAGATCAGGGGTCACCAGAGATAGGGCTGTGATAGGGATAGGCGGAGAGATCATAGGTTGTGTATTTGGTGCTAGTTGAGTGAGCCTTTGCCAAGCTACTGCTGCTGCTCTCATGGTGGGTGGTAGTGAGGTAGAGATCTTGGTTTGGTAGGGGCTAGCTAGTAGCCAAGATTGTAAGTGTAGGCGCGGTGTTGCAGCTTGTTCTATTGAGCTCCACATTGTGCCCATACTGGAGTGCATCCATCCCTTCGTCTGTGCCAAAATAGCTGCCGTGTAGTAGTCTTCAAAATCTGTATACCCTGTACCACCTGCTAGGCTATGCTTGGTTAAGACCCCTCTATTGCATCTGGGTTTTTTCCCCTTCCATAGTAATCTGTTAAGTTCCGTCTGTAGAAGTTTAAAGAACCTTTTAGGAATAGGAATGGGTACCGTTCTAAAGAGATATAGTAGTTGAGGTAGGTGAAGCATTTTGAATGCTGCCAGCCTCCCTGACCATGATAGTTCATGGATCACTAGTTTTTTTAGATCTGTCTGTAGGGTTTTGAGTAGCGGGATGTGATTTGCTGCGTATAGTTTTTTTCGCTGACTTGGTAAGTTTAATGCCTAAATAGGAGATGTTGTCCCTTGCCCATGTGTATGGGAACTTGCTTTGCAGTAATAGTCTAGTGGTCGTGTCCAGACCTAAGTTTAAGACATAAGACTTGGACTCATTAACTTTGTAATATGAGATCTTGCCGAAACTTTGTAGTATCTCTTGTGTTTCTGCCAGGGAAGAAGCCGGGTTGGTCAAGGTCAAAATGACATCGTCTGCAAATAGACTAATCTTATGGGTGACTGGGCCAATTGTAAAACCGGAGATTTTCGGGTTGGTTCTGATCTGGGTAGCTAGGGGTTCCATCATAAGATTAAAGATTAGCGGTGAGAGTGGGCACCCTTGCCTGGTGCCATTGCTGATTTTGAATGGCTAAGACACTGCATTAGAGGTGAATACTCTTGCAGAGGGGGTAGAGTACAGGGCCATAATTGCATTAAAGATGTTACCTTGAAACCCAAATTTATGAAGAACTGCGTTGAGGTATTTCCAGTGGACTCTGTCGAACGCCTTCTCTGCATCCAATGCTAGAAGCAGAGAAGGCGTTCCGGTGGATCCTGCATGGTGGATGATATCAATAAGCCGTCTAGTGGCATCAGACGCTTGTCTATTTTTGGTAAACCCCGTTTGATCCTTATGTATCAGGGATGGAAGAATGTCTATTAGGCGATTTGCTATGGTTTTTGCGTACATTTTTGTGTCCAAGTTCAACAACGAGATCGGTCTGAAGTTTTGGGGCACGTTCGGCTTCTTCCCTGGTTTCGGCAAGGTTATTATCGTGGCTTGTAGCATCTCAGTTGGAAGGTAGGAAGAGAGTGCAGCATTATTAAATAATTTAAGAATCTGAGGTATTAGTGTTTGGGCAAATTTTTTATAGTACTCCCCCGTGAGGCCATCGGGGCCAGGGGCTTTGTTGAGTGGTAGCTTTTTGATAGTATTTAGCAGTTCCTGCTGCATAAAAGGGGCGTTTAATAGCTCAAGTTGTTGACTTGATAGAGAAGGTAATTTTATGTTTTGGAGGAATTGGTCAATATCTGTAGAGGTGGGTTGGTAGACCTCTTGGTCTGTGGTCAGGTTGTAAAGGTCACTGTAATAAGCGCTGAACGCATCAGCTAATTTTTGCGGGTCAGATAGTTTTTGCTTGGAATGGGGATGGATTATGTAGTCAATTCTGGATTTAATGCGGCATCCTTTTATGTGGCGTGCTAATGTTTTCCCTGCTTTGTTAGATGTAGAGTATAAAGAGGCTTTGAATCTACTGTGCATCTGATAGTATTTGTTTAATAGAATGGAGCGAAGCTCCGCTCTGAGGCTGAGGATTTCGTGTGTGTGGGGTGATTTTGGGGCTGCTTTTGATCTTTCCTCTAGATCAGCAATTCTTGCTAACAGAGAGTCTACCTGCCGCGCTCTCTCCCTTTTGATCCTGGAACCTAATTGGATTAGGTTCCCCCTCATAAATGGTTTGTGTGCGTTCCACACCACAGCATGGTCCCCTACCGACCCCTTGTTGAACTGGAAGTATTCCAGTAGTTGATTTGAGAGAATCGCTGAGTGTTCCTCACTCTGAAGAATAGAGTTGTTAACTTTCCACATTGATACTGGGGTATGTAGGTTAGAGTCATTTATTGTGATGCTAATTGGGGCATGGTCAGACCATGATGTGGTGTGGATTTCAGAGGCATGAATCCTCTGTAGTAAACATCTGTCAACCAAAAACATATCTATGCGTGACAAAGTTTTGTGAACTGGAGACAGGTAAGTATAGTCCCTCTCTGAGTCATGGTGACATCTCCAGACATCATACAGTTTGTGGTTTTTAATGAACTGATGCATGGTGGAATCTCTTCTTTTTCTTGGGGTGGAGGAATCAAGTTGGGCATCAGGCACTATGTTGAAGTCTCCACATATTATAGTGTAGCCTTTTTGATGATCTTTAAGTTTACGCATGGTTTTATTCAGAAATTTAAGTTGGTGACGGTTTGGTGCATAAATTGTCATTATAGTATACAGGGAGCCCTGCAGGGAGCAAGTGAGGATGAGAAACCTGCCGTTAGGGTCTGCTATTGTACTGTGCAGCTGAAAGTTCAGTGAATTTTTCACCGCTATCATGACTCCTCGTTTCTTGACTAGAGAAGACGCATAGAAGATGTGAGGGAACTCTTTGTGTGTACACTTAGGTTGGGCATCTTTTTGGAAATGCGTCTCTTGCGCACAGATGATGTCACATTGTAGCTTTTTGGCAGATTCCCATAAGCTGAGCCTTTTGACTGGATGATTGAGTCCATTGGCATTGATGGAGAGAATTTTGAATGACATTGTGCAGCTACACGAGTGTAAAGGTAGTAAATCGACTTACTTTAGGATGTGGTCACTGTGTCGAGTCGTTAGGCTGAACTCGTGGGTGTTTGGGGTTTGCCGGAAGCTTGGTTGGTGCTCGCCTAGATTACCGTTCTTATGGTAGAATCCTGGAGTGATGACTCAAAAATGAAAGCAACAAGAGTTGAGACAAATGGAAAAAGAGAGAAGAAAAAAAAAAACAGTCAGAAAGGTTGTACAATACACATATGAGTTGTGCCGTATAAGAAGGAGGAGCAACAAAAGCAACTTTCCTCCTGATGAGGGTAAACAGTTTCTATCAACGGTGCTTGTTCCGGTCAGTGAGATGAACACATCAAATATAATGTAGCATTGTGAACGTTCATGAATCCTTATGTGAACTTATCCCAGCAAATTTATCCCGCTGCTGCTTAGGTTGGTTTGAGAGAGAGAAAGGAGTGGTGTCCAGGGGGGGGTCTATGATGATGCCCCATTGGAACAGTAACTTCATACCCTGTGTAAGCGATGAGATGGTGTGGGTTGTACCATTTTTTGAAATTATAAGTGTAGCTGGGTATCTCCATTTATATGGGATTTTATGGTTGTTCATGGCCTTGGTTACTGGGCTCAGCTGTCTGCGGAGTTGGAGTGTATACTTCGATAGATCTGGATATAGTTGGATGTTCTCAAATGGTGCTGGGGGATTTGATCTGGCCCTGACTTCTCTCAGCAATTTTTCTTTTATGTGGAAAAAATGCACCCTCATGATTACATCTCTAGGTACAGATGCTGCCAGGTGAGGTGGTTTAGCTATCCGGTGGATCCTGTCTATCAGAAGTTCCACAGGCTTAGCATCAGGAATGACGGCGACCATTAGGTCTTTAGCATATTGGTGTAGTGCTGTGGGTGGAACTGATTCTGGGATCCCTCTTAGTTTGAGGTTGTTCCTGCGGGACCTGTCCTCTAAATCTGAGAGCTTGGCCTTAATCCGCTGGTTGTCATCCAGTATGTTGTCGTGGGCATCCACAAGCGCGTTGATAGTGTCTGTGCTGTCTGCCATCTTGTGTTCAATGTATGTGACTCTGCCATCTAAACTGTGGATGTCAGCGTTGAATTTAGAGATCATAGAGGACAGGTCAGTTAACAGTGAAGCCTGTAGTGACAGTAACATGTCCTTTAAGGTTGTGTCAATAACTGGTTGTCCTGTAGTCGGGAAGGCCGCCATTGAGGATTGGAGTGCTTGATTAGACTGCAGGTGGTTAAATGGTGCTTCTTTGTGAGGTGGCGGCGGTGAGTGTAGTCTCATCCTGGTTTTAGCGAGGCTACCACTATTGGGACTGTTACCCGTGAGGTGTTTGATGGGTGTTGGTGGTGGTGTGTTACCTGGCGTCTCTCCCACCTCGTCCGGGAGGTCCGTGTAGGCCGCGCTGCTGTTACTAGAGCCCGCTGCTGCGCCGTCTTGTGTAGGCCTCGACCTGGGCGGCGGCTTTTGGAAGAACGCCGTCAGCTTCTGCGGTCTTTCCTCTCCTTTACGTTTGCCCAACATCGCTGCAGGTCTTCCCGCTTTGTTGCTATCGCTGTTCCCGGTGTGCTGGGGTGTTGTAACTGTTCGTGCTGTCGATATTTCTCTCACTGACCGGCGGAGCTACTCAGCTAAGCGGCCATACTCGAGCGCCGTCAAGCCACGCCCCATCTTGTACATCTTTAGGACATTACCACTCCCACTTCTGAAAGCAGACATTAAGAAATTCCAGTCGATTATAAACAACTTTGTGTGGGCAGCACGGAAACCCCGATTCAGGTCTCATACTCTAGTCATTCCTAAGGACAATGCGGGGCTGGGGGTTCCAGATCTCCAGACCTATTATAAAGCCACCATAATTGACCAACTAAAAAAAATATGGAAAATGAGTTCACAAATGCCTTGGACTCTGATCGAAGCCCATGCAATAGGTCACAATCCAACCCTCTAATTGGCTGCCCTACGGATGGGTCTTGCCCCTAATCGGCTTCCTCTACCAACCCTCAATGGAGCCATCAAAGTATGGAAATCAATAATACAGTATCCACCAGGGATAAATAGACAAGCTCTATATAGCCTTCCAATAGAGGCTCTGAACATAATCTCTCCGGATCTTCCAACCCATAAATGGCACTCAACCGGAATTGACAAAATAGCAAACCTGTTCCATCTACACCAAATTGCTACATTCCAACACCTAAAAGATCTCTATGATATCAGCAACAGAGACTTTTTCCTATATCTCAGAATACGGCACATCCTATCGAATATTCCAATAACCTCATATCAAACCTCGAAGGATATACTGGACTTCTACCAATGCCCCAATCCTAGGTCCAAGGGTGTATCCCATATATACAACACCCTTTAAAACCATGGATAACGTACCCGAAGCTAGTCTCAGGTTCC
>BLSH010459769.1:90380-100497 GCA_018402905.1 Glandirana rugosa | reverse complement strand
TGTGGCAGATTCCTACCTTTTGTTATTCTGAAGAAATCACTGTTCACTAACCGTTGCCCCTGTGCTGAGTGAGTCTAATGGGAGTGCTTTCATAATTATCAACCAACTGCTGCAGTATCAGGGCTCTAATGAGGAAAATTGCAGGGTGTGCATCCCTTTAGACATTATTTCCTATTGGGAGTAGCTTACCAAAGATGATATTTTTGTTGCGGGGATTCCAACAATCTGATTTGTATCTTAGTGTAGACTTCTGGGAAAATCAGTGAGCCAATCACACAAACAGGAAATTATGTTTCTGGTGGTGTTCTGTACAAATTCAGAACTACAGAACACCTCCAGGTAGCCATGCTGCATTGCACTTTACAGAAAATTTCAGAGCTGCAGGAACTGAAAATGAAAGGTAATTTTTAATAACATTCAACCCTTTAACTACTTGCTGACCAGCTGCTGCAGTTATGCTGAGGCAGGTTGGCTCGACTGTGCCAATCACCGTACCAGTATGGCAGTCCCTTTAATGTCTATAGCAAGCATTAAAGGTGTGGTGCATCCCCAGAGCTGATGTGCTTGGCCGGCGGCTGCGATGTCTGCCAGTCACCCACGATCTCTCCACAGAGAGGCAGATCGGGGATCTGTCAATGTAAACATGATAGGGGAGTAGAGAGAGGTTGTCTGTTCCTAGTGATCATGAACAATGGCCTCTCTCTATTCCCAGTCAGTTAGAAACACCTCCCTATGGAACACTTAAACCCTTGCTCGCCCCCTAGTGTTAACCCCTTCCCTGCCATTGACATTGATACAGTAATCAGTGGCTATTTTTTAGCTCTGATCACTGTATAAATGTCACTGGTCCCAAAAAAGTGGCAAAAGTGGCAGATCTGTCCGCCGCAATGTCGCAGTCACTAAAGATCGCTGATCACCCCCATTACTAGTAAAAAAAAATAAAAAAGAAATAAAAATACCATAAATGGTACACTATAACTTTTGTGCAAACCAATCAATATACGCTTATTGCAATTTTTTTACCAAAAATATGTAGAAGTATACATATTGGTCTAAAATGATGAAGAAATTGTTTTTTTTACACTTTTGGAGATATTTATTATAGCAAAAAGTAAAAAATATTGTTTTTTTTTTCAAAATCATCGGTCGTTTTTTGTTTATAGTGCAAAAAAATAAAAACCGCAGAGATGATCAAATAACACCAAAAGAAAGCTCTATTTGTGGGAAAAGAAGGACATCAATTTTGTTTGGGTACAGCATGAGTGTGCAATTGTCAGGTAAAGCGACACAGTGCCGTATTGTAAAAAATGGCCTGGTCATTAAAGGGGTAAATCCTTCCGGAGCTGAAGTTGTTAAGTAAAATGTCTGTGTGTAAACTGCTTGAGAAATATTAGAGGAAAAGCAAACGAATCACAATCATAAAATCACCCTTTGCAGTCTAATGACAATGGTTCCAGGTCATTCCATGTCACACAATTCATTTAATGACCAATGCAAAATGACATATAATTTACTTCTTGGGGCCATGTGAGAGATGAACTTTAAACTTTGCATATTATCAAAAATTGCTCTTAAATGTTTTTTAGCAGGTGTTTGCTAGAGTAAGCTCCACTGACTAATAACGTAGAAATCAGTGGATGCTTATCCAACTTGTGACAAGACTACTTTCCACTAGCTTCCCATGAATTTTACCAACATTTTAACTGTGTGTAATGTTCTATTAAAATGCAGCATGTAGTAATTGCTTGACATGTATTACACCAGCAAGTTAGTCTGGAAGCTGCTGGTGGATTAACATTGTAAACAATGTTATATCATAGGATTTATCTAAAACATCCTGCTTCTAACTATTACAAAAATGGGACAAAATGTTTATTATTTCCCTTACTCATTTGTATTTATTAGTTCATTCATTACAGGGGAAAAGCACAAAAAATTAACAATTTTATTGTTTGTGTTTCACATGAAAAATGAGTAAATAAATAGTGAAGGAAAATAAAATAAATTTACAGGAATTTTTTTTTTCAATTCGCTAAACTATTTTAAAACTTGCTAGACAAATAAAAACACAGGTATTCTTTCAAAAACACAAGAGGCAGTTTGGCTGAGAAGTTATTTCATGTTAATCACTTTGTATTTACTGCATCTTGAGAAAAGCACATTTGTTATGCAGACTGTGTTCATCTTTGTAGCTTGATCATTAATGCAGGGCTGCCAGCAGCAGAATGAATTAGCTTGCTGAATACTAAACTGAGAAGCCCAGATGAACCAGTGTGGCAGGATGATACTGGTAAGATTAAAAATACTCCGAGGCAATACGATTATGCATTATGACCTGTGATGGCAGTTAGTTATTTTTAGAAGTTTCATTAAGAGTAGATGGCAGATGATGGAGCTTGAAAAGCTGTAATTACTTAATAACACATTCCATCTTAAAATCAATACCCTTCATCACATCTCCAGATTTCCCATGGTCTACCTGACATGTAAAACACACGTGCTCTATATCTGCTCTGACATTGCTTCCTGCTTCTATTTTGTAAGATATACATTTTGAATGGCAATAATATACACATTTGGAAATAAAATGCTACACTGACATACTAGAGAATATCAAACATGAAACATAAAATACTGTACATAATACCTGTCTCAGTTTGCTTTTGAACATGCTGGATAATTCAGTAAAAAGAAGAAAAAGGTAGCATGCAAAGTTCAATAGGGTAAAGTCGCAAACAGATACAGTAGATTCACTTTATGGTCAAAAGTTTGTGTATGCTTGACCATCACACCCATATCAGCTTGTTGGACATTCCATTTTAAACGTATTGGCAATAATATAGAGCCTCCCCCTCACCTTTGGGTCACACTGATGTTAGATGAGAAGACCTAGCTTGCATTTAGCATTTCCATTCATGCTAAATATGTTGAATAGGGTTGAGATTAGGGCCTTTGAAGGCCACTCAAGGTTGGCAATGTATTAGTCTATGTCTTTATGTACCTCGCTTTGCTCACAGGAGCAGAGACATGCTGAAACAGAAAAGGCTCTTTTTAGTAAAACGCTTTCGCTGCCAATGGTTGTCAGTGGTAATTGTAAGGCAATGGATTGTGCTTCATTTTATGCACCTGTTAATATACTGTATGTGGGTATGGCTGAAACATCTGAGCTCAATCAATTTGGGTATCTACATACCCAAAGTGACAAAAAGCTTCCTATATGAAAAATTGGGAAATGGACCTGCAGATTAGCTGGGATCTGGAGACCTTGCAACTTGCACTCTCTAAATCCTTCAAAGGCATATTAAATACAGCCCTCATGGAGGCCAGTTTAAAGGTCATTACCAGATGGTACCTCACCCCGACTAAATTGGCTAGTATATACCCCTCGGTAGACCCAACATGCTTCTGAGGATGCGCTCTCCTTGGCACAATGCCCCACATTTGGTGGGAATGCCCAAGGGTACGACCGTTCTGGAGAAAAATCTTCAATCTTATTGAAAGGCTAATCAAAACCCAGGTCCCCATATCCCCTGAGATGGCTTTTTTGAATGTACATGCTCCGAACCTTTCCAAATCAAACCGAAAACTAAAGCACTTTATACTGCTAGGGGCCAAACTGACCATAGCTCAAGCATGGAAACAAACAAAAATCTTATTTACAGCCACTATAAGGAAAGTCTCCTAGATCATGTCTCAAGAGAAACTATCTAGCATTTTGTCAGACACAACACAGAGCTTAGAACATATTTGGGAACCTTGGGCCACTTTTACAGTAATCTCCATTACCCCCGGGATCCCCCCAAATTCAGACAAGAGTTTTTATTAGATAACCTTTAGGTGCTTCACCTCTATTTCTCTCCCCCCTCTTTCCTAAACATTCCTACCTCTCATTCTTCTCCTCCCTCTCATTAGCTGCATAAAGATGTGATTATTGTGTAAAGGAATGTGCTTGCTGCATTCCCTGTAATCTAGACGAGATTTCAACATCGTATGTGCTGAACACCTTTAAATACTATAACCTTGTCAGTTTTCCTCCGAAGGGTGGGACCTCTACTCCCAGAACAGGTAGTTCCCATTTTGGGTGCCGGAAATTCTGGAGGTCTCACCCCCTACTCCCGAAGTAGCAGCAGCAGAGGGTGATATAAACAGCCCCAAAGCAGATTCATCTTCCATCTCTATAAGACTCTATCAATATTCGAGACGAAACTGCTCCCCATTGATTGTGACCAGCTATACCTGTATGTTGAAATGATTATTTAATTCCTTTCTGTACTGTTTCACACTTTGTTAAAATAAAAATCTTTGAGAATATTCACTAATAAATTGTGTGAACATTCAGTTCAGTTATCCAATCAGGTGAAAAGTAAATTTGTTCCCTGCCTCCTCAGGCTGCACAAAATAGACGTGCCCTGATACAAACCTATTCATAAGAAGTGGACTACCCTAACCTTACTAGGGAGCTTGCAAGAAATTATCTCACCTTCTGCTGGAGCCCTTATGTAACTATATTAATACTATTTCAGTTGACAGCCCTCTTCCTAGAGAGGCTTTATTGGGTCATATAGTAATCATTGCAAAGCTGGGGAAAGACCCAATAATATGCCAAAATTACCACCCTATATCCCACTTAAATACAGATGCAAAATTTTTTTTCTAAACTGTTAGCCACTAGATTGCAAGATCACCTTCCAACAGTAATCTACCCTGATCAAATGGTATTCATATTGGGGAGAGAGGCCCATAATAATACTATTAGAGCCCTCAATATCCTTCACTGGACTAAACATGGCCCTTCCTGCTTTTCTTATCTTATTTTGTCAATGGATGTCAAAAACGCTTTCGACAGGGTGGATTGGCTATTCATGGAGGACACCCTGCAAAAATTGGGATTAGGGTAAAGACAAGGGGCTGGATCTCAGTGCTTTACCCGCAGCCAGAAGCCAGAGTAAAGGTGAGTTCTCTCTCATCCCTTTCAAATATGTAATTTTACCAGACATGGTTGTTCACTCTCCCTATTGTTATTTGCCTTAGCCTTAGAAGCATTTCTGAGAAAGATTAGGCACAGTTAATATGTTAAAGGTGTCCATGTGGGTTCCAAAGGAGCAAAAACTCTCAGCATTTACTGATAACATCCTTTTCTATGTTTCCCAACCTAATACTACTTTACCAATTTTGATATCGGAGATGCACAGATATGACCAACTGTCTAATTTATCAGCTTTAGTAAATCAGAAATCCTTCCTTCTCACCAAACCTGATGTTGCACTTTAAAATGTTTGTAAAGGCTGAAGGCTTTTTACCTTTATGCATCTATGCATGAAGGTAAAAACTCTTCCCTGTGTAGAAGATCCCCCAGCCCCCTCAATACTTTGGCTCCCCGCTGCTGTCAATCACAGCCAGTAAGCCAATGAGGATAGAGAAAGGGCGGGGCCGAGCCACCTTTCTGTGTGTGAATGGTCATGCAGAGCTGCAGTTCTGCTCAGGTACCCCCATTTCAAGCTGCTTGCTCTGGGGGCACTTAGCAGGAGAGAGGGGCCAGGAGCATGGGCGGGGGACACGAGAAGAAGAGGACTGGGGTTGCCCTGTGAAAAAACACTGCAAAGAACAGGTTAGTACAACATGTGTGTAAGTTATTTTTATTTTTTTAATTTGACTTTAATATCACTTTAAGGCAAATTTTACGTTTACTTGGCAAACACACACTTTGCCCTACTTGGGAACTCATATTTCCCCGGATATTCCGTTACTTTATGCTCATAATTATGGGCAATGGTTGCAGAATATAGACTAAGATTTACAGTGTTAGCAAAATCTTGCCTTTACTTGGCTAGGACGCATTGATGTGCCATTGATGACTATTTTTTCCGAAAACTCTGTACCTCTTTTATACAGTATCCATTTCTCTGCCTCCAATATTTTTTCCACACATCCATAAACTGTTCACAACCTTTTTACCTGACATGGTAAACATCCAAGATTGGCTAACTCTATCCTGTGAAGACATAAGTAGGATGGAGGCCTGGGGCTTCTGGACATTAATCTGTACCATGAAGCCATAGCATTAGTCCACATCCTTAATTGGCATCATAACTCTGCAGACAAATTGTTTGTCCCTCGTGAAAAAATGATTGTGGATCATAATCTTGCAGGCACGCCTTGGATCCCAGCATCGATGACAGGCTTTTCACCCTTTATACTAGCCACTCTGATAACTTGTGACCAAATAAATATGAAAGGGGAGTTGGCTCTCTAGATTTCCCCCTTGGCTCCCTTGGGGAGCTTCCCCTGGTTCGTGCCTGGCAAATAAATCTCTTTTTTTTACTTTCAGAAATTTTTATTTCCATTATAGACATAACATTAAAAGACACAGTACATCATTGCATATGAAAACTGACAAAAAAAATATTGAATAGGCAAGGATATCATAAGCATTACTAAAACCCACAGTCTCGCTTCCCTACTGCTTATAGTTGAAATGAGGAAGGCGGAGCCACATGACCATCAATCCGAAAAGGCAAGGGTAGTAGGCTCACACTCCCAGGCTCCAAGCACCCCATAAATGGAACAAGCTGTGCCCGGAGAAGGAGGTTTCGCTCCACCATGTGAGAAAAGGTCGGAGACTCACTGTCTTTCTCATCAAATAATCAGAGGTGGGTACAGGAAGTTGGGGTCCTGGGCCAAATCTGTCACAGTCCTAATAGTAACGTGTCAACTAAGAAAGGACGAGTAAAAACCCAACTAGAACATTGGAAATGCATAACCGAGGTACTGGAAGAAGACAGAGAGGAAGAAGAAAAAGAGAGATATAAAGTATAGAAGCACCTATATTTGGTTAAAGTCTGCCATATCTAAGGACAGGATCTGTCCCGGTAGGAAAGAGACACCTATGTAGTTAGCCCACGGTTCTCAGGTGTCCTCAAACCTCTTAGTTGTATCCGAAAGGATGCTGGAGAGCTTCTCCTGAGACATGATGCAGGAGACTTTTTGAATGGTAGCTGCGAAAGAGACCTTTGGTTTTTGCCATGCTTTCGCTATTGTGAGCTTGGCTCAGAGCAAGATGAACTGCACTAGTTTCCTGTTGTGTTTAGATAGGTTTGTGATATGTGCATTGAGCAGAGCGATCTCAGGGGACCTGGGGAACTGGGTTTGAGTCAACCTCTCAATAAGGTTGAATATTTTTCTCCACAATGGTCTTACCCTAGGGCATTCCCACCAGATGTGTGGCATTGAACCCAAGAAGGAGCATCCTCTGAAGCACTTTGGGTTTTGCCAAAGGATAAATGTGGGCCAGCTTGGTCGGGTGAGATACCATCTGGTGATGACCTTAACACGATGCCCCAAAAAGAATTAGATAGAGCTCCGTGCCAGGTCTCCAAGTCCCATGAGAACTGAAATTCCTCCTCCCAGTGATTCATATATGTGGCTTTCGCCGTAGGCATGGAGAGTGCTGTGTAAACTACCGAAATGCCTCCCCTTTGCTCCATGGCTTGACCACACCAAATTTCATAAGCTGTGAATTTGGGCGGAAGAGATTTTTTTTTCCAGATGTGGAAAATAAAATGTGAGATTTGTTGAAATCTGAACTTCTCCGAATCTGGAAGGTCCAGTTTGCTTATATAATGGCCCAGAGTCATGGGACCTAAAGGAGTGTAGAAATGCCTTATATCCCTTATCCAACCACCACCTGAATGCTTTTATGTCCAGTCCTGGAGGGAAATCCAGATTGTGAAAGATATGCGCTAGGGGATTCAGGGATGAGATTAGTTTGGGGCGGTTCCGCAGAGTATCCCAGAGGGAAAAGGAGTGGGATAAAGTTGGATATAAAATAGGGGGGGGGTTTCGGAGCTGTCCAAAGGAGATAGTGTAATTTGGAATTGCCTGCCTCTCGATCTAGATCCAGTCTGGTTTCTCAAACCTCGTATAAACCAGGGAGAGTTGCGCTAGTCGGGCTGCTTGATAGTATTTAAGGAGAGAGGGAAGCCCCAACCCCCCTTTTCCTATGGCAGCATAAAATATTTTGAGGAAACCTGTAACCTGAGTTTCTCCAGACGAATCTGAGGATCTTGCGCTGGAAAGACTTCAAAGTCTTTTCTGATAGCTACTGGTAGGGCCCAGAATAGGTAGAGTATACGTGACAGGAGGGTCATTTTGATAGCGTTGATTCTACCCAACCAAGAGAGATTGCTATTCCACCAGGATTTTAGGTCGTCCTCAAGTTTTCAATATATGGATCGGAAATCGGAAATTATTAGAGTATAAATCCTCTATTTTGGCCGTTAGGTTAATGTCTAAATATTTAATTGATGGCGAGCTCCATTTGAAGGGGAACGAGTGTTGTAGGGAGGAGACTGTTTCAGGCAATAAGGAAATGTTCATTGCGTGGGATTTGGAGTAGTTTACTTTTAGCCCTGACGTTTCTGCAAAGAAGTCTAAAGTGCGATTTAAATTGGGAAGTGAGGTGTGGGGAGATGTAATGAAAAAGAGAATGTCATCCGCAAAGAGACCACGTTTGTGAATCTGGGAGCCACAAGATACCTCCTTGATATCTGGGTTTTGATGGATAGCTATCGCTAAGGTTTCAATAGCTATAGCAAAAATGAGCGGTGAAAGGGGCCAACCCTGTCTCATTCCCTTGGCTATATCTATCGGTTTTGAATAGTACCCCTGAAGCCTTATTCGGGCCTTAGGGCAGAGGAGAAAAAAGGGCACTAATGATTCCCATGAATCGCTGACCAAATCCCCTTTCTCTAGAATCTCAATCTCTTAGGGATCTCCTATCTCTAACGGTAATGTAATTTGCTCTAAATTCCTTATACCCCTAGAACAACTAAGGCAAATTTATGGTGGGTTCCCCATTGACGCTTGGCATCACAGACAGATACACAATTTTCTTTATAAATTAAACCCTAAACCACGTGCCTTAGAGTCTCTTACTGAGTTTTAAAATAGATGTGACAATGGCAGTGACTCCCAACATCTTCTGTCGCAAATGTACAAACTCCAACTAGAGAACAATTCACATTATCTTACGTATTTCATTAGAGAATTGGAATACCTTGAATACAAAAAAAATATAAAACTGACTCATCTCATCACTAAAACCTTGTAAACATGTTATTAATTTCTCTCAAGATGGTACAAAACACTGAAGTGATCAGCACAAATTGTCCATGTGGCAGATCCAAGGTGCTGGAGGGGTTGCCTCCAAGAGGACACATACTTACATCTTTTAGATCCAGAAATCCTGGAGATAAATCTCCCCATTGATCCAAAAAAACTGCCCTTAAGCCTATTGAGTTCACCCCCCTTACACTACCTTTTTCTTGCCACATCTGCCTCCTAAAAATCACACAAGTGGAGTGTTACACCTTTTCTCCTGAATGCGGCAAAGAGTCATACACCTAGATTCTGGATGCAAAGCTGCTGCCCTACCCTATTGGACTAGCAGAGGGAAGTGGGTAGCGTCAATGAAGCAGAGAGATGAGTCCATACTATTAACAATAAAGAGGAACAGTTTGAAGACATCTGTCTGGTTGAATTTATTATTCCCTAAAAGTGATGGCATAGCTTGAAAACACCCTACAATAGGTATGATTTTTATGTTTTCAGACACATATGGAGTTCCTATTGTGGCAGGATCCCTGGCACACATACTTGCCACTCTTGTGACATAACCTACCCCTCATTGGCTCTTAGAATAAAGAGGGAGTGTTGTTAAACCAATGACTCACATGTATTTCACTGAGTTCTTATTGTTGTTTTCTCTTTCTCTGATTCCTCCTCCCCTTCACTTTTTCCATCTTTTATATTTGAATGCCAAATGAATAAAGTAGACTTGTACTAACATATAAGTCTCACTCGTGTATAAACGGAAAAAGATATATGTCAGTTCAAAATAAGTTTTAAAACTTTCTTTTTTTTTTTCTGTCACATTCCTTTCTGTATCTCTAACCGTTCCGTTAGGTCACAACCACGTAATTTCTAGTATAGCAGGGTCACCAATCGCATTTATTTACCTGTCGGAAAATAGTATTTTCTACCTTTTTCACTTCCCCTCCTCCTTAGTCTCTTTCTCTTTTGTTGTTATTCTTGAGTCACTTTATGTACACTCAGTAAC
>BLSH010459769.1:15621-27829 GCA_018402905.1 Glandirana rugosa | reverse complement strand
ACGTTTTTTTTTTTCATAATTAATTGTAATCTCCGGTATCTTGACAAGATTTTAGTAGAAGTTTGACACAGGTTTTTCATATTTATTCGGGCCTCATGGGTATAGTGACAAGAACAGTGATATGGGTACTCCGGGCTTATTTATACTTTTTGGACACAGTTTGAAGATGATTTTAGAACAGTTCTATGGCCTCTAATGTTAATTAATACTTTTTTTTTTTGCATGTTTATGTTTTTATTTTTTTAAAAATATTTAAAGTTATTTCCCTGTCCCCATTTCTTTGTAGGGCACTTGTCCCATCCTTACCCACATTTTCCTTCCTTTTGCAGACCTCTAGGACCTTCCTGGGCTTTTTTACAGCATTTTTAAGATTTTTCATTAAAATTACCAGAACACCGGACCCGAACCCGGACTTTTTTGGAAAAGTCCGGGTCCCGGACACCCCAAAGTTCGGTACAGACCCGAAATTTACAGTCCGGGTTCGCTCAACTCTAATTGCAATGTGATGCCATTCACTGGGAATAGCACAGCAACATACCTTCCAAATGCAAGTATTATGTGTTGTATATGTTATTGTATGTGGTGTTAAACTGTAAGAAAGTGCAGCCTGCTTCATGTTCAATTGTGCATTTTAGCATTTATTTTTATTGTGTTGGATGTGTTGGATTGTAGCCCAGTGCAATCCAACACAGCATGCGTCAATGCACAACAATGCATGCATTACAGAGCACTATATTTTTGTGTGAATTGACGCTTTACAGAATTTAAATCTATTTTAAGGTGTCCTAATTAGCAACATAAACAGATCCAGAATTGTACGATTGAATGTCAGTGACATTTCTAGAGGATAGAAGAAGTTGGGACTTTATGGGCTCAAGGAATGTACAAATATAAATGTCAGTGACATTTCAGACAATTTGATAAACAAACCCTAAAATATATTAAAGTATATATAATTGTATACATTCTATATTTACGGCATTTATCTGAATAACGCAAACCATTTCTTCACAAGTTAATATTGGGGGACTGGTATCTCACTTTAGTTGCCTAGATAAAAGTATGTATGGATTCACTCCAACTGGTATCTACCCTCTGCTCTGATTATTTTCAGTCACAATTTGGCATCACAATGCCCCTTATTGTTGACTAAAAGCCACTTGTGAACAGCTGTCCTTGGCACATTTTATACTAAATACACACTACATTTAAATGGCATCTGTTGCATGTTGAGGGAAAAAAAATAAAAACAGAGGATCCTTTTGTGTGATGCCTAAATTTGACTTGGCACTTAAAAATGTGTGTAAAAATAAAGAAAAGAATGATATTACAAAACAAATCATAAATTTAGTCTGATGACAGTTTAACATTTGCTACAAAAAAACACACAGCATATAGAAACTATAGGCAAGTGAATATTTAAATAAAAGCCCATATTTACATGCTTTGAACAGTAAAATGTTTGCATCCTGATTCATAGTGCACACACCTGCCACGTCTGGTTGAATGACCCACTCACATCCATATGATATCAGCAGTTTTTAATTAGCAGGTACAGGATCAAAAGTCAGGGCTGGGATCATGTGACCTGGTAGGTAAACTCAACCAGTTGACACTTTCACAGATAAGACAGTTTGGTGGGGACTAAAGAAGGTGAACCACACAAAATGTGCCATGGAACACAGTGACTGGTAGCCACAGTGAAAGACACTTATTGTCTTTGAGAACATGGTTTATTATAACACACACACACAATAATAGGGGTTTCAAGAAATGGATTTACAAGCAATTAAGTCATTTAGGAGTGAACAAGATAGCTATCGCTCTGTTATGATTAGACCTGGGCTCGGCAACCCGTCGATCGCGGGCTACCTGTTGACCATGGGTTGGTGACAGGTAGACCAGGAACAGGTCTGCGCCGCTGACCACCACCTTCTCTCTCTGCCCTCAGTCTCCTTGCTGTGCCTTCAGTACTCCTCTCTCCCCCTCACCTCCGCCACTGTCATCAGTAAACAGCGGGCAGCGAGAGCCAGCACAGCACAGGATGGAGGGCAGGGGGAGGAGCTGGCCAAGTTAACTTTTCAAGTTAACCCACAGGTGATTGGTTGCTAGGTTCTAAGCAACCAACCACCAGCTTGTTAATATGAAAAGTCCCTCTGCCAGGTCCCACCCCGCCCCCTGACCAGAACTGTGCTGCCTCTTGGTCTCATGTGTGCAAAGGTAGGATGCTATGGGAGGAAAGGGGGGAATTCTGCATTCTGAGCATAACGCACTTATGATCCCTGCATTCTAAGTATAATGCACTCCCGATCCCTGCATTCTGAGTGTAACACACTCCTGATCCCTGCATTCTGAGTGTAACACACTCCTAAACCCTGCATTGTGAGCATAACGCACTCCTGAACCCTGCATTCTGGGCATAACGCACTCCTGATCTCTGCTTTCCAAGAGTAATGCACTCATTATCCCTGCATTCTGAGGGCAACACACTCCTGATCCCTGCATTCTGAGTGAAACGCACTCCTGATCCCTGCATTTTTAGCATAACACACTCCTGATCCCTGCATTCTGAGCATAAAGCACTCCTAAACCCTGCATTCTTAGCATAACACACTCCTGATGCCTGCATTCTGAGTGTAATGCACTCCTGATCCCTGCATTCTGAGTGTAACACACTCCTGAACCCTGCATTCTGAGTGTAACGCACTCCTTTACCCTGCATTCTAAATGCACTGCCCTCCTGATCCCTGCATTCTCAGCATAATGCACTCTTGATCCCTGCATTCTGAGTGTAACATACTCCTTAACCCTGCATTCTGAGCGTAACACACTCCTGATCCCTGCATTCTGAGCTTAATGCACTCCTTAACCCTGCATTCTGAGCATAATGCACTCCTGATCCCTGCATTCTGAGCTTAATGCACTTCTTAACCCTGCATTCTGAGTGTAACGTACTCCTTAACCCTGCATTCTGAGTGTAACACATTCCTGATCCCTGCATTCTGAGCGTAATGCATGCTTAACACACTTCTGATCCCAGCATTCTGAGCGTAACACACTCCTGATCCCTGCATTCTGAGCGTAATGCATCCTGATCCCTGCATTCTGAGCGTAACACACTCCTTAACCCTACATTCTGAGTGTAATGCCCTCCTGAACCCTGCATTCTGAGCGTAACACACTCCTGAACCCTGCATTCTGAGCGTAACACACTCCTGAACCCTGCATTCTGTGCGTAATGCACACCTGAACCCTGCATTCTGAGTGTAATGCACTTCTGAACCCTGCATTTTGAGTGTAACGTACTTCTGATCCCTGCATTCTGAGCGTAATGCACTCCTGAACCCTGCATTCTGAGCGTAACGCACTCCCAAACCCTGCACTCTCTTGTAATACTCTTGTATTACTTTTTTTTCGGTGTCCACTGCATTTACGATTTACATTCGGGTTAACAATATTTCACCACCCACAGTAGATCACAATGGCAGTGCATTTTGAACACGGTGCAGCAAATACACATGGAACATGCCTTTCTGGCATCATGTTCTAGTGTGAACCGGCCCTAACAGAACACTTCGTCCGGTGATCTTTGACTTCATCACTGTTGGTCAAGTAGATCTCCAGCTCTCTAAGGTTGCTTAGCCCGGATTTAGACTCACCTAAATAAAATGCCATGCCATCATCACAAGGAATCTTTACCATTCAGATTCCTTTAACACGCTAGCATAATACATTTCAAAGTTTTGCTCTCATCCAGCATTGACTTCCTTTGCAGTTTCCTGGATTTAGTTGCATAACATTTCAGAGTAACAAAGGCAGTTGATGATAGAAAACATTTTCAAATAGTGTAATCACATGTCTGAACAAAGAGCAGATAGCTGAAAATATTACTGACTGATATAAATGGGGTAATATCTTTACTTAGCGTCACCAGCCCAACTCATATTATTCATCATGGCCTTGGAGGCAAATCTCCCCTGCCTCCAGCCCAGGCATTCTCTGTTCTCTCTCTCAATTTGCATACAATTAAAATCAAATATAAATATACAATATTTAACATATATGGAAAATATGGCTATTTTTTTGCAACTGTAGGTAATTCCACCTTCCACCTGTGGAACTACAATCTGCACACCAGCTGGATACAAAAAATGCTGATTTTTGTTTGTTTGTTTCCATGTCATGTAGTTGGTGTTTTTCTCTTACTTTTTACATTTACCAGCTGTTTGTAATCCTTGTTTTGTCCCCCACCCTTTTATTTTTCCTACACTTTCCTATGTAAATGATTCATGTCTTATTAATCAGCTTAATGTTCATGCTGTAACATGCATCACTTTCCCTATCAACTGTATATAAGAGCATTTTGCTGAACAGTCTAGGGAATGGAAAGCATTACAAACTGTAATTTTGTCCTGTACATCACAAGCATGTTTTCCCATGGTATTCTTTCATGCATTAGAGATGTTGAGATCAACTTCACCTATGCAATTCTCACCTAAATTACAATTTCACCAAATAGTCCTTTGGTACAGCATCTGCAAGACACAACCCCCCAGCAGGCCACTATGATTGGGTATTATTTGCAAAGTGAGTTTTCACCACATTCACTAAGCTAAGGCAAAATTCCCCTGCAGAGTGAACAGCTGGCAATGGGTTTGTCATTTACCAATTTTCTTTATATATTGAAGTACAAAAATTGGTGAGTGGCAAATAGTTTCTAAGCATACATGTGCAGTATACATGTGCAGCTGACAAATGTGCAGAAAATGTGTGATGTAATTATGTTATAACAAAGAGGCTTTCCTGAGTGTGCCAACATCCTAGACAAACCAAGGGAACAGGTGTTCTCATATAGAGAAACCTGCATATGAAGTGGACTTTAGGGCACAACATGAGACACACAACCAAATATTTTCAAAAAAATAGAAATTCATTGGAACAAACATTTAAAACGTGAATTGTTAAAAGGGGGTAGGCCCTGTAACCAAAGTCTAACCAATACAAAAATGTAAAGAAAGCAGGATGAATATCCTCCCTGAGGCTATTTGTTGTATGCACCTTACATTTAAACCACAGGTAGGAAAAATATAATTACATGGTGAAAACATAAATACAAGTACTATTGTCCAATGGATGGTCAACACATTTCACAGATAGCTTTTTCAGGACCATAGAGTTGTAAGGATGCAAACAACATTCTCTTAAAATAAACACATTTCATGTTAGAAGCTGTGCCATCATTTTGCATCTTTTTTGACAACATGATAATATAATAGTAAGTTGAAGTAAACTGGCGAACATTTGGTGGTGTCTCACCAGTCCCTAGTGAGAAACAGTTTGGGGGGCGGACATAGGGGTTCAAGTAAGCCAGCCAGAGGTGAAATTGTAAAAGCAGATGCCCTATTTATTCTGTTTAAATATAGAATATCTTAATATTAGCACACACATGTGTTGTATGGGGGGTTCCTCTCTTATTCTATATTTCAGGTTGAAAAACAATAAACTTACTCAAATGAGTATAATAAGGATGGATTTACAAGCTTCTTTGTCACATGTATTACTGTAAGTCAAGATAGAATTCACACAGTCTATTTTAACACATTATCCATAGATAATCAGAAACTTATGTTACTAATATCCAGAGAGCGGGATTTATAAGAATGAATCTGCTGATAGGATATAATATTCAGAGCTTAATATACTGCCCCGTCCATATAATCCATATATTAATATAGAGTTATTAGTGTGCCCCCCAAAAATTTGTGTATAGGGAACCCACCTGGCTCCTATAGATGTAGATTATCCCTTAGTAGTTACTTCCACCAATATAGACCCACCATAGGGAGGGGGAGGCAAGCGGAGTAACCTCCTCAGAAGGGGGGGGCAAACTCTAAAAAGGATTAGGAAATATATTGTTATACATAGGTACAACTTTTTTTTAATTAAAGACATTGAATATTAAAAGTGCTCTGAGTTAAAAAGAAAAAACTCTCACCCCTCAATAATGAAGATAGACAAAAAAATCTGATGTACCCCACTAGGGAGGCAAAGATATGATGGTGTAGCCTCCTATGAATAGTGTCAATAGTTAGTAATCTGCTTAAAATATGCCGCCAATAGCATCACCTATATCACTTTGTATTTACCTGGACTGTGTATTTCTAGCACATGGAAAGCAACCCTGATGAGCCACCTCATGAGCTGGTCCCTATATAAACACATGAAGGCGGTGGTAACCGACAACTTCGCCAATCAGCGTCAACGCTGTATGACGTACTGGTGTAGTGTGCTGTCTGTAAAGTGGCAGCTGGGTCCTAGTGCTCCTATGCTCTATAGTTACCTGGGGTGCGTGTGCGCCTCCCGGTCACGAGCAAGAATACACACAGTCAGAGGCCTGTGTGGACTGAGCACAGGGAAGGAAGCTGCCACTGACACACATACCCATGGGGGTTAGGAGTGTGTGGCACCCGTATGCCCGTCCCAACCAGAAACACCAGGGACCCACGAAAAACCGCCTGCAAGCCACATTGCATCAAAAAAATGCATGTTACAAATTAGACATTTATTGGTACAATTGTTAAAGGGATAAAATAGCTTATCAAAATATATCTCATATAATAAATGTGTCCATTAGTGCAACAGAATGGGTGATTCATCTCCTATAATGTAATGTCCTAAACAAAATATGCTGGATATCTGATAACCCGGCAACAATACATCAAATTAGAAGGAGGGAGAAAAACAAGGAAAAATCAGAAGGAGGAGTTTCTCCGCAAATGTAGGCCATATTGAGTTACTTTAACTTACTATTATATCATCATGTTGTCAAAAAATATGTGAAATGATGGCACAGCTTCTAACATGAAATATATTTTAAGAGAATATTGTTTGCACCCCTACAACTCTATGGTCTTGAAGAAGCTATCTGAGAAATGCGTTGACCGTCCATTGGACAAGAGTATTTGTATTTACCATGTACATTATTATATTTTTCTTGTCTATGGTTTAAATGTAAGGCGCATACAACAAATATCCTCAGGGAGGATATTCTTCCTGTTTTCTTTTCATATTTGTATCAGGTTAGATTTGGTTACAGGGCCTACCCCTTTTTAACAATTCATGTTTTAGATGTTTGTTCGAAAACATTTATATTTTATTGAAAATATTTTGGATGTGTGTCCCATGTTGTGCCCTTAAAGTCTACTTCATATTCAGGTGCCTCTATATGAGAACACCTTTTCCTTTTTTTTCTATGCTATAATGAACTAGAATCTCAAAGAAATATTTGTGAATTGTGATTTCCACGCCTTTATGAATTGAGGCTGTTTTGAAAGCAATTGGAGCCCAACCCAAAATTACTATAGTGTAACTAATAAATTGCTTGGCGAAAGTATGAGTGATCACATAATATTATATTCAAAGTTAACAAATTAAAAAATGTATAAAATGGTTAAATTGTGAGTTAGAATATATTTATTTATGTTAAGCAGAAGAACTTAAAGTAATGTCATGGGGGGCGCATGCGCGAAGCCGCCCATGCCGGTCGCATAGGACGAGAGCTCCGCTAGCAGGGAGATGACCGCGGCTCACACAGGCAGCTCCAGACGCTCCAGCCCGCTCACATCGACAGCCCTACACCTCCTCACCACCAGGAACGCCCAGGGATGGTCCTCGTTGGGCACCAACACGCGAAAAAGGGCAAATCCATACGTGAGGCCCTGCTACAGGCCTCATCCAAGATGGCGCTGGACCCGGCCCGACGAACAGGTGGCACCCTGCAGCGCTCTCCACGGAGACCACAGGTACAACACAGGGATGAAGGGGAATCAGAAGGAGAAACCATAAATGCTCCCACGATCCCCCAAAACCAGGAGCCCCAAACAGCCCTGATGGCACAGTTTGAGCGGATGCTCCATAGGGCCCTCAAACAAACATCTGAACAGATCACTGATCTCCTCACTAGGGAGATTAGGGAACTAGGGCACCGCACAGAAGAGCTGGAACAGAGGGTAGATGCCATAGAGTCTGATATACATAGCCAATCTGAGGAAGTGGCCATGTTAAAAGAAGAAAACAACACTTTACTCCTTCAACTCGAAGAGTTTGAAAACCGAGCTAGGTGCTCAAATATTCGTTTAAGAGGGATCCCTGAGACAGTCCTGGACCTTCAATCTACTATCACAGCTCTTTTCCAAGAGCTCATGCCCTCTATCCCAATCGAACGCCTAGAAATGGACCGCGTCCATAGATCTTTAGCACCCAAGAAGGAAAATGGTCCACCTCGTGACATAATAGCTAAACTCCACTTCTACAGAACTAAGGAGCAGCTCCTCCAAGCAGCCCGTCAGAAAGATCCCCTGCAGTTCCAGGGCCACAACTACCAGCTATTTGCAGACCTCTCTCAGGCTACCATCACTAGAAGGCGTGCGCTGAAGCCGCAGCTCCAGGTTTTGCAACAACACCACGTTTTTTACTCCTGGGGTTTCCCATTCTCTATTAAGTTCACCTACAATGGCCGCAAGCATGTTTGCAAATCACAATCTGACCTATGTTCTCTCCTCCAGGAGTTGCATCTCTCTACTCCAGGCTCTCATCAGAAGGATCAACGCCAGAGACGCCGCTCTGCGTCCAGCTCTCCACAGAAGACCTCATCTTCTACTTCAGCTACCGAGGACCGCAACCTCCACAAAAGGGGCAGATTTGTTTCTCCACCCACTGACTTTACAGATTCCATGGACTGAGGTACTCTGTTGCTGTTTTCTGATTTTTTGACACCCTCTCACCGAGAGCCCCCTCACTGGAGATTGCATTCTCTCTCACAGAACTGTTTCACCCCCTGGAGTTACCACCCATATCTCAATATAGACACATCATCCCATAAATATACTACTACCTCCCTCCCTACTTGCCTCTCTCCCGGAAGTAATAAACTTGCCACATTGCATCCAGGTGGCCTTGCAACTTCTTGCATGTGAAGTCCCATATCCCCATTAAGTGACTTAAGTTCCCATCACTCTATGGCTCAACGGCCTCCTGAGATTGACCTGCAACAGCCTTTCTTTTATCCCCTCCTTATACCCCCCATCATCAATACTTTATCCTGAAACCTGCTGAACTTTTGGAAGCTGGAAACTGGACTCCCACAACAATCCATACCACCACACCCCTAGGTCATCTTTGTCAGGGATGTTGAAACCCCGAACTACACCCTATGGTCCTCCCTGCAGGTCCTCCCTCCGGGAGCATATGTTTTACCTATGTTTATCTAATGTTTTTCTGTTGTTGTTACAGTTTAACTATTGTAAACCTTTTTAGCCTTTACTGACCTCCCCTCTTCTCTCGCCTCTCCCCCCCAGGTCAGCCTCCTTAACTAACACATCTAAGTTAACCTACACGATTGCAATCGGTATTGCCATTTCCCTGAACTTAATTCCACCCAGCTTGTCACCCCCGCCAAATACAATCACTTAAAACCTACAAACCACTCCCTGGAAACCTATGTCGTTCCTATAGCAGCAGCTAAGCCGCCAACTTATTATCAGACTGCCCATACTCCTCCTCAACATCATCCTACACCCGCGGTCTCTCCCTGGCCATCCATGCTAACCCCTCTTCTGCTACTTAGAGGGCCCTCTTTTCGGACCTTCTCAACTAGCCACCCCTAGTCCTAGACAGCCCCTCGGCCCTCTGGGACGAGTAGACCACCTTGCTTGTCTACCCTCTTCCCCACCCTAACCTCTATGTCTGCTACTCCCTGGTTTCGGCCCACCTTCCCCCTCTCTCCCCCTACACCATGTAACTACAAACCAGACATCAACTCTATCTATGTGGGTCCTTCTCTCCCTTTTCCTACTCTCTCCTCCTCTCTCGGGATGACTCCGCGCCCAATTCATACCCCTCGCCCGTGTGATTGCATAAGCAACAAGCCTCCATGATGGCACCTCTAAACCTTCTTACCCTCAATGTTCAAGGGTTCAACATCCCCCAGAAGAGGACTAAAGCTTTCCGCTCTTTCGCCTCCCTGAACGCCCACGTTGTTTTCTTGCAAGAGACTCACTTTACTAAACTCTGCACCCCCAAATTCTTTCACCAATCCTACCCCCAGGTCTACACCGCCTCAGCCAACAAGAAGCAGAGAGGGGTCCTAATAGCCCTTCATCGCAGAACCCCATTCACTGTATCCAAAAAGATCAAAGACCCCGAAGGCAGGTACCTTATTCTAATTGGCCATCTCCTCGAAAACGAGGTCACCCTGGTAGCCTACTATGCTCCCAACAAAAGACCCACCTCCTTTCTTTCCCACCTTTTCCAGGTTGTAGCCCAGCACAGAAAAGGCACACTAATACTAGGAGGAGACTCAAACCAGACTATATATCCTTTCCAGGACAAATCCCCATTCATACCCAACCAAAGCCCAAGCAAACATGCTCTCGGAAACCTACTTGCCTCACACTCCCTGGTAGACACCTGGAGGGAAGCGAACCCGACTCGCAAACAGTATACACACTATTCCCACCCACACAAAGTTCTCTCCTGAATTGACCACATACTAATCGACACCTGCACTACCCCCTCCCTCCTTTCCTCTACAATCGCCCCCTGCCCATGGTCAGACCACGACGCCGTCATTACATCGCTGACAGCTCTAATCCCCAGGCAACTAGATAGAATTTGGTATCTCAACGACTCCATCTTATCAAACCCTTCACACAGATTTGATATCTCGCTGGCTCTCAAGGACTACATCACCCACAACACCACACCAGATCTATCTCCTCCAAACGTTTGGTAAGCCCACAAACCTGTGCTCATAGGGACACTCATAAGTAAAGCCTCCTTCCTCAAGAAAGATAGACAGGAGAAACATAAACTCCTAGACAACCTATTCCTTACAGCACATTCAGATTTCCAAAGAGATCCCAACCCCACCAACAGACAAACACTCGACCAGGCGAGACTCGATCTTGACCTCTTCCTATCTGAATCTGCAGACAAGACTCTCAGACACTCTAGGCACAAACTGTATGTGAAGAGCAACAAACCTGACACCTTCCTTGCCCTAGCACTACGCAGGATAGACCAACCCTACAAACCCATTACACTAAAGATTAGAGTTCGGGTCCGTACCGAACTTTGGGGTGTATGGGGACCGGACCCGGACTTTTCAAAAAAAGTCCGGGTTCGGGTCCGGGGTTCTGGTAATTTTAATGAAAAATCTTAAAAATGCTGTAAAAAAGTCCAGGAAGGTCCTGGAGGTCTGCAAAAGGAAGGAAAATGGGGGTAAGGCTGGGACAAGTGCCCTACAAAGAAATGGGGACAGGGAAATAACTTTAAATATTTTTAAAAAAATAAAAAAACATAAAAAATGCAAAAATGGAGATCATCTTCAAAATGGGTCTGAAAAGTATTAATTAACATTAGAGGCCATATAACTGTTCTAAAATCATCTTCAAACTGTGTCAAAAAAGTATAAATAAGCCCGGAGTACCCATATCACTGTTCTGCAAAATGTGTGTGTCAATTTAAATGAAACTGGGAATCAGTGCACATCTCTTCTGCACAATTATTTAAAGTCTGTGTGTCACTTTAAATGTGAAGAACACTTCTTTTTAGTCTGTGTCACTTTTATTATTGCCGCTAATCATTGCACATCTGTTATTCACATACAACATCTGTTCTGCACCAGAACAGATGTTCTTCATACATTACATCTGTTCTGCACACATCTGAAATAAGTTTAGAACACTTTACCTAAAACCGGGTGCGGAACCATACACCTGTTCTTCAAACATCTGGAATCTGTGTGTGAAAATACAGCATAGAGAAGAACAGGCATATGGTTCCGCTCTTTACACACTGTTTGCAGATGTTTTCAGAACAGTGATATTATATCACTGATATGATATCACTGTTCTTCAGGTTTTAGGTAAAGTGTTCTAAACTATTTTCAGATGTGTGCAGAACAGATGTAATGTGTGAAGAACACCTGTTCTGGTGCAGAAAAGATGTTGTGTGTGAATAACAGATGTGCAATGATTAGCGGCAATAATAAAAGTGACACAGACTAAAAAGAAGTGTGAAGAACAGATGTGCAATGATTAGCGGCAATAATAAAAGTGACACAGACTAAAAAGAAGTGTGCAGAACAGATGTGCAATGATTGACGGTTTCATTGAAGAAAAATCAGACACAGTGAAAATAATAACGG
>BLSH010459743.1:9323-19593 GCA_018402905.1 Glandirana rugosa | reverse complement strand
AAGTTTAGTATCGGTGCTTCTGTAATTGAGGTAGCTTTTAAATGTCCCTTCTCCTGCACTGTTAATGATGTATCGATCGGGCCTTCAGGGTCTTGCTTTAGTGTGTCATCGTGGTAGTGTTAATTGTTAAGCAGGACGGGTGTACCAAGATGGCCTCCACAATTTATTTCCTATAGTAGATTCTGATTGATGGCAGGGAATGCCAAAACTTCTTGTTGGATGGTGATCAGAGTCTATATAGGTGATTGTATTTAAGTGAGGCTTGATGATTGTTCTTATTGGTTTGTTATACTGAGGCCTTCAGCTTCCAAGATGGTGGCCGTGACAAGCTGTGGTAAGCTGTGGGGAGCCAATGTACGGGCTCACCGTGTGATTAGACCCCCAAATAGGTGGTTTAGATGTGTGTCTGGCCCCTTGGTACACTTAGGGTGGTTGGATGGCCGTTTTTTTTAGGGAGATTGGTGTTCCCGAGGTCCGCTCGGGTAGGCCGCAGAAGCCGCGGCCTCGATTTTTGCCTGCGCGGGACGCCGCGTAACGCGGTTTTCGCCCGAACCGATCATGGAGGTGTCTGGGAGGTGGATGCAGGGTGTGGGGTAGCTCACCCGGTTTTTCCTTCACAGGATGCCTGTGGATTCCTCCCGATTCCCTGGAGCTCTCTGTCCGTGCGTCCGCTCGCGCTGGTTGCAGGCCACGCCCCCCCGGGTAGTTTTTTTTAGAAATTTCTGTACCACCAAATTCAGCACATGCGCCAGGCAAGGGATGTGCGTCAAACGGCTCGGCCAAGAGCCGCTACGAGATTTCTGCCATTGTCACACACCACCAGGCTGGGTTTGAGGCTCAGTGGCAACATCCACTCATCGGTCTGTTGTTCAATGCCTGTCCACAGCTCCTGCGCAGTGTGGGGTTTATCCCCCAAAAATATCAGTTTTGTTTCAATAATTTTTATTGAAGTTTTAGACAATAACAAGGAGGCAAGATATTATAAGCCTGAGTCTGTCATACAAAGAAATATGCTTAAAATAATCATTAAGGCACGTGATAATAACAAAACAAATCAGAAGTCTGCAGTAAACTATGCGGCTATATGTAAATGGGCACATGGTGGGAGATGCTATGGCCCCCCTCAAGACACCCCCTTTGGGAGCAAGCTGTGTCAAGAGAAATGGGAAACAACAGATCCCGCCACATTCAAAAAAATAAACAAGAATAAAAAAGGAAAACCTTTGAAAGCATGAACATCTTAAAATTGCCTGGAAAAGCAGCAAACCCTTACTCCCAACCACAAGATTGGGAAAGGATAGTGCTATGCATGGACCAACAGGACCCAGACATTTAAAGAGAAGCAAACAGAGAGGGGACAGTAAAAGAGAGAGAAGCTACAGAAGAGAGAAAGAAAGAGGAACAAGGTAGAGGGATAGCACCGGGGAGCCTTATGAGAGATTGATAGAGGTATAGATCACAGAGATTTAAGTACTTCTTCCAGGGACCCCAGACTAGGTCAAAATTGGCGGATGTATCCAGAATGATACTGGCAAATTTTTCCGACGTCATGATCCATGAAATTTTCTGTTTAGCTGCATTGAAGGATACTGCGGGGCGTTTCCAGGCCCTGGCAATTGTGATTTTAGCACCCAACAGAATGAAATGCATAAGTTTAAAGAGGGGTCTAGGAAGTCCGTTAGGTCTGACATTAAGAAGGTCCGTTTCTGGGTTCTGGAGGATCGGTTGACCCGTGATCTTACGAATCAGGTGGAATACCCTATTCCAAAAGCCTCGCATGCGATAGTATTCCCACCAAATGTGGAGAAAGGAGCCCATACTGCCACACTCCTTAAAGCAGAGGCCGGAGGAATTTGGGAACATGGCTGCCAGTCGAGTTGGTACCAAGTACCAGCGAGTGAATACCTTTAGATTGGCCTCCCTCAAAGTGATATTCGCTATCCCTTTAAAGGATCTCTGTAACAGAGAACACCACCTGTCCGCCTCCCAATCCACCTCCAAATCCTTTTCCCATTTCCTCGCAAAGGGAGGCTTATCTGGACTCTCCATCAGTGATGCATAAATCAGGGAGATACCTCCTCTTTGATCCTCCAGCTCCGAGCACCACTTTTCATATGGGGTGATGCTAAGAAAACCGGTTCTAAGTTTTCACAATGAATTCAAAAAGTGATATATTTGCATAAAACGAAACTGCTCTGAAGGGGCATATCCAATTTGTTAATGCAATGAGTTAGAGTCAAAGGGCCTGAGGGGGTCAAAAAGTGGCCTATTCTGAAAAGGCCCTTATTTGTCCACCACTGGAAAGCTCGGATATTAAGGCCTGGAGGGAATTGGGGGTTATTAAAAAGATGATTGAGGGGGTGAAGATGAGAGATTAAATTGGGGGGTTTAAGAACTGAGTCACTTAGGGCAAACAAATGGGACAGGGTAGGGGCGAGTATAGGGGGCCTCAATTTATGTGGTGCCCCCACCAAGAAATCAATAGTGTTTAAAGGAACTGCCTGTCTTTCAATGCCAATCCAATCTGGTTTATCCCCTCTAGAAAAAACGGTTGAGAACTGGGCTAATTGGGCTGCCTGATAGTATTTATATAGGTGTGGGAGTCCTAGGCCACCCTGATTACGTCTTCTGTACAGGACATTAGCAGAGCATCTAAATCCCTTACGACCTCAGATAAATTTCAAAATTTGTGATTGTAATTTTTGCAGCTGATATTTCCTGATGGGTATAGGGAGAGCTCGAAAAAAGTAAAGAATCCTGGGGAGAAGGGTCATTTTGACTGCATGTATCCTACCCAACCAGGAGAGGCCCTCCTGATCCTACTTAGAGAGATCAACTGCTAGTTTTTTGAATAAGGGTGGGTAGTTGGCTTCAAACAAATGGCTAAATCTAGCTGCCAAATTGACCCCCAGGTATGGTAGTTGGTTACCCTTCCAAGTAAACTTATAAAGTTCCCTGAGGCGATGAACTGTAGATTCCGGGGTAGAGACATTTAGGGCTGCTGATTTGAACCAATTAACACATAACCCAGAGACCGCACTGAAATCCTGAAGGAGGTGAATTACTTGTGGGGTAGAACTGAGTGGGGATGTGATAAACAAAAGTAGATTGTCCGCGAATAATGCACATTTGTGTGTATGGGTTCCGCACTTCACCCCTTGTATGCCCGGGTTGGATCTAATGGCACATGCCAAAGATTCCATCGCTATCGCGAATATTAGAGGGGAGAGGGGACACCCCTGTCTAGTTCCCCTATAGATAGCAAAAGGGTCTGAATAGTAGTTTTGTAATTTAACCTGAGCGCTAGGGTTTGAGTAAAGGGCTCTCAAGGTCTGAAGAAATTTTGGACCAAAGCCCCATCTACTTAGAATATCGAACAAGTATGACCATTCAACCGTGTCAAAGACTTTTTGTAGGTCGACAGATAGGAGGAAACCTGCTTGATGTTGTCCCCCGTCCTCAACTCGAGTTAAAGAGAGAGATGATGTCCACTGCTCTACGGATCTGGTCAGGGCCCTGCCTCCCCGGGATAAAGCCCACCTGGTCTTTGTGAACATATTTACGAATAAACTTGGATAGTCTATTTGCCAAAGCTTTAGTCAAAATTTTAAGGTCATTATTGATTAGAGAGATAGGCCTATAGTTGCTAACGTCCGAGTGGTCTTTACCAGGTTTGGGGATGACTGAGATAAAGGCCCTGTTGGCCTCACTCTGCAGTGTGGACCCTGCCCGTAAAGAGTTAAAGAATTTTGTTAAATAGGGAGCGATTAAAGGGCCGAAAGTCTTATAGTAACCTGTAGAGAACCCGTCAGGGCCAGGTGCTGAGCCCCTCTTGAGGTTCTTGATTACTTCTAGGACTTCTGCATCGGTAAACGGTTGATCCATGGCAGCTATGTGTTCCTCCGAAAGGTTAGGAAGATTAATGTTATTTAAAAAAGAAGCTAGGTGCGGGGAACCAGCTGATCTCCCTGGCTTGTAGAGGTTGGCATAAAAGTTTTGGAATAGGGACATAATTCGCTGAGGACTCTGTGTAAGATTACCCGAGAGATCTCTAATCTTAGGAAAGGAGAAGGACCTAAATCTAGGGGACAACCTGGCAGCCAGCCTAGGATCTATCTGGTCTCTCTGCAGATATGAATGGGCTTTGGACCATTGAACTTGTTTCTCAGTGCAAGTGGTCAAGGCCAGGTTTAGGGCTACCCTCCCAGCTTCCAGCTGGGCCCTAGATTGGGGAGTCGGGCTCTTCTTGTGAGCCCTAGCAAGGTCATGAAAGACCTGTTCTAAGTTCTCTATATCAGCCTTCCTCTCTCTTCTAATCCTGGCAGATAGTTGGATTATCTTGCCCCTCATCATCCCCTTGTGAGCTGCCCAAAGTGTCGGGGGTGAGACTTTCCCATTATCATTCAATAGGAAATAATCTTTGATTTCTTTTCCTAACAATGTGCAGTGGACCGGATTATTCAAAAGAGTCTCGTTCAGGCGCCACTGTGGATTCTTCCTCTGACCAAGGTCAGCTCTAATATATATTATAACTAACAAATGATCCGATAAGGGAGAATCTTTAATGTACGACTTGGAGACCAAGGGGGTGATAGGAGCTGGTAGAAAAATGTGGTCTATTCCGGCCAAGCTCTTATGTGGAGCTGAGAAGTGAGTATAGTCTCTTACCCTAGGGTTGAGTTCTCTCCAGACATCTATGAACCCCAAAGAGTGAAGAAGCTTAGCAAATTTAAGGCTATGTTTTGGTGGACGCAAGAGACAGGGATGACCTAATGCCGACTTGTCAAGCAAAAGGTCAAGAGCTATATTTGAGTCTCCACCCAGAATCACGGTCCCCTCAAGGTGGGGCGTAATAAGATTAAACAAACTGTGGAAAAATTTAGTTTGACCTTGGTTTGGGGCATAATATGATATAAAAGTATACATCAAGCCCGCCAAGGACCCTTGTAAGATATACCTGCCCTCCGGGTCTTTGATTTGTTTAAGCGGGGTAAAAGCTAAATGTTTAGCGAAGAAGATCCCAACACCAAACCTAGGACTGAACTGCTCAGGGAAGTGGGTTTCTTGGAGCAGGAGCACATCCAGATGCTGGGAATGGGCAAGAGTAAAATATTTTTTCCTCTTCATGGGGGAGTTAAAGCCCTGAACAGTATGTGTTGCTATTCTCAGATAGGTAGGGGGATTAGCGGACATTGTCAAGGTTCGGGAGCCGATATTCATGCATCACTGAAGGGGAGCTTACCTGAGTCCGGAAGCAGAATGGGATAAGCTTGCTTAGTAAGAGGATTGGAAGGATGACCCATTGTGTCTTATCAGCTGCTGGGCTTCCCCAGTACCTGGAAAGAGAGGAAAGAAACAGGGCAGTGAGGAAATAGAGAAAAAAAGAAAAGAAAATGAGAACAGAAAACGGGGGGGGGGGGGGGGGATGCGGCAAAGCCCTGCCGCAAATCCTGCCAAGATCCTGACACTGGGGAGATAAAAAGGCTCTCCCAGTCCCAGGATACCGTAACAACAACTCTGCCAGATTGGCAGAGGTACACCTGCCAAAGGGAATACCAACATGTGGATCCCAATGCCAGGGGGAGGTGCATGACAACCGCCCCGGCCTATACCATAGACCCAAAACAAATAGATAGGGCCAAGGATTATCTGAAAACACAAAATGGATTAGTGAAGGACACTAAGATTCCAGAGGACCCTGGGGGCCCTCAACTACTCAACTAGATGTCTCTTCAGGGGATCCCATAAGACAGGCCCCGAAGCAACATCTAGTTCACCGGTAAACAAATTAACTTAAACTAACCGTCATTACCAGGGAAAACATAAACTTTCACAAAGGACCGGGAATTAAATGCAAAGAAAGCCTGACTGAACAGCCCGAGGGCAGTGGAGCCAGAGAGGTGAGGATAAGTCTAACCAGCAATTGTTCCCCCTCTTGAAAGGTGGAAAAGCCGTAAGTCTTACTTTTAAAGATGAAAGATAGACGGAACGGAAATGACCACCAGTATTTGATGGACGATTTAATAAGGACTTCCAGCAGAGGCTTCATGGTTCTTCTCTTTTGGATGGTGGAGGGAGACAGGTCCGCAAACACTTGAATGGGGTGATCTTCAATGGAAAGGTTAGGAGAGTTCATAGAAACCTTCATGATCTCTTCCTTTACACTGTAATAATGGGTTTCACCACAATGTCTCTAGGTAATCCATCAGAACGTGGAGGATGGAGTGCTCTGTGCACCCTGTCTAATTCCAGACGGTGTACGGGGATGCCCAGGATGGTTTTCTTGATAAAATCGCTCACCACTGCCCGGACATCAGTGACCGCCTCAGGGAGGCCCCGAATCCGAAAGTTGTAGCGTCTAGAGCGGTTCTGCAGATCATCTATTTTGGATAGTGCTGATTCTAATTGATCTTGAAGATCTTGAATATGGGCAGTGTTCTGGTTGATTCTGGCTACTGATTGTTCAGTTTTTTGTTCTATCGCATCAGTCCGGGCTCCCAGACCTTGTAGATCAGCTTGAATAACTGATGTGATTTGGGCAGCTGTTTGGGCCAAGCCCTTGGAGATCATCTTGGAGAAAACCTCCATCATCATCTGGAGATCAGAATGAAATGCTGGAGAGTGGGGACCTGATGTTCCACTCAGAATATTGCCTGAAGCCTGGTCCTTGAGTGGTGTAGTGAGAAGCTCATCTAGTGTCCGTTCCAAAAGGGAGACGTGGAGGCAGGTGAGAGGACCTGGGCCGCAATTTGAGCCCCCGGGAGGGGACCCGGAGAGGGGAGGACTTGGGAGCCCCCATCAGACCCCGCTTCCATATCCTCGCTGACCCCTGCCTCTTGTTGGGACCCTGAGGGCATCTGGGGGCTAGTTCGGGCCAATTCATTAAAGCCCGGTTGTCGGGATAAGTCCCGTCTGACTGCCCCTGACTGCATAGTGTCAGTTCTGTGAGCTGTCCCTTAAGGTAGCAGAAGTGAGCACTCTCTGAACAGATAATTGTGGATATAGCTATATGTGTCCTTAGGAGATCATAAAACAGTAATTAGATGACCCAATAAGGGAGGGAAACACACTGTAGATGTCTTGGTTCAGATGATCCCCCCAACATGTGGGATTTGTGAATCAGGGCTGGATCTCTGTCCAGTGAATGTGTAGTAGAATACTATGCAGGCCCGAGCCGCGGCCTTGCGTAGGCGGCAGGGGCCTGGGCCAGAAGCTCACCTTATCCCCTTATCTCTGGGAGAGCCCCTGATTAAATAGAGAGCACCTGGGTGATGCGCCCCCTGAAAGCTGCCTGGGGCACGATCACCTCCGTACGCTCCCTCGGGTCCCGATGAGGGACTCACAGGCCCGAGCCGCGGCCTCGAGTAGGCGGGCGGGGCCGCTCGCGGGACCTTCGGCTGCCGGGCAGGGGAAAAATTACCTCCGAAGACCTCCTCAACTGCACCTCCCCTCGGGACACCAGGAGAGGGGAGGACTGGCTCCGTGGCCTGCTGCCAAGGGTCGGGAAGACCTGGACGGTCCGGAGCTCCGGGCTTATGCAGCCATCGTCGGCACTCCGCACATGCGCACTCCAACATATCAGTTTTAAAACAGCCTGCTGGGACTTCCGGTTCCGGCGCCGCATGGAGAGGAGCTAGAAGAGACCAGCTCCGTCTCCCCACCACCTAAACCAGCTCCAAAAGCGGCTATCGCCTGAAGGAACACCGACATCCACCCGCGGATACACCCGTCACCATCCCCGCACCTTTGGAGAACCGCATGGATCGCTTCGTAGAGCGATCGGGGGCACGATCGTTCGTTGCAAGTGCACAGAATGAAGGTGAGGACGCACGTGGCAAACCTGCCATGACAGAGACTCCACAGACACCCTCGTACGCCTCAGTAGTGTCGGCCTCTCCCCCTCCACCTACGGGCACCCAATCTCCTCAAGACATACCAGGACAACATGCCACTGACCCTCTCATGACAGCGGACATTGCCCAGGCTGTCGTGGCCCTCATCAGACCAGTCATAACCGAGGCAGTGGACTCAGCAGTGACTAAAGGCCTTGAACTGCTCCACACAGACTTTCAGCTACAGGCAGCCAGGATTGACCACGTGGAGACCAGGATTTCCACAATGGAGGATGACAACACGGCCTTAACAGCAGCCGTAGCTAAGCTGACCACGATTCAGAAGGAACTCCGGGAAAAGGTCATTGACCTGGAAAATAGATCTAGGAGGAATAACCTCCGTATAATAGGACTGCCGGAGTCATATTCCCCACATGACTTACACAAAATCTGTGCAGTAGACATTCCTGGACTTTTGGGCCTACGCACCCCTTGTGTCGTCGAAAGAGCCCACCGGATCGGCCCACCTTCGGACACCTGCACCAAACCCAGAGCGGTGATTGTTCGTTATCTCAATTACGTTGATAAGCAGGCTATTCTACAATGATTCCGGAGGTCTAGGAACCTTAGATTTGAGGAATCCACTTTACTGATCTTCGCGGACTACTCCATGGAGGTTATGCAATTAAGGAAAGCCTTTTCTCCAGTCTGCTCGATCCTGCACCAGCGGAACGTCCGATTCAGTCTGGCGTACCCGGCCACTCTTTATCTCCAATCCCCTCAGGGGGACAAACTCTCGTTCACTTCACCGCAAGAAGCCGAAACCTACTTGGCTGAAGGTCTACCCTCTGACATGCATCAAACGCCGCCGTCGGCCACCGACATACATAGATCACCTAGGAAATCGTCCATCCTTTCCACCAAAGCACTGAGCCCAGAAAAGCCACCTTACAAGAGGGTACAATTTGGCCTCCTGGAGGCCTCCAACACTCGGGCCCATCCCTGAGATCACTACAACCGCATTCTCGAAGAATCGCATATCCCTACTAACTGCTTAGACCGTAAAACTGAGATTCACGACAAAGATCAATCCATGTTCGCACTCATCTTCCCTCAGCGCATTTCTTATACTTCTAACCATAGCTAACTGAACAATGAACTGTAAGTGCCAGTCTTTAGGTTCCCCTATTAGGGGGCCTCATTCAACCTACGTTTTTTACTTGCTATTAGCAGTTCGGTACAGGCTACGAAGCTATGGAATAATGTTATAATTATCTGTTTCGGTCAAGTTATGTATCCCACTATCTTGGCTATAGGTTGCTATACTTTACTGTGGTTATTGATGGAGTCTGCCTCCTAGGATACCTCCTTGGAGTCACATCCCATCACTCGGGAGTCCGCAGGAAACGGTTTAATGTGCATGTCTGATTACATTACGTTGCGGTCTCGCAACAGCATCCCCCCTCTTTTATCCCCTCTACCCCCCTATACCTCCTTCCTCTCCCTCTCTCTCCTTCCCTACCCCTTCCCCCGGGTACCTATCCGCCCTCCACTTTTAAACTGCCTCCAATTTTAACAACCTCCCTTCAGGTTTGAACCAGGCCTTTTGAGGTGGGGAAGAGTGGTTTGGTATACGAAAATCTTCTATGCGGAAAAAAGTGAAGTCTGTAATGTACTTGTCTCATGGCTTATCACCATGGTGTTCACGATTCACTGTTAAAGTATTTCTTATGTCTAGTAACATAAATCCATATGTAGTTCCTTTCCCCAGCCCCAAAGGCATCTGTTACTCACAGAAGGGTAGATGGCTCTCCGTGACCAGACACCAACTATTCACGCACTCATGGATCCTTTGGTGCTCGGGAATAACTTGAAGGTAGTTTCTTGGAATGTCCGGGGCCTAGGAGCTCCACAAAAACAAATGCAGGTACTGAGACACTTAAAAAGGCTGAAAGCTGATATTGCTTTATTACAAGAGACTCATTTGGGTGCAGGCGATATATCCAGACTCCGCAAGCTATGGGTGGGGGATGCCTTCGGCTCCCCCGCGATGGGAAGGAAGGCAGGCGTTGCCATACTTCTCCACAAACGCCTTCAATATAAAATTAGGTCTTTAGACATAGACGACGTGGGGCGCAGAGCCACCCTACATCTCACCATTGCCAACCAAGATATTGCAGTGTCCAACATATATGCAGACAACTCCCCCAACCAGACTTACTTCCAGACCTTGACGACTTGGGCCCTCCAAATTGCAGAACCTCTTCACCTTTTAGGGGGAGACCTAAACTCAGTAATGTGCCAAACGGAAGACCGTTCCTCTTCGTTAAACCAGCGCTCCTCAGACTCAGACCGTGAATCCATTCTAGCCCATACTATGTCATCTCTTCGTCTGTCGGATGTCTGGCGCTTAAAGTATCCTATAGACAAAGAGTATA
>BLSH010459703.1:3076130-3091795 GCA_018402905.1 Glandirana rugosa | reverse complement strand
ATCTGGGGGGCATCCTCAAATGGAAGGTGGAGGAACGCAAGCTCTCTAACATTCACCAGCTCTGTGATGTCATCATGGAGGAGTGGAAGAGGACTCCAGTGGCAACCTGTGAAGCTCTGGTGAACTCCATGCCCAAGAGGGTTAAGGCAGTGCTGGAAAATAATGGTGGCCACACAAAATATTGACACTTTGGGCCCAATTTGGACATTTTCACTTAGGGGTGCACTCACTTTTGTTGCCAGTGGTTTAGACATTAATGGCTGTGCGTAGAGTTATTTGAGGGGACAGCAAATTTACACTGTTATACAAGCTGTACACTCACTACTTTACATTGTAGCAAAGTGTAATTTCTTCAGTGTTGTCACATGAAAAGATTGAATAAAATATTTACAAAAATGTGAGGGGTGTGCTTACTTTTGTGAGACACTGTATATTGTTTGGTTTGTGTTACAAACTATGGTGCGTGTATCCTGGGATTTTTATTCTTATAGATTTGTTTACATTTTTTATATATACTGGTTTTTTTTATTTTTTTGCAATATAAATGAAAAAATTCCAACAATTTTGAAAAAAAAAATACACATTTCGATTATAATATTTTGCACACACACTTTTTCGTTATAATTTTAGGCCAAACTTTATTCTGCTACATTTCTTTAGTGAAAATTACCCAAATCAGTGCAGACTATCATTTCTTGAGGTCCCAAAATGCCAGGACAGTACAAATACAAATGACCCCTTTTTGGAAAGTAGACAGTCCAAGGTATTTAGTAAGAGGCATGGTGACTTTTCTGAAGTTGTAATTTTTTGGAATATTAAGAAATGAAATAATTTGTTTTTTCAATTTTTTTTACATACTGTCACCAGTGCAGTATAGCGTCATTATATAACTGGTGTAGCGGTGACCAGGGACACTGACTGGTGACAGTATGTAAATTAAAAGAAAAAAAAAAAATCTTTTTTCATTTTTTTTTCTTTTTTATTCAATTTTTTTTTTTTTTTTACGTTTTTTTTTTAACCCACTGTAACCAGAGCAATACATTGTACTACTCTGGGGAAGATATCAATTGAGTTTACTGATTATGATTGCTTATACCAATGAATTTCATTGGTATATGCAACCATTTTTTAATGAATTAAACTGATTCATTCAGTAAGAATTGTGATTAGCTGTGATTGGGCAGAGCCAGTCACATGGTACAGAAGATTTTGGAAGTTGTACATTTTTTGTCACATTTTTTTGGAAAATTATGAAATTAAAAAAAAATGTCTCCACATTTTTTTTTTACATATAACTGGTGTGGCGGTGATCAGGGATGCTGACTGATGACCGTATGTAAAAATAAATAAATATTTTTTTTGTTCAATATTTTTTTTCTCTTTTTTTTTTTCTTTTTTCTTTTAAATACTGTCATCTATTCTGGGGGGTTGATCAGGGATTTTTTTGTAAGAGCAACGTTTTGAACTTTCATGAATGGCTTTCTATGTTTACTATTGTGATGCAGTGTTTGGCCCACAGCTATCACACGGTACAGGGTGCTGTGATTGACCCACAGCTATCACACAGTACAGGGTGCTGTGATTGGCCCACAGCTATCTCGCTCGGTACAGGGTGCTGTGTTTGGCCCACCGCTATCACACTGTACAAGGTACCATAATTGGCCCACAGCTATCACATGGTACAGGGTGCCATGATTGGTCCACAGATTATCACACGATACAGGGTGCTGTGATTGACCCACAGCTATCACACGGTACAGGTTGCTGTGATTGGCCCCAGTACCATGTGATTATTGGTGACCAATCACAGATCACACACAGTAGTAAACAATGATGTCATGAATGGATTCCATTCATGGCTGTTGTTTACTAGGTGACACAACCATCACGTGGTATCTGGGCTGATCATAGCAGCCTGGTACCGAGCACTGCAATCTGCTGTTTCTGAAAGAACTGGCATCTGAAATTCGCGTGTTGTGATTTGTCATTTTAACAGAGCGTTTTGAAATCACGGGCAGAATCGCAACAAAAAAATGCCCATGTGTGAATGCAGCCTTAGGATCATAGGAACATTCGCTCCTAAGAGAAAACACCCTCACAACTTTTGGTCCTGTTGAAAGAAATATCCGAAGAACATTTGATCCTAAGAGAAAATATCTGAAGCTCATTTGATCAGAAAAGAAAATATCTTAAGATCATGTGATCCTAAGAGAAAATACCATAAGAACATTCGACCGTAAGAAAAACTATGTGAGAAAATACCCTAAGAACATTTGATCCTAAGAGAAAATACCCTAAGAACATTTGATCCTAAGAGAAAATACCCTAAGAACATTTGATCCTACGAGAAAATACCCTAAGAACATTTGATCCTAAGAGAAAATAGCCTAAGAACATTTGATCCTAAGAGAAAATACCCTAAGAACATTTGATCCTAAGAGAAAATACCCTAAGAATATTTGATCCTAAGAGAAAATACCCTAAGAACATTTGATCCTAAGAGAAAATACCTTAAGAACATTTGATCCTAAGAGAAAATACCCTAAGAACATTTGATCCTAAGAGAAAATACCCTAAGAACATTTGATCCTTAGAGAAAATACCCTAAGAACATTTGATCCTTAGAGAAAATACCCAAAGAACATTTGATCCTAAGAGAAAATACCTTAAGAACATTTGATCCTAAGAGAAAATACCCTAAGAGCATTTGATCCTAAGAGAATATACCCTAAGAACATTTGATCCTTCGAGAAAATACCCTAAGAACATTTCATCCTTAGAGAAAATACCCTAAGAACATTTGATCCTAAGAGAAACTACCCTAAGAACATTTCATCCTTAGAGAAAATACCCTAAGAACATTTGATCCCAAGAGAAAATACCCTAAGAACATTTGATCCTAAGAGAAAATACCCTAAGAACATTTGATCCTTAGAGAAAATACCCTAAGAACATCTGATCCCAAGAGAAAATACTCTAAGAACATTTGATCCTAAGAGAAAATACCCTAAGAACATTTGATCCTTAGAGAAAATACCCTAAGAACATTTGATCCTAAGAGAAAATACCCTAAGAGCATTTGATCCTAAGAGAAAATAACCTAAGAAAATTTAATCCTTAGAGAAAATACCCTAAGAACATTTGATCCTAAGAGAAAATACCCTAAGAACATTTGATCCTAAGAGAAAATACCTTAAGAACATGTGATCCTTAGAGAAAATACCCTAAGAACATTTGATCCTAAGAGAAAATACCCTAAGAACATTTGATCCTAAGAGAAAATACTCTAAGAGCATTTGATCCCAAGAGAAAATACCCTAAGAACATTAGATCCTAAGAAAAAATACCCTAAGAACATTTGATCCTTAGAGAAAATACCCTAAGAACATTTGATCCTTAGAGAAAATACCCTAAGAACATTTGATCCTAAGAGAAAATACCTTAAGAACATTTGATCCTAAGAGAAAATACCCTAAGAGCATTTGATCCTAAGAGAATATACCCTAAGAACATTTGATCCTTAGAGAAAATACCCTAAGAACATTTGATCCTTAGAGAAAATACCCTAAGAACATTTGATCCTAAGAGAAACTACCCTAAGAACATTTCATCCTTAGAGAAAATACCCTAAGAACATTTGATCCCAAGAGAAAATACCATAAGAACATTTGATCCTAAGAGAAAATACCCTAAGAACATTTGATTCTTAGAGAAAATACCCTAAGAACATTTGATCCCAAGAGAAAATACCCTAAGAACATTTGATCCTAAGAGAAAATACCCTAAGAAGATTTGATCCTTAGAGAAAATACCCTAAGAACATTTGATCCTAAGAGAAAATACCCTAAGAACATTTGATCCTAAGAGAAAATAACCTAAGAACATTTGATCCTTAGAGAAAATACCCTAAGAACATTTGATCCTAAGAGAAAATACCCTAAGAACATTTGATCCTAAGAGAAAATACCCTAAGAACATTTGATCCTAAGAGAAAATACCCTAAGAACATTTGATCCTAAGAGAAAATACCTTAAGAACATTTGATCCTTAGAGAAAATACCCTAAGAACATTTGATCCTAAGAGAAAATACCCTAAGAACATTTGATCCTAAGAGAAAATACCCTAAGAACATTTGATCCTAAGAGAAAATACCCTAAGAACATTTGATCCTAAGAGAAAATACTCTAAGAGCATTTGATCCCAAGAGAAAATACCCTAAGAACATTCGATCAGAAAATAAACTGCCCTAGGAACATTCAATCATCAGAAAAAACCCAAAGAACATTTGATCAAAAGATACTCAAAGAACATTCAATCCCAAGAGAAAATACCCTAAGGACATTCAATAAGAAAAAAAAAACACAAAACCATTTGCACAGAAGTGAAAATGCCCTAAGAACATTTGATTCTGAGGCTGCATTCACATATCAGCGTAGTGAATTGTGGGCAGATTTGCCGCGAATCTATTTGAATGACACCATTTATTTGAATGACACCTCCAAAATGCAGTGCGGGTCTGCTGCGATTGTCGGGCGACAAAGTAACTCCTGAACTATTTTTGGGCGACATGCGTCCTGTGATTGCAGCGCGCTTTATCGCCTGACAATCGCGGCAGACCCGCACTGCATTTTGAGGGGTCATTCAAATTAATGGCATCTCATATATGCGTCCCGCGTTTTGCCATTCGCATATCAGTGCTGTCAAATCTGAGGCTGCATTCACATCTCAGCATACTGAATCGCTGGCAGATTTGCCGCGAGATATGCTGAGATGTGAATGCAGCCTCAGGGAACATTCCCTAAAAACATACTACTTCCAGGCTGGGCCTTTTCTGGCACTCTAAGTATTTTCAATCAGTATTTTTTGCTAGAAAATGATTTAGAACTCCCAAACAGTATATATATATTTTTTAAAGGTCCTAGAGAATAAATTGGCGGGTTTTGCAATTTTGTATGTCGCACTGTATTTGCGCAGCGTTTTCAAACGCATTTTTATTGGGGGAAAAATACACTTTTTTGATTGTTAATGCGTAACCCAATTTTTAAAATGTGAAAGATGATGTTACGCCGCGTAAATAGATACCTAATACGTCTCACTTTAAAATTGCGCACACCCATGCATCAGCGACAAAAGACATCAATTTTACTATCCTTTAAAAGCCTTTACAGGTCACCACTTTAGATTTACAGAGGGTCTAGTGCTAGAATTACTGCCCATGAGCTGACCTTCGCGTTGATACCTCACATGGGTTGGATGATTGCGGTTTGCGGACCAAAGTGCGCATTCACCTTTGCCGCGCAAGCATGGGAGGATGGGGGTACTTTATTGTTTTTTTTTATTTATTTACTCATTTATTTTATTTATTTATTTATTTTTGACACTGTTGCTTTCATTTTTTTTATTGCTGTCCCAAGGAATGTAAACATCCCTTGTGACCGCAATAGTCAGTGACAGGTACTCTCTATTGAGGGATCTGGGGCCTAGGAGACCCCAGATCCCTCCTCTGCCCTTCGGCCAGGACTGGCGTTTCTGAATGCTTTAAAACCTCCAAAAATGGCGCCGATGGTTTCCGAGTAAAGCGGAAGTGATGTCACGTCTTCGTTTCTGGGTTACTATAAAGAACAACCGATCACACGGCTGTTATTTAGATCCGGATAACTAGCTGCTTGATTGCTATTACAATAATTTTAATCACAATCAAGCGGCTAGTTAGCTGGCTCTAAAAAACAGTACCAGGGTGATGCATCATCCTGGTACAACCACTGAAAGTCCAGCAATGTACGGGTACGTCGCTGGATGGGAAGTGGTTGATCAGAAGAAAGAAAAACGCCTTATAATTATTCAATCCCAAAAAAAATACCCTGAAAACATTTGACCAGAAGAGGAAATAGCCTAAAAACATTTGACCAGAAGAGGAAATAGCCTAATAACATTTGATCCTAAGAGAAAAAAAAAATTCCCTAGGGACATTCAATCAGAAGAGAAAATAACCAAACTATTATCCATGTTATTGTATGGATTTCTCTGGTCAATGTAAGCAGTAATGAATGTAATATATAGACATGTACGTGGCCGAAAAATGTGTTTATTTCGTTTTCGTTGATTCTGTTTTTCAGCTTTTTCGTTATGATCAAAATTCGTTATTTCTAATAAATTCATAAATTCAAAAACAATCAAATTCGGTTTGTTCCATTCTTTATGATTGGTAATTCTCAAACATTCGTATTCATTACGTTCACAAACAGGCAGACAAATTTGAAAGGAAATTCCAATACCTAACTAATTTAATAGTTTATAAATATTATTAAAGTGTTTATTATTATTATTATTGTTTATTATTAATTATAAAAATAATAAAAAAAACTATGATAATGGTTAATAATTCATTACATTCACTAACAGCCAAATTTAAAAGGAAATTCCAATAACTATTAAATTATAGGTAGGTATTGGAATTTCCTTTCAAATTATATTATTATAATTATAATAGAAATTATCTGAATGTTTTTTGTTCTTTAGGATTTTCTAATTTTTCGGATTTCCGTTCTGTCAATTTTTCGGATTTCCGTTATGTCAAATTTTGGGATTTTCATTCTTTCAAATTTCTGGATTTTCGTTCTTACTTTCGGACGTTCGTTCTTCTGTATTTTTGTTCTTATTTTGGGATTTTCGTTATTTTGGATTTTCATTCTTTCGGATTTTAGTTCTTTCAAATTCTTGGATTTTCGTTCTTATTTTCGCTCTTTCTAATTGTCGGTTTTTCGAATTTCGGATTTTCGTTCATTCAGATTTTCGAATTTTCGTTCATTCAGATTTTCGAATTTTCGTTCATTCAGATTTTCGTTCTTTTCAAAAATTTGTTTACGGCGAAATTTGTGAAATGGTTTAACGAATATTCAGAATTTTGACGAAAAACTAATTTGGAACGAAACAAATTGCACATGTCTAATATATTCTAAGAACATACGATCCTAAGAGAAAATACCTTAAGAACATTCATTCCTAGGAGCAAAAAAAATTCCCTAGGGGCATTCAATAAGAAGAGAAAATACCATAACTATTTTCCATGTTGATTTATGAATTTCTCTGGTGAATGTAAGCAGTATTGAATGTAATATATTCTAAGAACATTCAATCCTAAGAGAAAATACCCTAAGAACATTCGATCCTAAGAGAAAATACACTAAGAACATTCGATCCTAAGAGAAGATACCATCTTATGGGTGAAAGCTGGTAATTCACACAGCAGGAATGTACTTGCAGTTTGGATGGATGAATAGCTATGTGAATTGTATTTATAAAGAGAGCCCTTGTAGTCTTGTTGTTGCAGAGAACTCCATGGCTATAAACATGATGGGTGATGATGTCACTAGACTGAAATGTTTCAGGATTTCCAACCTGATAATATTATTACAACCTCTAATCAGCCGTCTCATGTAAATGGCATTTTGGAAGGGGACCATATTTATAAACTGTAACACAGAATTCTGCGCAAAGTTTATTCTATTAATGAAAACAGGGAGGTAAGTATTTTGTGCGTCCCCAGGGGGCGCCGCGTACAAAACAAGAGCCAAAAAGTTACAATAAATCACATGGCAATGCTTTGACTTCAGACAGATAATTGGAAAGGACAATCCAATAAAAGCTTTAGGAATTTCCTAACAAAAAGATTACACTCAATTCATATGATGCAAAAATAGTCACCAGATTTTCAAATAAAATATGGGGATACCTTACTGGCCATGCTACTTTTAACCACAGCCTATAAACTATTGGTCACAGGCCTGAGGAACAAGAGGTTGATGTTAAAGGTGTAAAGACAAGAAAAGAGACAGATTTCAGAGGCAAAAGCTGAGCCCGTGGAGGCGTGGCCAATAAAGTGGGCGTTGCTAATTTCAGAGGTCAGTGGTATGTAATGCAGAGTTCAGGGGTCAGTAATAAGAAGCTCAGAGCAATGGTCAGTGGTAACGCAGAGTTCAGAGGTCAGTAGTAAGTAATGCAGAATTCAGGGATCAGTAGTAACGCAGAGTTCAGTGGTCAGTAGTAAGTAAAGCAAAGTGCAGGGGTCAGTAGCAAGTAAAGCAGAGTGCAAAGGTCAGTAGTAATGCAGAATTCTGGGGTCAGCAGTAAGTAAAGCAGAGTACAGGGGTCAATAGAGTACAGGGGTCAATAGTAAGTAATGCAGAGTACAGGGGTCAATAGTAAGTAATGCAGAGTACAGGGGTCAGTAGTGTGTAAGCAGAGTGCAGAGGTCAGTAGCAAGCAAAGCAGAGTGCAGGGGTCAGTAGTAAGCAAAGCAGAGGTCAGTAGTAAGTAAAGCAGAGTGCAGGGGTCAGTAGAAAGCAAAGCAGAGTGCAGGGGTCAGTAGAAAGTAAAGCAGAGTGCAGGGGTCAGTAGAAAGTAAAGCAGAGTGCAGGAGTCAGTAGTAAGTAAAGCAGAGTGCAGGGGTCAGTAGTAAGTAAAGCAGAGTGCAGGGGTCAGTAGTAAGTAAAGCAGAGTGCAGGGGTCAGTAGTAAGTAAAGCAGAGTGCAGGGGTCAGTAGTAAGTAAAGCAAAGTGCAGGGGTCAGTAGTAAGTTAAGCAGAGTTCAGGGACAGTGGAAAGTAAAGCAGATTTCAGGAGTCAGTAGTATGTATCACAGAGTTCAGAGGTCTGTAGTAAGTAATGCAGAATTCAGAGGTCAGTAGTAAGTGATGCAGAATTCAGGGATCAGTAGTAACGCAGAGTTCAGAGGTCAGTAGTAAGTAAAGCAAAGTGCAGGGGTCAGTAGTAAGTAACGCAGAGTTTAGGGGTCAGTAGTAAGTAAAGCAGAGTGTAGACGTCAGTAGTAAGTAAAGCAAGGTGCAGGGGTCAGAAGCAAGTAAAGCAAGGTGCAGGGGTCAGTAGTAATGCAGAGTTCAGAGGTCAGCAGTAAGTAACGCAGAGTTCAGGGGTCAGTAGTATGTAAAGCAGAGTTCGGGGGTCAGTAGTAAGTAATGTAGAGTTCAGGGGTCAGTAGTAAGTAATGCAGAGTGCAGGGGTCAGTAGTAAGTAATGCAGAGTTCAGGGGTCAGTAGTAAGTAAAGAAGAGTGCAGGGGTCAGTAGTAAGTAAAGCAAAGTGCAGGGGTCAGTAGCAAGCAAAGCAGAGTGCAAAGGTCAGTAGTAATGCAGAATTCAGGGGTCAGCAGTAAGTAAAGCAGAGTACAGAGGTCAATAGTAAGTAATGCAGAGTACAGGGGTCAGTAGTGTGTAAGCAGAGTGCAGAGGTCAGTAGTAAGCAAAGCAGAGTGCAGAGGTCAGTAGTAAGTAAAGCAGAGTGCAGGGGTCAGTAGAAAGTAAAGCAGAGTGCAGGAGTCAGTAGTAAGTAAAGCAGAGTGCAGGGGTCAGTAGTAAGTAAAGCAGAGTGCAGGGATCAGTAGTAAGTAAAGCAGAGTGCAGGGGTCAGTAGTAAGTAAAGCAGAGTTCAGGGACAGTGGAAAGTAAAGCAGATTTCAGGAGTCAGTAGTATGTAACACAGAGTTAAGAGGTCAGTAGTAAGTAACGCAGAATTCAGGGATCAGTAGTAACGCAGAGTTCAGAGGTCAGTAGTAAGTAAAGCAAAGTGCAGGGGTCAGTAGTAAGTAACGCAGAGTTCAGGGGTCAGTAGTAAATAAAGCAGAGTGTAGACGTCAGTAGTAAGCAAAGCAAGGTGCAGGGGTCAGAAGCAAGTAAAGCAAGGTGCAGGGGTCAGGAGCAAGTAAAGCAAGGTGCAGGGGTCAGTAGTAAGTAAAGCAGAGTGCAGGGACAGTGGCAAGTAATGCAGAGTTCAGGGGTCAGTAGTAAGTAAAGCAGAGTTCAGGGACAGTGGTAAGTAACACAGAGTTCAGGGGTTAGTAGTAAGTAAAGCAGAGGGCAGAGGTCAGTAGTAAGTAAAGCAGAGGGCAGGGGTCAGTAGTAAGTAAAGCAGAGTGCAGGGGTCAGTAGTAATACACAGTACAGGGGTCAGTAGTAAGTAATACACAGTGCAGGGGTCAGTAGTAAGTAATACACAGTGCAGGGGTAAGTGGTAAGTAATACACAGTGCAGGGGTCAGTGGTAAGTAATACACAGTGCTGGGGTCAGTAGTAAGTAATACACAGTGCAGGGGTCAGTGGTGAGTAATACACAGTGCAGGGGTCAGTGGTAAGTAATACACAGTGCAGGGGTCAGTGGTAAGTAATACTCAGTGCATGAGTCAGTAGTAATACACAGTGCAGGAGTCAGTGGTAAGTAATACACAGTGCAGGGGTCAGCGGTAAGTAATACACAGTGCTGGGGTCAGTAGTAAATAATACACAGTGCAGGGGTCAGTGGTAAGTAATACACAGTGCAGGGGTCAGTGGTAAGTAATAAACAGTGCAGGGGTCAGTGGTAAGTAATACACAGTGCATGAGTCAGTAGTAATACACAGTGCATGGGTCAGTGGTAAGTAATACACAGTACAGGGGTCATTGGTAAGTAATACACAGTAAAGGGGTCAGTAGTAAGTAATACACAGTGCAAGGGTCAGTGGTAAGTAAAGCAAAGTGTAAGGGTGAGTAAAAAGTAATGTAAGTATCAAATATTCTGGTATACTGAAGGTTGAATGATCAAGGAAATGGCCCTGTGCATTATTGTCCATATACACAGACATTTGTATTGGTACAAACACAGATTTGGCAGCAATGGATAAGAAAAAAAGGCTGCACACCACAAACTGCAATCCAAAATCTTTTATTTGGACACCCCAAGGTTACAGGACAGTAGACATGTTTCGCACACCTTACGTGCGCTTATTTATTGTATGTGGAGGCGAGCCAAGGCGGGCACCCGCAGCATCTATCAAGCGGGTCTTCGGGTTTTTAACAGATTTGGCAGCAGATGTAATAATACACCGAGCACAAAGCTGAGCTGCTTCATGGCTTTATATATATTTCTGTCTTCTGGCATCATATAAAGTATCTCACAAAAGTAAGTACACCCTCACATTTTTGTAAATATTTTATTATATCTTTTCATGTGGCAACACTGAAGAAATGACACTTTGCTACAATGTAAAGTAGTGAGTGTACAGCTTGTATAACAGTGTAAATTTGCTGCCCCTCAAAATAACTCTACACACAGCCATTAATGTCTAAACCTCTGGAAACAAAAGTGAATACACCCCTAAGTGAAAATGTCCAAATTGGGCCCAAAGTGTCAATATTTTGTGTGGCCACCATTATTTGCCAGCACTGCTTTAACCCTCTTGGGCATGGAGTTCACCAGAGCTTCACAGGTTGCCACTGGAGTCCTCTTCTACTCCTCCATAATGACATCACGGAGCTGGTGGATGTTAGAGACCTTGCGCTCCTTCCGTTTGCGGATGCCCTACAGATGCTCAATAGGGTTTAGATCTGGAGACATGCTTGGCCAGTCCATCACCTTTACCCTCAGCTTCTTTAGGAAGGCAGTGGTCATGTTTGGGGTCGTTATCATGTTGGAATACTGTCCTGCGGCCCAGTCTCTGAAGGGAGGGGATCATGCTCTGCTTCAGTATGTCACAGTACATGTTTGCATTCATGGTTCCCTCAATGAACTGTAGCTCCCCAGTACTGGCAGCACTCATGCAGCCCCAGACCATGAAACTCCCACCACCATGCTTGACTGTAGGCAAGACACACTTGTCTTTGTACTCCTCACCTGGTTGCCGCCACACACGCTGGACAGCATCTGAACCAAAGAAGTTTATCTTGGTCTCATCAGACCACAGGACGTCACATACATGATCTGAAGCCAAGTGCAGAGAGGGGCTCCCTTTGTGGCTGAGTGCGATATACCCCTGAGGGTGAGACAGAGGGTATGTCTCACAAAGAAGCACAGGTCGCCGACAGGAACTGGATAGCCAGGCAGGTGCAGGAGGCGATGACTGTGACCAGGAACAGATGCACAAGAATTCCGGAAGTACTGGTGTATGGCAGCAGTAGTAAAGGCCCAGCTGAGGGTCACCACAGCAGGAAGCTGCAGCAGGTAGCTCAGAGTCCGTAGGGTCACCCGATCAGGTGTTTGAGGACCGACAGGTAGAGACAACAAGTCATTGGTAATAAGCTGAAGGCCCAGTTCTAACACCCAGGCAAGGCAGAGACCGCTGTGCAGGCAGAGCGGCAAACACAGAGGTTCAGGCAGAGACAGAATCCAAGTGGTAAGCCGGAGTCATACACAGTGGATCAAGCAGAAGCACAGTTCGTCAGGCAAGCCGGGGTCATGTACAGGGAATCAGGCAGAAGCAAAGTCCTTACAACCAGCCGAGGGTTAAACACAAGCAGAAAGGCAGATGGATGGTCAGAGCTACAAGCCGAGGGACAATCCAGGAGAGTAGGTAGCAGGTCAGAACAAGCCGGTTCACAACAGGAATCAAGCACGGATACAGTGTTTTAGGAATGCAAGAGAGCTGACGATAATCCAGCACTTAAGTCAGGCAGCCATAGTCCTTTTATAGCCCAGGTGAAGTTCCCTTCTGTCACGTTGTGCATGGGCATGTGCGCCGATTCCCGGCATGTGCCCATTATGATTCCTGGTAGGATCGCCATCTCTACAGCCATTTCCCTGACAGCATGGTTCCAGTAATCCATGTCTTTAGTCTGCTTGTATTCAGCAAACTGTTTGTGGGCTTTCTTGTGCATCATCTTTAGAAGAGGCTTCCTTCTGGGACGACAGCCATGTAGACCAATTTAATGCAGTGTGCGACGTATGGTCTGAGCACTGACAGGCTGACCCCACCCCTTCAACCTCTGCAGCAAAGCTGGCAGCACTCATACGTCTATTTCCCAAAGACAACCTCTGGATATGATGCTGAGCACATGCAGTCAACTTCTTTGGTCGACCATGGCGAGGCCTGTTCTGAGTGGGACCTGTACTGTTAAACCGCTGTATGGTCTTGGCCACCGTGCTGCAGCTCATTTTCAGGGTCTTGGCAATCTTCTTATAACCTAGGCCAGGGATATGCAATTAGTGGACCTCCAGCTGTTGCAAAACTACAAGTCCCATCATGCCTCTGCCTCTGGGTGTCATGCTTGTGGCTGTCAGAGTCTTGCTATGCCTCATGGGACTTGTAGTTCTGCAACAGCTGGAGGTCCGCTAATTGCATATCCTTGGCCTAGGCCATCTTTATGTAGAGCAACAATTCTTTTTTTTAGATCCTCGGAGAGTTCTTTGCCATGAGGTGCCATGTTGAACTTCCAGTGACCAGTATGAGAGAGTGAGAGCAATAACACCAAATTTAACACACCTGCTCCCCATTCACACCTGAGACCTTGTAACACTAACGTGTCACTGGACTCCGGGGAGGGAAAATGGCCATTTTGACCCAATTTGGACATTAGATAGAATAAAATATTTTAAAAAATGTGAGGGGTGTACTCACTTTTGTGAGATACTGTATATTGTAGGTGTACTGACACTTCACATACTATATATAAATATAATTTATAGAGGAGGTGGGATGAGTTATATTACGCACCCCTGTAGATATTTTCTGTAGCTTCCTTTGGAAAGGTGTTCAGGATTTTTTTTCTAATTTCCTATGTACTGTACTTGCCATCACTGCTTTGACTTTACATTGAGGCAAACTCCTATGGATAGCATAGAGAACATTTTACTTTTATTTGACAAGTCATTTTATAACCAATCTATGCCTGTCTGTCAGCTATTCTGCCTACTCACATAGTTGTGGACTGTCAGGTTTACTTTTTGCCTCACTATAGTTTTACAAATACTCTGAATGATGCACACGAATGTGAACTGCCATTATGATCCTCTGGATATGAATCTGATTGGCAAATTTGCTTTTGTGTGTAGGCAATAGTACTGAGATTAATAATCAAACCTGCTGCAGTTTTGCTCCGAGACTTCAAATAGCTGTCAGGATGGCGTCAGAATACCCATACCTCCCAACTTTCTGAGATGGGAATGAGGCACAGCTATAAGCAAAAGTATGTAGGCATAGGACACACCCCCTGCCACACCCCCTTACAAGGAGAAATCATACGCAGAAAAGATTGGATAAACCCACAAGTGCTTTTTATTTACCACTACTATTCCTTATATTGGCTCTTGATATGTACAAATGCAACAATTTAGAACTTGGACAAAGGTATAACATTTTTTGATAGATAAATAGTGCATTTATAATACAGATATATTATATACATGCATAGGCGTGCACACGGGGTGTGCCAGGTGTGCCTATGCACACCCTAATCACCCAGTGTGTTGCAGATTCCCCCTATTTAGACCACTGGTATTTCACCAAAGCTCCCGAATTGGGCTCCTAAAAACGTAAAAAAAAAAATGTAATGAATAAAAACTACTGACACCACTCTCTGCCCTACTGACACCATCCACTGCTCTACTGACACCCTTAGTACACATGCACATTTTGTCTTGCAGTTGCAAGAAAAAGTAGGTGAACCCTTTGGAATGATATGGATTTCTGCACAAATTGGTCATTAAATGTGATCTAAGTCACAAAATAGACAATCACAGTCTGCTTAAACTAATAACACAAAGAATTAAATGTTACCATGTTTTTATTGAACACACCATGCAAACATTCACAGTGCAGGTGGAAAAAGTATGTGAACCCCCAGACTAATGACATCTCCAAGAGCTAATTGGAGTGAGGTGTCAGCCAACTGGAGTCCAATCAATGAGATGAGATTGGAGGTGTTGGTTACAGCTGCCCTGCCCTATAAAAAACACACACCAGTTCTGGGTTTGCTTTTCACAAGAAGCATTGCCTGGTGAATAATGCCTCGCACAAAAGAACTCTCAGAAGATCTATGATTAAGAATTGTTGACTTGCATAAAGCTGGAAAGTGTTATAAAAGTATCTCCAAAAGCCTTGCTGTTCATCAGTCCACGCTAAGACAAATTGTCTATAAATGGAGAAAGTTCAGCACTGCTGCTACTCTCCCTAGGAGTGGCCGTCCTGTAAAGATGACTGCAAGAGCACAGCGCAGACTGCTCAATGAGGTGAAGAAGAATCCTAGAGTGTCAGCTAAAGACTTACAAAAGTCTCTGGCATATGGCTAACATCCCTGTTAGCAAATCTACGATACGTAAAACACAAGAATGGATTCCATGGGAGGATACCACAGAGGAAGCCATTGCTGTCCAAAAAAAAAAACATTGCTGCACGTTTACAGTTTGCACAAGAGCACCTGGATGTTCCACAGCAGTACTGGCAAAATATTCTGTGGACAGATGAAACCAAATTTGAGTTTGGAAGAAACACACAACACTATGTGTGGAGAAAAAGAGGCACAGCACACCAACATCAAAACCTCATCCCAACTGTGAAGTATGGTGGTGGGGGCCTCATGGTTTGGGGTGTCAACCCTACTCCAAAACTACAACCACACGACACGGAGAAAAAGAGGTGTGTATCACAACACACAAAGAAGGTTTGAGTTTAAACCAAAGTAGACAGGTGTCTTATAAAACGGTCATGACGACACCTTGTAGGTCCACGAGAACACGTTTGACATTTGCACGTCGTTACAAAAAAAAAAACCTGTCGTTACCGAAGGAGACACCATAGGAGGGTACCTTAGGTAAGAACACAAAATGCATAGCATCTAAACGATTGTCCCTACAATCGGTATACGGTCTCTGAAAACATTCAGAAATCGACTGTGAGATCCTAAGA
>BLSH010459703.1:3045326-3072171 GCA_018402905.1 Glandirana rugosa | reverse complement strand
AAAAAAAACACCAACGTAGCCAGCCTTTTTATTTTGGTGCAAGAAATGCACTGCTCACACCAACAGCTGGAAGCTCTCCCTTTAGAACTAGGAGATGATTTTTGAACAATAATGTGTCACTTACAGCAACAGCTGGAACCTGGCCCTATAGGAGTAGGCAATGGTTTTTGAACAATAATCTGTCCCTCTAAGCAACAGCTGGAAACTCTCCCTTTAGAACTAGGAGATGATTTTTGAACAATAATGTGTCACTTACAGCAACAGCTGGCCCTATAGGAGTAGGCAATGATTTTTGAACAATAATCTGTCCCTCTAAGCAGAAGCCTCTACCTAGTGCAGTCAGATCGCTAAAAGCAGCAGTATGTGAAATCTCAAATTACTCCCACAATCTGATCGTTGTGTACGATCTCACAAACTGATCGTTGTGTACGATCGTAACGATCGTTGTGTTAGGCAGGGTTTGATCTGCAATGTGTCACTCAAAGCAGCAGTATGTGAAATCTCAAATTACTCCAATAATCTGATCGTTGTGCACGATCGTAGCGATCGTTGTGTTATGCAGAGTTTGATCTGCAATCTGCAATCTGTCACTCAAAGCCGCAGTATGTGAAATCTCAAATTTCTGCAATCTATCCCTCAGAGCAACAGCAGTAGTAATCTCAGGATGCAGGATCAGATGTTAAAATGTCTGCAATCTCTCCCTCACAAAAGCGCCGACAGCTTCCTCTCCCTACACTAACCCAAGAGCATGTGACATGCAGCACTCTGACTCCAGCTTATAAAGAGGCTGGGTAACATGATGCACTGGCCAATCACAGCCATGCCATTAGTAGGCATGGCTGTGATGGCTTCTAAGGGCAAACCAGTGAAACGCTTGTTGATTGGCTGCCCTTCAGCTATTCAACATGCGTGATCAACTACCAGAACCCAGAACCCAAACGTTTTTTGAAATGTCCGTGTTCGGGTCCGGGTCCCGGACACCCGAAAGTTCGGTACGGACCCGAACGTTACAGTCCGGGTTCGCTCAACACTAGTAGGGACTGATGTGACTGTACAATATATGTAAAGTGCTGTGTAAATTGATGGCACTATATAAGTACATAAGATAAATAAAAATAAATCAAAGATGTGTTTGATGAGCTTCTTCCCCAGCACTGATTTGTCCTCCACTCTCTCTGCTGGCACTCACTATGGATGCCGCAGGAGGCGCAGCAGAGCCCAGGTTGCATGCTGTCCCCCCACCATGTATCCTGGGCTCTGCTGCCTGGGTTGGGGGGGACAATGTTTCCTCACCAGTTCAGGCATAAAATCAAAATGTTTAGCAATTGGCAGGCCGTAAAGAAGAAAAAAGCTGAAATTTGAATCAGATTTGATTCTCCCGAATTATGTCCCAGGTCTCCTTTATGCACATGGGGCTTTTCCCCATCCAACCCCTAATTCTCTAGTTGCTTTTCCTTAGACTTCCTGACCTATCGGGTCTCAGGAACCGCTTCCTGATTGGCCTGGAGGAGAAGCAGGAAGACATTAGTGAATATTAATTTGCTAATGTCACACAACTGGGTGGGCTCAGGGCGCCCTGAGCCCACCTTTTTTGGAAGCCAATTAGAGCCACAGGCTCTATTTGCGCTTCAAAAGAAAAAAAAAACATTGAAATCCATGTGTCCGATGCCCTGCATGTAGATTAGGGGCCGAGCGCATGGATTAGGCGGGCGGTGCCTCTACGCCCCTAATGGACGGGCCAGCCCCTGCTTTCTTGATGACCCAACATTTCCCCCAGGTTTCATTAATCCTCATGGTTTTCTGGTGTATTGCCTTAGAAGTTCTCTATCTACATATATTGTTAGAAGACTCAGCATTCTCCCCTGCAGATAAAGCACTTCTATTTATCTTGTTATAAGGTAGAAACTCTATCAAACCCAACTCAATATGAACAAATAGGTATGGAGAATCCCAGAGGGAAGGGTCCTATCTGCAATATATTCCTCACTTAAAGCGGAGTTCCACCCTAAAGTGGAACTTCCGCTGGTTGGATTCCTCCCCCCCTCAGGTGTCACATTTGGCACCTTTCGGGGGGAGGGGGAAGAGGACACCTGTCTTTAGACGGGTGTCCTTTTCCACACATCCGGGAGCTCTGGCCGGCGGACGCGGCCGCTGACGTCAGCAGCCCGGCTCCCTCCTCCCTGCTCGCTCTGCTTCTGGCCGCCTGGCCAGTAGCAGAGCGCGGCAGAGCTCGCGCATGCGCAGTAAGGTGCCCGGCGTGAAGCTGTACTGCTTACACGTCCGGGTTCTCTTACCCGCGATGGAGGTGGCTGCACCCATCCCCCGATCCGAAGATCGGCGGCGGGTGCCGACATCGCTGGACTCCAGGACAGGTAAGTGTCCTATTATTGAAAGTCAGCAGCTACTGTATGTGTAGCTGCTGACTTTTAATTTTTTTTTTAGCCCTCGGACCTCCGCTTTAACAACCAGAATTCAACCAATAAGCTCTTTCTGAAAATACTTCAAAATAGGAATCTGAATGCTCTTTAGAACCCGAGGGCTTGGATTGGGATGGATGCATTGATAATCTAAAGAAATGTATGAGATCTTGAACATCAGGGAGACTGCTGTGAAACTTTTCACTAGTTGGTACCGGACCCCAACCAGAATTCACCCATTTTTCTCTACAGTGTCTCCTCTATGCTTTAGAAGTTGTCAGACTTCTGGTTCATTTCTCCATCTATTATTATTATTTATTATTATACAGGATTTATATAGCGCCGGCAGTTTGCGCAGCGCTTTACAATATTAGGGCAGACAGTACAATTACAATACAATTAAATACAGGAGGAATAAGAGGGCCCTGCTCGTTAGAGCTTACAATCTAGGAGGGAGGGGTAAATGATATGAAAGGGCAATAACTGTGGGGGATGAGCTGATTGAGAAAATAAGGAGTGTAGTTGTTAGGTGGTGGCAGGATAGGCTTCACTGAAGAGAAAAGTTTTCAGGGATCGCCTAAAGGTGGATAGATTTGGGGACAGTCTGACAGATTGGGGTAGGGAATTCCAGAGGATGGGAGAGGCTCGGGAGAAGTCTTGGAGGCGAGTATGAGAGGAGGTGATGAAGGAGCTGGAGAGCAGGAGGTCTTGGGAGGAACGAAGAGGACAATTAGGTTGGTATTTTGAGACTTGGCTGGTGATGTAGCTGGGAGCAGAGTTGTGGATGGCTTTGTAGCTCATTGTTAGCATATTGAACTTAATTTGTTGGGCGAGTAGCAGCCAATGGAGGGATTGGCAGAGAGGGGTGGCAGACGCTGAGCGGTTTGTAAGGTGGATGAGTCTGGCAGCGGCATTCATGATGGACTTCTTGGAATGCTTCCATGTGGCCCCACTTTGGAGAAAACTATCCACCTTTGCCCCCACAATCACAGGTGTTCAGTTTTCCTTCGCTACCACCCTGCAAATGAGACTAATTTACACAATCAGTGTGGTTATCCATTGGGTGGTCACTGCACATTAGAGAACTCCTTTGGTTCCACCCCATCAAGTTAAACTCAGAGTGGATTGCATTAACAGAGTAGAAAGACTTTTTCATACCTCATATCACACTATGCCTTATTACGATCGAAAATGGGCTCCCTGGTTTGATAACGGCAATATTTTTGAATAAGCAATCTTAAAGATCAATACTATGTCTCTCACTTTATCAATGTTGATGCAATTTCTGCCACCTTCTCTTGTAATAATTGTATCATCAGGTCTTACCTTTACACAGTTCATGCACTTTTTTGCCCTGATTTGACCATCTGCTATTTCCTTTACAAAAATACTGCTATATGATATTCAAATGTCATTTTCTGTGTACCACTTTTTGAAACTCTTTAATAGAAGTTTGTAAACAAACATGTAGCACCTAGGTCTTAAGCAGGGCTGCTAGTAAATTTAGTTGTGCTAGGTGGTAACCAGCCTAGTTAATTTGTAGTTGATCGAATGGTTTTCTCCTAAACTTGAGTGGGACAGTGATTCTCTCTTTTGTCAATAAGGGACACTGTTACCTTTGGCATTAGTATGATAGATTACAGTTAATTCAGGTTATGAGTGAATGTGCTTTCTCAGCCAATCAGCAGGAGTTTCTTTGGTCATTGAGGCTGCTAGGATAGTCTATTTATTTGGAGAGACTCAGGTGATCGGGTTCTTTCTACCCAGGCTGCAGCCTGGGTGGATGTGTGTGGAGCAGCATGGGGCTCAGCCTAAGGGGAGCCTGATTGTTGCCAGTAGGCATAGGAGAAGTTGCCAGAGGGTCAACCACTCTTGTTGCTGGAGACAAGTGCAGAGGGATGGAGTTCTGAAGGAGTACCAGAGGAGATTCTTCATCAGCCGGGGACTGTGAAGTAGCTGGGAAAGCTTTAGGAGAGAACTCATCCATGCAGTACAGTGGGTAGCTGTAAGTAAAGCTTGAAGGAGTACAGCGGGCAGCTGTAATAAAAGCTTGAAGGAGTACCGCCGGTAGCTGTAAGTAAAGCTTGAAGAGAAGTACAGTGGGTAGCTGTGAGTAAAGCTTGAGGGATCCAGTGGGTATTTGTGGGTGAAGCTTGAAGAATACAGCTGTGAGAAGAGCTCGAGGGATCCAGCAGGTAGCTGGCAGTCCAAGAAGTCCAGTGGGAGACTGCGAGCTAAGCTGAAGAATAGAGCAGGTGGCTGTGAGTGAAGCTTGAGAAGTCCAGCAGGTAGCTGGGAGCTAAGCTTGAGGATCTACAGTGGGATACTGGGAGTGAAGTGTTGCTATAGGAGACAGCAGTTACTACAAGATACAGATGTCTGCAATTAGCTTAAAGGGTGTCCTGTGCCCTAACCCTCTCTCTCTCACACATTTTCTGGTAAAAGAAATAAAACTCTTTGTCCATTTTTGAAAGTGACTGGCACCCATCATTCCATCTTGCACTACACCCACTTTGCCTAAGTAACCTGCACCCTGAGGAGGAATGTCAGCTCTCCCTGCACTCATCCCCTAAGAAAAACACCACGCTGCACCGGTGTGAATGCTCTGTGCATTGTAGTAAATTACTTCGGACAAAAATAATGTAGCTACAATTTTTTTGCGTGCATTAAAACTCTTTAGGGTCTAATTCAAAGTAATTTGCGCAATGAGCGTCAAACGTGCATTAACGTGTACTAATGAACACTCAGAGGTATGAATGGGGCCTTAATGAATTGACATAGCAAGTTACAGACACAATTATGCCCATATTGATCTCTAATCAGGCTGTGTCTTATTTAGTAAGGGATTTGTGGCAGGTTTTTGTAAGCACTTCTGGGCAGCCGATTGGGACGCGTTTGCCAAGAACAATTTTACCATTTTAATTGAGACAGATTTTCATTCAAAACTGATGTACAATAAAGAAGCGACCGGGGCATATTGTGTACTGGCACAGTGACGTTTTTACATTTGCTCTCATAGTAAACCTGTTTTGTGTATCCTATTTATTTATATACACCCACCGGCCACTTTATTAGGTACACCTTGCTAGTACCGGGTTGGACCCTTTTTTTGCCTTCAGAACTGCCTTCATTCTTCATGGCATAGATTCAACAAGGCGTTGGAAACATTCCTCAGAGATTTTGGTCCATATTGACATGATAGCATCACACAGTTGCTGCAGATTTGTCAGCTGCACATCCATGATGGAAATCTCCCGTTCCAACACATCCCAAAGGTGCTCTATTGGATTGAGATGTGGTGACTGTGGAGGCCATTGGAGTACAGTGACCTCATTGTCATGTTCAACAAACCAGTGGTGAGATGATTTAAGCTTTGTCACATGGTGCATTATCCTGCTGGAAGGAGCCATCAGAAGATGGGTACACTGTAGTCATAAAGGGATGGACATGGTCAGCAACAATACTCAGGTAGGCAGTGGAGTTTAAATGATGCTCAATGGGTATTAAGGGGCCCAGAGTGTGCTAAGAAAATATCCCCCACACTATTACCATAGCTCCCAACTGTCCCTGATTTGGAACAGTCCCTCTGTCCAGGGGCGACCCGTCTGTTAGGGGTGCACACATACCGCCTTCCCCCCCATCCATGCATCCGGCCCCCATGCATGGATTCCAATGGAAGCAGCGTTTTTTTGAAGCACGTGATTAGAACCAGAGGCACTAATAAGCATCAAAATAGGATAAGCTCTGGGCGCAGACCATTGCACTCCAAGCCCACCCAGTTTTGTGTAATAGCAAATTAATATTTGCTGTTTCTACACTGATCCTCCTCCCGGCCAATCAGGAAGTTGGTCTGAGACACGTCACCCGATTGGCTTAAAGCACAGGCGATCCTATTGGACGCCTTGGAGGACGGGGGGGGGGGTGGTAAATGCATGGCGGAAGCCGCCGTGATGCAAGGACCCAATATGGAAGCCACCAAGTCTCAGCGCTGCCCAGTCGCAACCTTGATAGGGTAAGTCGATGCCCGCTTAACGGTCACCAGCCGCGCACAGTGGGTGGGGTGGGTTTGAGTGACACCCGGTCGATTGACAGCGGGGAGAGGGGGGGTGTCACCGCCCGACCGGGGGGGATGGTTGTTTGCCGCCACTGCCTCTGTCCTTCTTTCCTCCTCATTTTGGTCTGATCCATATATTGTATATAAAATGCACTGTTTATCTTTCAAATAGTACTAAATCTTTCATCCAAATACAAAACTGCTGCATTTGTAAATTTCAATAGCCCGTATAAAGAAATAGCAGTGGTAAAAAAAAAATCTTGTGGGTTTAACTAATTTTTTTGTATAATTCTCCTTTAAGGGGGTGTGTTCTATGCCTACATAATTTTGCTAATAGGTGTCCCTCATTCCCATCTCAAAAAGTTGGGAGGTATGCATTACCCCACCCCCACCACCAGCCTGAATGGTTGATACAAGGCAGGATAGATCCAGGCTTTCAAGTTGTTTATACCAAATTCTGACCCTACCATCAGAATGTCGCAGCTAAAATAGAGACTCATCAGACCAGGCAACGTTATTCCAATCTTCTATTGTCCAATTTTGGAGAGCCTGTAGCCTCAGTTTCCTGTTCTTAACTGAAAGGAATGGCACCCGGTGTAGTCTTCTGGTGCTGTAGCCCATCTGCTTCATGATTCAATGTATTGTGTGTTCTGAGATGGTATTCTGCATACCTTGGTTGTTTCTAGTGGTTATTGCAGAAGCAAGGGAAGCAACATGCACTATAGGGCGAGGTACCTACTGTATCTTACAAAAGTTAGTACACTCCTCACATGTTTGTTAATATTTTATTCTATCTTTTCATGTGACAACACTGAAGAAATGACACTTTGCTACAATGTAAAGTAGTGAGTGTACAGCTTGTATAACAGTGTAAATTTGCTGTCCTAGCCAAATAACTCAACACACAGCTATTAATGTCTAAACCGCTGGCAACAAAAGTGAGTACACCCCTAAGTGAAAATGTCCAAACTGGGCCCAAAATGTCAATATTTTATGTGGCCACCATTATTTTCCAGCACTTCCTTAACCCTCTTGGGCATGGAGTTCACCAGAGCTTCACAGGTTGCCACTGGAGTCCTCGTCCACTGATCCATGATGACATCACAGAGCTGGTGCATGTTAGAGGCCTTGCGCTCCTCCACCTTACGTTTAAGGATGCCCCACAGATGCTCAATAGGGTTTAGGTCTGGAGACATGATTGGCCAGTCCATCACCTTTATCCTCAGCTTCTTTAGCATGGTCATCTTGGAGGTGTGTTTGGGGTCATTATCATGTTGGAATACTGCCCTGTGTCCCAGTCTCTGAAGGGAGTAGATCATGCTCTGCTTCAGTATGTCACAGTACATGTTGGCATTCATGGTTCCCTCAATGAACTGTAGCTCCTCAGTGCCGGCAGCACTCATGCAGCCCCAGACCATGACACTTCCACCACCATGCTTGACTGTAGGCAAGACACACTTGTCTTTGTACTCCTCACCTTGTTGTAGCCACACACACCATCTGAACCTAATAAGTTTATCTTGGTCTCATCAGACCACAGGACATGGTTCCGGTAATCCATGTCCTTAGTCTGCTTGTCTTCAGCAAACTGTTTGCAGGTTTTCTTGTGCATCATCTTTAGAAGAGGCTTTCTTCTGGAACAACAGCCATGCAGACCAATTTGATGCAGTGTTCGGCGTATGGTCTGAGCACTTGAACCTCTGCAGCAATGCTGGCAGCACTCATACGTCTATTTCCCAAAGATAATCTCTGGATATGACGCTGAGCACGTGCACTCAACTTCTTTGATCGACCATGGCTAGGCCTGTTCTGAGTGGAACCTGTCCTGTATGGTCTTGGCCACTGTGCTGCAGCTCATTTTCAGGGTCTTGGCAATCTTCTTATAGCCTAGGCCAGGGGTAGGGAACCTGTGGCTCTCCATTTGTTCTAGAACTACATTTCCCATCATGCTTCTGGGAGTAATTGTATCCATCAGCCTTGCAATGCCTCATGGGAAATGTAGTTCTACAATAGCTGGAGAGCCGCAGGTTCCCTACCCCTGGCCTAGGCCATCTTAATGTAGAGCAACAATTTTTTCAGATCCTCAGAGAGTTCTTTGCCATGAGGTACCATGTTGAACTTCCAGTGACCAGTATGAGAGAGTGAGAGCGATAACACCAAATTTAACACACCTGCTCCCCTTTCCCACCTGAGACCTTGTAATACCAATGAGTCAATGGAGAGGGAAAATGGCTAATTGGGCCCAATTTGGACATTTTCACTTAGTAGTGTACTCAATTTTGTTGCCAGCGGTTTAAACATTAATGGCTGCGTGTTGAGTTATTTAGAGAGGATGGCAAATTTACACTGTTATACAAGCTGTACACTCACTACTTTACATTGTAGCAAAGTGTAATTTCTTCAGGCTCGGTTCACACCTAGGCGATCCGACTTCAGAGGCGACTTTGCTAGGCGATTTGAACGCTACTTCAATGCGACTTCAGCGTGACTTTGGGTGACTTACAACGCGACCTGAAGCGACCTCCATGCCAGGTGACTTTGCCTGTGGCTGATGAGAGGGAAGGGGTTGCCTTCAAAAATAATTTTCTTTTTCCTGTAAAGTCGCTTCAATATAGATGGGGGATCCGACTTGGAGGCGAATAACATTTAATTCTATGGGCACAAGTCGGATAGAAGTCGCCTTGAAGTAGTACAGGAACCTTTTTAGAAGTCACCTTGAAGTCGGAGCGACTTCAGTAGTGTATATTAAGACGGCTCCCATTAATTTCAATGGGATTTCGGATGTCAAGCGACTTGAGGTGACTTGGGGTGACACAAGTCAGATCGCAAGTCGCCTAGGTGTGAACCGAGCCTAAGTGTTGTCACATGAAAAGATATAATAAAATATTTACAAAAATGTGAGGGGTGTACTCATTGTAATGGCTCTAAATATGTCTTCACTAAAAGTACATTGTAGACCCCTTTAAATTGCAGTGTGCTTTTCATACCAACCGAACAGATCTCCAATTTATTTTATTACCCAGAAATGACTCACTTTGAGTATGGTAACATGCAAATGTGACCTGGCCACCAATCAAAGCTCAGACATTATTTCTCTTAAAAAGCATTAGCAGTTTTAATTGCATTTATTGAACCAACATGCTCATTAGAGCGACCGCTCGCTTGTTCATTTTATTATTATTTCTCTTTTATGTTGGACTAACTAATCTATATATATATATTTTTAACCATAGACATTAGTGAAATATAATGGTACGTGCATTTGAGTTTAATTAATCCAAATCTGGTCAAGAATGTAATATTACAGATTTCCATATGTATGTTAACCACTTGAAGACCAGGCTTTTTCTGGCACTTTTTGTTCACATGTAACAATCAGGTTTTTTTTGGGGGGGGGGGGGTTTGCTAGAAAATTATTTAGAACCCCTAAACATTATATATATATATATTTTTGTAAAGCAGAGGTCCGAGAGAATTAATTGGCGAGTTCTGTTATTTTTTATGCCATACGGTATTTGCACAGAGGTTTTTCAAAAGCAATTTTTGGGAAAAAATACACATTTTTAAATTTGACTTCATTTTTTTCCCCACAAATAGAGCTTTCTTTTGGTGGTATTTGATCCCCTCTGTGGTTTTTATTTTTTCACTATAAGCAAAAACAGAGCGACAATTATGGAAAAAAAACAATATTTTTTACTTTCTGCTATAAAACCTATCCAATAAAAAAATGTAAAACATCGAATTTCTTCATCAATTTAGGCCAATATGTATTATGCTACATATTTTTGGTAAAAAAAATCTCAATAAGCGTATATTGATTGGTTTACACAAACATGATAGCATCTACAAACTAGGAGATCTCTTTATGGAATTTTTATTTTATTTTTTTAACTAGTAATAGTGGCAATTTTTGGCAGGACTGCGACATTGCCAAATTGGACACTGACACTTTTTGGGGATCGGTGACACTAATACAGTGATTAGTGCTAAAAAAATGCACTGTTGCTGTTCTAATTACACTGGCTGGGAAGGGGTTAACATCAGGGGCAATCAAAGGGTTAAATATGTCCCTAGGGGGTGCTTTCTAACTGTGTGTGTGGGGGGGGTGCTTTCACTGGGGGAAGACTGGAGATCATATGTTCCTGCTAAACAGAAGCACGGATCTCTTCTTCTCCTCTCACAGAACGGCAATCTGCCTTGTTTACATTGGCAGACCACTGTTCTGCGCCCCCGGGGAACGATCAGCGGGTCCCAGCAGACACCGGGAGTCCCACGGACCTGCTGATTGGCTCCCGCTGTGTCCAAATACCTCCTAAATTACCCATTTTTGGAATGTAGACAGTTCAAAGTATTTAGTAAGAGGCATGGAACGTTTTTTGAAGCTGTAATTTTTTTGTCACAATATTTGGAAAAATAGACATTTTTTAAAAATAGTTTTTTTCACAATTTTTTTACATTTTTTTTAACATAATGTCACCAGTGCAGTACAGAGTTGTCATATAACTGGTGTGGCGGTGATCAGGGGCACTGACTGGTGACCATATGTAAAAAAAAACATATATATATATATATATATTATAACATATTGAATATAATAATGTAATCATTTTTTCAATTTATTCTTTTTTTTTTTCTTTATTACATATTTTTTCTTTTGTTTACTTTTTTTTTTTTTTTACATACTGTGAATAGAGCAATACAGTGTTACCATAGTACACACTATGATTGCTTATAAGGGTGAACATCACTGTTATAAGTAAGCATTTTTACTGAATTAAATAGATTCATTTGGTGTGTATTGTAATTAGCTGGGACTGGCCAGAGCTAATCACATGATAGAGATGGGCTGTGATTGGCCCTGTCTGTACCACGTAATCACTGTGACCAATCAAATAGATCAACCCAATAGCAGCATGTGGATAGGGGAAGACAGCCAAGTGAGCTAAGGGGAGGGGCTAATCAGCATGCTGCTCCTCTTTCACTGGTCAGTCGCAGGCTAGGGGTAGGACAAGACCTATAAGAGTCTCCTAAGTGGTTGCGAGGGCTGGTTCATACCAGATGCATCAAAAACTCATGGACAGTGGATTATATGGATTCCAATAGTCTAGTGCACACCAGTGCAGCCAGTTCCAGTGCAGAAAAAAAATGCTGAATTTTTCTGCTCAGACCTATACTGGAACCTATACTGGAACGCATCAAAAATGCTTTACAACTCCCCCCCCCCCGCAAAAAAAAGGGGAAAAGCGCACCTGAAGACAGCAAAAACGCATCAAAAACATGCATGCAGAAATGCATCCAGAACGCATCCGGGCTGTGTGGTGTGAACCGGCCCTAAACCCTTATAAATTCCCAGAGAAGTGACAGGCCTCAGGCGATGAAACAAATCCTCCTACATACGTTGTACGTGTCTATCTGCAGCGCTCTCTCCTCTACAGCTGTTCAAAGTCCAGAATTTACGCAGCATTTCTGAGCTCCAATGAGCTGAGTGTAATCTGAGACCCGAGTGGAAGGAACGGACACCCCCCTTGTTAAATGGGTGGCAACAGGTTAATAAATACTGATTTTACATGAAAAGAAGGAACACAGACATCAAGTGCTCAAAATCGCTCTAAAGCTCACTATACACTGATAAAAATTGATTCAGTTCCCTGCTCTGCAGAAGTTGACTGTTAAATCAAATTATTTCGAAGGGACTTGCTGGAAAATGCTTCTCGATCTGTGGCTGCAGCCGCTGATCAGTGTATTCTAGCCATTGTGGCTTTCTCTGTCCCAGTTTCCTCTGGAGTTTTAAGCTCCATTCACAAAGCAGTATCTCACTGCATCCATGTATGTGGTAAGATATCTCTCAACGTTTTCCGGAAAAAAAATAGCCGGCTTCCTTAACAAACAGTGTAAGTAGCTGGTTGTTAAGGAGCAGGCGGCCGTCTCTATCATAAGCAACCAGTAAACAACACGGTTGTTAAGGAGCAGACGGCTGCTGCGTCCTTAAATAACGGATGAGTCATTGGCTATCAGCGGGGTTCCTCGCTGACAGCTGAATTTAAAAATAATAAAAATGAATAATAAAAAATGGCATGGTTCCCCCAATCCATAACAAGCCCTTATCTAAGCAGATCCCACCCCCTTCCCCCATGTGAATGAGTAGGGGATACCTCTACTCATTCACCAAAAAGTGCTCAAAAGTAAATGAAAAGGCAGAAACTGTTTTGACAATTCCTTTAAAAAAAAAAAAGCCCACTGTGTAGATCCATCGCATCGTCAATCATGATGCCCACCACCACCACTAACCACCCCTCCCCCACAAAAAGTTCTGCCCTCGCCAAAGACTTCCACAGAATGACAGCTCCACTGCCCCGAAACAAATAAAGGGGCGGGCCGCCTGGTGACGTCACTGATGGCCCCGCCCCTTATGACGTCACTGATTAGGGCATACTGGTTGTTTACTTCAAAAGATGTCACTGGCTGGCCTGCCCCTTAGTTTATCTAGTGGCGGGAGACTGCAGAGCTGTCATTTGGCTGGAGCCGTCATTGGGAGCGGAGCTTTTTTTTATTTCAGGTCAGGTGGTGGCGGTGGGCCTTGAGAACATTGATGGATCTACACCGGGGGACTTTTTTTTTTTAAATAAAGGTCAAAAACTGTGTCTGCCTTTTTATTTACTTGGGGGACCAGTATCTGGCAACCCACTTGTTAAAGGGGGCTTTCCGATTTCAATACGCCCCCCCCACCCACAGACCCCCACAACTATCTGCCAAGATTGTGGGGAAGAAGCCCTTGACCCAAAGGACCTGATATGAAATGAGGGGGGGGGGTGGACCCCACGCCATTTCTTCCTTCATTTTCCATTGTTGGTGATTCTTTTTACATTCAGCTGTCAGTGGGGTTCCCGTTGACTCATACGGCGGCCACCTGCTCCTTAACAACCATGTTGTTTACTGGTTGTTAAGGATGCCGACGGCTGCCGGTTTCTTAACTATTGCATGCTGGGACAACTACTTATTTACTGCATGCACTTATTTATTTTTTTCCTTTTGTGAATTGACTTTAACTTATGTGGTTATGTGGTATTTACTGAATGTTTTTGCCTTATGCTTATATTGTATAAAGCAATAGTGAATTGACATTTTTAGGAATGCCTACAGTATTTAGGAAAACATCTAAATACAGCATTCAATCTGCTTTTGTGAATGGAGCCCATTGTCCCACCAGGGGGAGGACTCTTCTATCCATCTTGTTTGTGTGGGAAGAAAAATCAGTTAATTTTTTTTTTTCATTCAACCTGCTGGCTGAACGAAAAAAAAAAGAAAACTAAAGCTGGTCATACACTAGCACTATTGTGTTAGAAATGAAACATTTTAAGAACATTTATTCGATTTATGAATCGTTGGTGGGGTCAAGTCGATGTTCGGTTTTTGACTGCCATGATGAGAAGAGAAGGTTCGAAGGATCAGGATGGAAAATGTTCCTCAAACAAATGAATTTCCAACATTCTATGTGTTTTTTTGTTTGGAAAAGTCCATTTATTCCAAAGAACAACATTTGGCCCGTCCTCAAATCAGAATTTTCATACGAACATTTGTTTGAAAGTCTACGGGTGCATGGCCAACTTGAGTCATGATTTTTTCCAAACGAAACAAGTCCAGTTTTTCTATTTATTTATTTATTTTAGGTTAGACTTCTCTTCTCTTTGCTTTGCTACAAATTTCTATCTGTTTTTATTTATGTGCAAGTGACCAAAACGCTATTTGGTATTTAAGATGTGGTAATGTACGCGATATAGGTAAAGGCAGCACCATTCTAGCTTTCTTTTTTATATTTCCCTGTACGTGTCCCTGGATTCTACGGTATATTTGCTTTCCTAATTGTATCTTGGCAGAGAGTGCCCCTTGCTTAGCTTGCTGTGAACAAATATTCCACAGTCCTCGTCCAGGTCTGTTTTTTTTGTTTGTAGCAAGTAGCAGTTAAGTCACATTCAACAGGACTCATTTTATGATGTTAAAACATTATAGAAGACCAGCTGAATGTGACTCATTTCTACTTGTGTATCATAAAACTGCTGTTTTCTTTTAAACTAAAAATGTACATAAAATATATGTAATACATATATAAAAAATAAATAAAATCGTTATAAATAAAAATCTACATAGATAATAAAATAGGCACACATTTAAATCTACATTAAAATATACATACAAAAAAAAATACAAATAAAATCATTATAAATGGAAAAAAAAAAAAAAAAAAAAAAATATATATATATATATATATATATATATCAGGGCTGGCCCAAGACATTGTGCTGCCTGGGTCCAAGAATTAAATGCTGCCCCCCCACAAAAATAATCACGCCCACCAAAAGGCCCCCACATCCATTATTTTATATCATTATAGTTACTAAATTTATCAGGAAGTCAGATTTACATGCAACAGCACCTTGTCTATATGCAAACTTATATCACATACCATTATGTTCAATTCCAAGAGGCAGGCTAGGGCGGTACAGGGGTAGGCTAGGGCAGTATATAGACAGGCTAAGGTAGTATATGGGCATGCTAGGGAGTATATGGGCACGCAAGGGTAGTATATGGACAGGCTAGGGCAATAAAGGAGCGGGCTAGGGCAGTATGGGGGGGCGGGCTAGGGTAGTATAGAAAAGAAGGAGAGGCGGCCGTGGTTCAACTTGCTGCCCCTCTCAAAGTGCTGCCTGGGTCCAATGGACCCACTGGGACCCATGGTAGGGCCGGCCCTGAGATAGATATATATATATATATATATATATATATATATATATATATATATATATATATACACACATATACGTTACATGCTTAAAATATAAATAATTGTAAATAAAAATCTACCTAAAATATGATTAAAAGGTATAACTAAAAATCTATATACAATATGCATACTGTTATATACATACGTAAAATATAAAATAGTTGTAAATAAAAATCTACATAATCTACATACATAAAAATACAAATAAAATAATTATAGATGAAAATCTACTTAAAAGGTGAGGTAGGTATACATGAAAATCTACATAAATTATACATAATATACATCCATAAAAATAGACATACAATATTTAAATAAAAATCTACTTAAAATATACATAATATACCTACAGAAAAGAAAAAAAAATAGTTACAAATAAAAATCTTCATAAAATGTACATAATATACATCCATAAAAATAATAAAATATACATAAAACACACATACATAGAATATAAAATAGGCACAAATTTAAATCTACATAAAATATACATTATATACATACATAAAAATGCAAATAAAATAATTATAAATGAAAATCGACTATATATATACATTACATTATTACATACATAAAATATAAATTAATTGTAAATAAAAATCTACATAAAATATGTATTACTAAAAATCTACATACATTAAAAAACAAACAAAAAAATTATAGATGAAAATCTACTTAACATGTAAACTAGGTATAAATGAAAATCTACATATATTATACGTACATAAAATATAAATAAAATTTATAAATAAAAAATCCACCTAAAGTATACATTATATACAGTATTTAAAAAAAGTGAGTACATGTTTCACATTTTTGTAAATATTTTATTATATCTTTTCACGTGACAACACTTAAGAAATTACACTTTGCTACAATGTAAAGTAGTGAGTGTACAGCTTGTATAACAGTGTAAATTTGCTGTCCCCTCAAAATATCTCAACACACAGCCATTAATGTCTAAGCCACTGGCAACAAAAGTGAGTACACCCCTAAGTGAAAATGTCCAAATTGGGCCCAATTAGCCATAATCCCTCCCCGGTGTCATGTGACTTGTTAGTGTTACAAGGTCTCAGGTGTGAATTGGGTGCAGGTGTGTTAAATTTGGTGTTATCACTCTCACTCTCTCATACTGGTCACTGGAAGTTCAACATGGCACTTCATGACAAAGAACTCTCTGAGGATCTAAAAAAAAAGAATTGTTGCTCTACATTAAGATAGCCTAAGCTATAAAAAGATTGCCAAGAACCCAAAACTGAGATGCAGCACGGTGGCCAAGACCATACAGCGGTTTAACAGTACAGGTTCCACTCGGAACAGGCCTCGCCATGATTGACCAAAGAAGTTGACTGCATGTGCTCAGCATCATATCCAGAGGTTTTCTTTGGGAAATAGACCTAAGAGTGCTGCCAGCATTGCTGCAGAGGTTGAAGGGGTGGGGTCAACCTGTCAGTGCTCAGACCCTACACTGCACACTGCATCAAATTTGTCTGCATGGCTGTCATCCCAGAAGGAAACCTATTCTAAAGATGATGCACAAGTAAGCTTGCAAACAGTTTGCTGAAGACAAGCAAACTAAGGACATGGATTACTGGAACCATGTCCTGTGGTCTGATGAGACCAAGATAAACTTATTTGGTTCAGATGGTGTTTAGCGTGTGTGGTGGCAACGAAAGGAGGACTACAAAGACAAGCTGCAGGGCAGTATTCCAGCATGATAACGACCCCAAACACACCTCCAATACGACCACTGCCTTGCTAAAGAAACTGAGGCTAAAGGTGATGGACTGGCCAAGCATGTCTCCAGACCTAAACCCTATTGAGCATCTGTGGGGCATCCTCAAATGGAAGGTGAAGGAGGGCAAGGTCTCTAACATCCACCAGCTCCGTGATGTCATCATGGAGGAATGGAAGAGGACTCCAGTGGCAACCTGTGAAGCTCTGGTGAACTCCATGCCCAAGAGGGTTAAGGCAGTGCTGGAAAATAATGGTGGTCACACAAAATATTGACACTTTGGGCCCAATTTGGACATTTTCACTTAGGGGTGTTCTCACTTTTGTTGCCAGCAGTTTAGACATTAATGGCTGTGCGTTGAGTTATTTTGAGGAGACAGCAAATTTACACTGATATACAAGCTGTACACTCACTACTTTACACTGTAGCAAAGTGTCATTTCTTCAGTGTTGTTACATGAAAAGATATAATAAAATATTTACTCACTTTTTTGAGATGCTGTACATACAGCAAATAAAGTTACAAATAAAAATCTACATAAAATGTACATAAGCTATATACATAAAAATATAATAAAGTAGACATAAAACGCATATACATAAAATATGTATAAAAAATGTATTAATAAAACTATACCTATAGGCCCCATGCACATTAGCATTTTTATAAGCTCAAAAAATGCTTGAATAAAAGCGCTGGATAAAAATGCCGATAATAGCATTTTTGTGCTTGACTTGTAGTAGCATTTTAGTAGCTTTTAAGAGCATTAGCATTTTATTAGCATTTTTACAGTACACGAAAAAAAAAAGCTGTTAGAAGCTTTTTAGTAGCATTTAGGAGCATTCAGCATATTTTTCTGCTGCAAAAACGCTCCAAAAAAATCTACAAAAAGTCTATATTTTTTTCTGCTCTTAGATGCTGAAGTTCAAAACATGCTAATAGCTTAAAGTAGTGTGCATGGACACATAGGATAACACTATTTAGCTTCTAGGAGCAGAAAAAAATGCTAATCGCTTCAAGGAGCTTAACCACTTGCTGATGGCGGCGGGGTGGCGCACTCATTCTGGGGCAATGTCATATGTTCCTAAGACACGGCGCGACCCGATCTCGGTAAAGAGCTGATGATGCGACTCTTTACCCATGTGACAATAACAAACAGCAAAGATAGGGACTTTGAATATGCCTTTAAAGGGACTCAAGTGACTCAATCATTATAAAAAGTACACATTTTATTGATTACATCCAAATTTATATAAAAAAAAGGGAAATGCATAGTCATATAGAAGAACAGAGCTATGGTCACAATACATAAAATACAGAACAAACGTTAGGACAAAAGTGCCATAACTTGTGAACAGTGGAGTTCAGCTGGTCCGATGTATAGGAGAAACAATACGCGTTTCGTGGAGTAGACCGCTTCTTCAGAGTATTTGACCCATACTTGTGACCTATATCTCCCAGTACACACTCGTTGGAGGGCCAATGCAGCCAGGGTGGAAGGGAAGACAAAAATTGAAAACTTATCCTCCAGATGTCTCTAAGATAATCCACAAGGGCGCAGTGGCCCTGGTAGCCCAACAGGGCAGGTGCCCGCCAGCCCACGGGACACGTGCCGTTAATTGAGACTGAGCGCTGGGATATAAAAAATAAAGTGACAAGAAGTAAAAGATATGTCCTGCATAGAAAGAGAGGTCCATCAATGGCTCCAAACAAGCAGTGCCCTGGTGAGTCGAGAACTTTGGCACATGTCTGGCTTCCCCAAGTAGACATCCCAGTGATCAGGAGCTCCTGATCATTTTTTTATGACAAACTGTACAGATTTTTTTGGAAAATAAGGTCATTGCTGCATATTGTGACCATCAGTAACCTATTCACGTGGACCTGTAAAGCTGCTGAGGTGTCTGCTTTAGGAGCCTGCCAATCCTCGGTTACAACAGACTTGTCAGTTTTTTGCCAAGTACAATAGAAAACATCTGAACAGGGCAAAGCAGCCAAGTGCACTTGTACTCTTTGGAGTCAGTGGGCACTGGGTTCAGTAATCGCAGCTTGTGGAGGAGGGTGGGTGGGGGCATCTTCATTATACTGAATACAGCCCGAGTCCAGAAAGGCTTAGACAACCTCCTAAACAGCTGTCTATGTGATATGACCTTAGGCTGGCTTATGCAGAAAAATTCAAGTTTTATAGACCGGAACTTGGGGAACAATAAAACAAAGGAAGATCCTAAAATAAATGCAAGCCATAAAAAAGAGACTTGCTGAAAATAGCTTGAGAGGCATCAGCTTCTTTTTGGGCTCACTGTACAAAGCCTTATACTTTAAACCAAAGACTGGTTTACTTGGCCAATAAAGCTGATTCTGATCAAAGCGACACACTAAAAAAAAAAGTATACCAAGGCGACATTTAGCTGCATCAATAAAAATCTAATAACGCTTGCCAACGCCGACTCTGTTAACCAGTTGACCTCCGGAAGATTTACCACCCTTCATGACCTGGCCATTTTTTGCAATTTGACACTGCGTTATTTTATCTGATAATTGCGCGGACGTGCGGCGCTGTACCCATATGAAATGTACGTCCTTTTTTTTCCCACAAATACAGCTTTCTTTTGGTGGTATTTGATCACCACTGCAGTTTTTATTTTTTGCACAAAAGAAAACCGACAATATTGAAAAAAAAACAAACAATATTTTTACTTTCTGCTATAAAACATATTCAATAAAAATGATTAAAATCAAATGTCTTCATAAATTTAGGCCAATTTGTATTCTGATACATATTTTTGGTAAAAAAAATTTAATAAGCGTATATTGATTGATTTGCGCAAAAGTTATAGCATCTACAAACTATAGGATATATACTAGAATTTTATTTATTTTTTACTAGTAATGGCGGCAATCAGTGACTTATAGCGGGACTGCGATATTGCGCTGGACAATTGGAAACTGACGCTTTTTGGGAACCGGTGACACTAATACAGTGATCGGTGCTAAAAATATGCACTGTACCAATGACACTGGCTGGGAAGGGGTTAAACATCTAGGGCAATCAAAGGGTTAAATGTGTGCCTAGCCAGTGTTTGTGTGTACTTGTGGGCTGATTTTAATAAGGGAAGTGATGGATTGTATTCCCTGCTTTTTGGGGAAAGAAAATCCATTACTTCCCCGCTAACAGAACAGAGCTCTGCCTTGTTTACAGGCAGGGCTCTGTCCTGTGTCTTCTTGACAATCGACCGGTGCCGGCGGACATTAATTGGCCGGCTGATCATCTGCTGGGTACAATCACAGCACAGCCTGGTCACTGGCGGCTCACACCCGGATGCTGGATCACATACCTAGCACAGGATCTGGCACAGGAGAGCCGCCTTGTCACTGTGAATGTAAGTTATATGGTCAGCAAGTGGCTAAGGTTGAAGTTCAGCTACAGCTTTAGTTCCATTACTTACCTGTAATGAAGGGTGTCCCACAACGTGCAGGCTGCTGGTTTCTGTAGAAATTTTCACTACTGGGATGCCCCGTCCTCTTCCTGTTGCTGAAATTCTGGCTCTGCAAGGGTTGCCAGCTTCAGGTTTCTGGGCTCTGCACCAATGAAGATGATCTGACAGGGTCACTTCCCTTTACTGCCCTCTCTGCCAATGAGGAAAGTTCTTTCATTAATGACACTGCCAGTAATGTGATCTGTGAATGGGGAAAGTGTGATTAGTCACAGGATTCTGTTCCCGAGCAGGAAGAGGATGGGCAGTCCAGCGGTGAAGATTTCTGCAGAATCAATCAGCCTGCACATTATGGGACATACTTCATTACAGGTAAGTAATGGAACTAAAGCTGTAGAAAAAAAAAATAAACTAAATTTCACCTTCAAATCTAATTGTTCCTCTCCTCTAGTGATACCACTGCTGGCATCTTCAGCTTGCTACACTGGCATGTTGGATGCAGAGGCATACATACAGGGGTGTTTGCTATGCCTCAGTTTATGAATGAATGGAAAGCTCTGTACAGAGCTACTCCTGTCCATTCATTCTGTTAAGCTGAGGCTGCAGAGAAAGGGACTGATGAATCTGTCCTCAGTCCCTTTCTCTGTCTCACAAGTGAGACATTAGGGGACTGTTTAGACCCCTGATATTAAACCAAGGCCTCCTAAAGGGATTCCTAAAGAATGAAAAAAACTAAATTCTAAAAAGAAATAATAAAAAGGTAAAAAAATTATAAAAAATAAAACAACAAAAATAAAAAACTACTGACTCCAGTGGCGGAACTACCAGGGTCTCAAAGGTCAAATTTGCGACTAGACTCTGGCATTCCACCACCTTGGGGAGGGGGGGCCCAAGACAGCAGGAAGGTGGCCCACTATGGGACCATAATAAAGGGTCCCACAATGCGAGTAAAGGACTCTGGGATCAGTGGGAAGAGCCCTGATTGGGTGCCAGGGGGGCCCTTCATGGTTTCTTGCCCAGGGCCCTGAAGGTTCTAGTTATGCCTCTGGTCGGATGCCAACATTTTTCTGGTGCGCTGTGACCCTTCATCCTCATCTGCTACATTTCAAGTGTGTCCATTCAGAGCTACACTATAAAGCCAAAGGCTTGTGAACACCTGACCATCACACCTAGTTATATGACCAAAGGTATGAGGACATCCCTCCAAATGATTTCAGGTGTTTTCAGTGATGGGTCCTGTTGATACTACAGCATACAGAGACATGTTAGACAATTATGCTCTTCCAACATTTTGATAACCGTTTAGGGAAGACTCTCTTTTTGTTCCTGCATGACTTTACCCCTGTGTACAAAGCCAGTGCCATAAAGACCTGGTTTGACTTGTTTGGTGTGGAGGAACTTCAGCTACCTTCACAGAGCCCTGACCTTGACCAAAACACCTTTGGGATGAATTGAAATGCAGATTGTGAGCCAGGTCTTGACTTGACTGCACAAAAGTTCTTTTAGTTAAATGGGCACACGTTCCTACCAACACACTCCAAAATCTTGTGAAAAGTGATTGTCAGAAGAATGGAGGCTGTTAAAACTGATAAGTAGAGCAATTCCTTATTAATGGTCATGGTTTTGGAATGGGTGTCCGGCAAGCTTATGCAGATGTGATGGTTAGGCAGCCATCAACATTTGGCTGTGTAGCATTTTAATAGTAATGGGAAAAAATTCCCAGAGAAGAGAAATACTAGAGACCTTTGTATTCTATCTACTGAACATTTTCACCTAGATCAAATATGATTATTGTACAGGATTTATATACCGCCAACAGTTTTCACAGAGCTTTACAACATGAGTGCAAGCAGTACAGTTACAATACAATTCAATACTGGAGGATTCAAAAGGTCCTGCTCATTAGAGCTTACAATTTAAAAGGGAGGGTCAAGTGACACAGAAGGTAATAACTGTGGGGGATGGGCTGATGGAGAAAATAAATGTACATTTGGTAGGTTGGGGCGGGATAGCCTGCTCTGAAGAGCAAGGTTTTTAGGGATCACCCAAAAGTGGACAGAGTAGGAGATAATTGGAGGAGGAGATAATTCGCTCTCAAAACCAACAGATAGTGGGGGGGGCGCAAGCAACTGGGGCCAAGCAACTGAGGCCAGCCAGACTGCAGGGCTACAAGAGGCGACAATGACTGCAAAACTGCATTGAATGGTAACATCAATCAAATGGCAGCAATATAAGGGCCATGGGCTGAAGTAAGACCCCAGTAGATCTGAAAGAATGGGGGAGTTCAGTGGATCCAGTGCTGTTGTTTCTGGTGAATAAAGGTGAATCAACAGCAGATACATTGATCAGCCATGCAAACTGTCAGTTTATACCTCAGTATATAAAAGTTCAGTTTGCTTCTCTGGAGGGTATTTAATTTCTAGTTTATTTTGGGATGAAGGCATTTCCACTATATACCACCATGTCCTTATCTTTTATAAGTTATTAGTACTTTGAATTGAATTAGTTTGGCGAAAACTAGTGGAAGGATTGTCAGAGAGATGTGGCAGACACTGAATGGTTGGTAAGGTGGATGAGTCTGGAAGCAGCGTTTATGACAGACTGAGAGACTTATGTAAAGGTAAACCAAGGAAGAGTGAGTTTCAGTAGTAAAGGTGAGAGCTAACCGGGAAGTGAACTAGGAGCTTTGTGGTGTCATTGCTTGGCAAGGGGCGTATTTTAGAAATGTTGCACAGGTTGAGGTTGCATTGATTTTATGTGGGGCCAAAATAGTTCAAAGTCCAGGATTACACCTAGCACCCTGGCATGCAGGGACGGATTGATGGTTGTGCCATTGATCTTGACAGAGAACTCAGGGGAAGGGGTACATCGGGAAAGAAATATTATGAGCTCAGTTTTGGATAGATTGAGTTGTGTGACTTCCAGCTGACCCAGGGTGGAGTTATAGATTGAGAATAGGAGAGGTCCAAGAACAGAACCTTGGGCACCCCCGATGGAGAAAAGAGGAGAGGAGGAAGTAGAATTGTGACACTGAAGGTGCGGTGGGATAGGTAGGATGAGAACCAACGAAGAGTACAGTCATGGATACCAAAGGAGTAAAGTTTTTTGAGGAGGTGGTCAACCGTATCAAAGGCAGCCGAAAGGTCTAGAAGTAAGAGTACAGAATAATGTCCATTAGTAAATAGTTTGTGAGTTTTAGGAGAGCAGTTTCTGTGGAGTGTTGAGGGTGAAATCCAGACTGAAGGGGATCAAGAAGGTTATTATTAATGAGGGGGTCACTCAGTTGGCTGTAGACCAGGTGTTCAAGGAGTTTGGAGGAAAATGGGAGCAACGAGATGGGGCATAGATTAAGAATAGTGGGGTTCAAGGAAGGCTTTTTAAATATGGGGGAGACTAGTAGATGTTTTAGAGAATTGGGGAAAATGCCAAAAGAAAGGGAAAGATTGAAGATGTTAGTGTAGGATAAAGCCAGAGAGTGACCACGGTATTTGAGAGGGAATAGTGTCCAGGAGACAGGTGGTGGCTAGGTGGGAATTAGAAAAAAGTTTAGCAACCTTGTCTATAGTAGTATGATTGAATAAGGGAAGTGTTGAGTGTACCTCTGGACATGGGGTGTTAGGTGGGGAGGGGGGAGGGGATATCTGTAGAGTAGAGATGTCATCACAAATTATGTCAATCTTATTTTTGAAGTGATTGATGATCTCCTGGGCAATGAGTGCATTAGTGGGTGAACGCAATGGAGGACAAAGTAGAGAGTTAAAGGTAGAGAAGAGTTGATGGGGCCTAGATGAGAAGGTGTTAATGAGAGTGATAAAATAGGTCTGCTTGGCAGTGTGGAGGCAAGAATTGTATTTTTGGAGGGCAGGATTATATTGGTTTAAGTCTTTCTGAGACTTAAGGCCCATAAACACGGTCCGATTATCGGCCAACAACGGTCGTCCAACAGCCTGCTGGCCGATAATCCGACCGTTAGTACCCACGATTCAACTGCCGATTTCCAATTGTTGTCCAACAGAAGTTGGCTGACAAAACTAGAAAACTTTTGTTGGCCAACAAGGTGTTGGCCCGTGTGCAGAAGTTGCGCCAACAAAAAGTTGGAAGTGCTAACACGCATGCTCAGAATCCAGGAGGTGTTCGGTCGTGTAACCTGTGTTCGTAATTCACAAATCACAATCACCTGAACTTCCTCGTTATTCGCTCGTAACACGTCACTTTATTCGGCTTTGTTGGCTGATTACTAGACTCCCGTCAGTACGCCATTCGAAATAGCCGACAGATGATTTGGACAAAAGTTGGACGTGCGGTCGTTCGACAATCTGCACATGTGTACAAGGCTTAAGTCTTACACCACAGGTGCTCAAGACTGGCAATTTTTTTTGAGACTTCTGGTGTCATCTGTCAGGGTTGTAGAGGTCGGGCAGTGGCGGCCTGTTCATTAAGGGCGCACGGGTGCCGCCTCCTCTATCTCGCCACCCCCTATATGAGTAATGGATAGATTGATGCATAGTGTAAATCTATCCACGGCTGCCTTGGTCACCCCCTATTCATGCGCCCAGCCCCTTTCAGGACGCCGGGCTCATGAATTACAGCGGCGGAGGTGTTTTTTTTTAAGAACCTGATTAGAGCCATAGGCACTAATAGGCTTTAAAATAGGGTGGGCTCGGAGTGCAGAGCATTGTGCTCGGAGCCAATACAGGAAACACGGGTCTGATACCCATCACCTGATTGGCTGAAAGGACAGGGGATCCTATTGGATGCCTAGCAGGAGAAAAGAAGAGACGCACGGCGGAAGCGTGGAGGACACAGGTGCCACCACCTGACCCACAGCTCACCGCTTCCTGACCCGCTGCCTGTCCCACAGCTGGCCGCTGTCACCCGCTGCCTGACCCGCCACCAAGATTGGGTAAGTGCCGGTTAGACAACGAGCAAGTGCTGGTTAAATGCCACGGGGGGTCAGTGGCTGCTTTTGATGGGCACAGTGGCTGCATTTGATGGGCACAGTGGCTGCAGTTGATAGCACAGTGGCTGCATTTGATGGGCACAGTGGCTGCAATTGATGGCACAGTGGCTGTATTTGATGGGCACAGTGAGGCTGCAATTGATGTTTTTTTGTCAGTGTTTTTCAGTTTGTTTGCGCCCTCCCAAAAAATGTGAGCACCAGCTGCCACTGGGTCGGGGTCTGATTCTGTGTGTAGTGAGGGGGTGAGCTTGTCCAGGGCGGAGGACAGCAGTGAGATCTTGTAATAGAGGTGGTTAGTAGCAGAATAGATAAGAGAATGGTTAAAGTGGTGAAGGTTTCTACAGGTAACAGACAGGGAGAGTGCAGAACTAATAAGGTGGTGATCAGAGCGAGGAAAAGGATTGTTGGAAAGGTTGCACAGAGGGCATAGGTAGGAGGTATACAAGGTCAAGGGCGTTGCCATCAAAGTGAGTAGAAACCTGTATAGATTGCTTCAGGTTGAAAGAGGAGGTTAGATAAAGACGTTTAGACGTATCAGGAGTAGTGTTGAGCGAACCCGGACTGTAACGTTCGGGTCCGTACCGAACTTTCGGGTGTCCGTGGCACGGACCCGGACCCGGACATTTCAAAAATCGTTCGGGTTCGGTCCGGGGTTCTGCTATTTTACTCCACGTGTTGAGAAGCTGCAGGGCAGCCAATCAACAAGCGTTTCACTGGTTTGCCCTTAGAAGCCATCACAGCCATGCCTACTAATGGCATGGCTGTGATTGGCCAGTGCATCATGTGACCCAGCCTCTTTATAAGCTGGAGTCACAGTGCTGCAGTCACATGCTCCTTGGGTTAGTGTAGGGAAAGGAAGCTGAAAGCTTGAGGGACAGATTTGAGACATTTTAAGACCTGATCCTGCATCCTGAGATAGATTACTTTACTACTGCTGTCTGTGCTGTTGCAGAAAGCAGAAATTAGAGATTTCACATACTGCTGCTTTGAGTTGCAGATCAAGCTCTGCATAGAACAACGATCGCTACGATCGTGCTCAACGATCAGATTGTTGGGGGAATTTGACAGGGAGATTCGTCTTCGGAGATGGATCACGTCAGTCTAGTGAGTTTCGTAGTCATACACTTTAGAGTTTAATGAGGGTGTTATACTAGCAACACATGCTAGGGTGTTAGACTAGCAACACATGCTTGCATGCTAGCAAAGCAATCTGTCTCAAATTATACGTTAGAGGTTGAGATTCGTCGCCATAAACTTTAGAGTTTAAGGGGGTTGTTAGACTAACAACATATGCTTGCATGTTAGCAAAGCAATCTGTCTCAAATTAGACGTTTAGAGGTTGAGATTCGTCGCCATAAACTTTAGAGTTTAAGGGGGTTGTTAGACTAGCAACTCGTGCTAGCATCGCTAGCAACAAGATACGTCTCGAACTAGACGTTGAGTTTCGTCGTCATACACTTTAGAGATTA